>CAHIKZ030005283.1:1327500-1452500 GCA_903632075.3 Acanthosepion pharaonis | reverse complement strand
TTATTTTTTGCAAACAAAACAGTGCTCAATGTAAATTTACAGAGCATAAATATCATAAATTAACTGACTTAAAATATGGTTTATTCGTTAGAGAGGAATTATCATGTTTCAAAAACCAAAGCTAAAAACTTACTTATATAATTAAATTAAAGGCATTTATTCTGTTTCATCTTCAACGCTTAAGATGAAAAATAACTAATGCTTTTTTATTTAATTATATAATGAAATTTGAAGTTTTTAGCTTGGATTTTGAAACATGTTAATTCCTGTGTAGCTAAGATACAATATTTTAAATCATTAATATATATATATATATATATATATATATATATATATATATATATATATAGTGGCCATTGAATTCAACATCAAGTCGCGACATGTGCAATTTGTTTTTGATCGACTATATATATATATATATATATATATATATATATATATATATATATATATATATATATATATATATATATATATATATATATATATATATATATATATATATATATCATTGTTGCAATGTGGGTTTCTATTGTATTGCATTTTGGGTAGTATGTTATTTTAACGATTACTTTGGTGGTTTTTCAAGTATTCGAATTATTCTGGGGATATATTAGTTATTATGCTGTTCCCATATTTATGATTTGTAAATTATGTTAATCGCACGATTTTTGAATTTTTTTTTTCAGTAAAACCATCTTTAACGAAGTTAAGATAGAGCATGTAACCTCCTTAAAATATAATGGATTCCAGACAACCCTCACAAACACTCCACTCAGCACAAGAACATAAAGAGAACCATTATATAATTCAACCCAACGTACAATAAACATTAAAAACAAACGTAGGCAAATATTCAGCAAGCTCTCACACAAACGCTCTTCGTATGAAACACTTTTAACTAAAACACAGTAAAAATCAGGTACAGTTACATTGGAAACATAAAAACAAACAACAGGAAAATAACCAGCACATCACCTGAACAAAATAAACAGTCGTGTAACTACAGAACAAAGAACGAATGATACTTAAAAGGCAGTTGTACGCAGAACAGCATAATACACCAAGCCACTGTAAAATTAGCAGATAAGACACACATCCACACACACACACACACATATATATATATATATATATATATATATATATATATATATATATATATATATATATATAATTTGAAGGATTCTGGAAAAAAAAAACTACTTACACAAAACATCCATTAGAAATAATAAATACGCAAAAAAGCACGAATCTTTCTAAATATATCTGGAAGATTAAAAGCAAAGCCAAAAAAAACAAAATAAAACTCACCAATAATATCATGGAAAATAAGGGAATCAACATCACACTACAAAAATCAATGCCCAAATATTAACATTGCTTGGAGGAAAAATTAGCTAAAATTACCTTCCGAGACAAACTACAAAATGAACGATCAGGTTTTACAATATAGACACGAAAGAATTTTTTTTTTTTACTACAACACTATACATAGCCAAAATAATTGCATCCAGATCCAGTAGGTTTCCCAGTTATTCGGCTCGCTCCGTATAATTCAGAAAATTTAGCGCCAACCAAAGCCATTAGAACCGTACAATAGACTACCCATAATGGTATACCATAGACTGTCCACAATGCATCACTGACTGCATATATAAACAGTCGATAAAAAAACATGGCCGGTCGATTGTTGCTAGCATGAAATAGACTCTCGTTTCTGGATGTTGACTTCAATGTCCACATTTCTATTTGTATCTATCCCTAATATTGAGCTCTTTAACCCATAAATACAGCATATATATATATATATATATATATATATATATATATATATATATATATATATATATATATATATATACACGCTGTCTCCCATACACAAAAACATTTACACGGGCGCTCAATTACATCGAAAATCGGTACACAATAGCAGTCGTTTTTCGATGCGTATCAAATGCATCACTGCAGGCGATTTTTAATTACTGGGGAGTTAAGGCTTTATTTAGATTTAAAAGCAAAATAGAACCTTTTCTTACGTAAAAAAGGATAACAGTGGGGCTTATGCGGTTTCTGTGTTATCCTGAGATCAACCAATCAAATATGACCTACGTTAAATTTAAACCAACCAAAGAAGCATAAAATAAGAAATGATTTTCCATACATGAGTTATGACACGCGGATTGGCACTCAGTGGCAGCAAAGGCGTTAAACAGCAGCGGTTGTTGATGGATACATATTTTACATACGACTGCAATTGCGTACCGATTTTGACATGTTTTCGATGTAATATTATAATATACATACACGCACACACACACACACACACACACACACACATATATATATATATATATATATATATATATATGAATAAAATGTCAGGAGGACATATACTTCTTAATAGTTGCGTTTAGCCCTCGGTAGGCTTTTTCAAATATTTTTTCTTTATAAAGTCATTTATTACGAAATAGATATGTATGTATATTCTCTCGTCTCGTCCGGGTGTTTGTGCAATGGCTCTGTACAACTGCCTTTCGTTTCTCTCGCCTACATGGTTGTTTTCTGTAATGACGAACTAATTTCTTTTGTTGTCAAGGCTGTGTAAATTATGTATACTCTATCATCACGTAGATTCGTTTACATACTGTTTTTCTTTACCTTCACCCTCTCGCAGTATCTGAAAAATCTCCAAGGTAGTTTTCTAATTCTGAGTCCCACAAATTTTCACAGTATCATTCTGCTTGTTCACTGCCCTTTCTTTGTTTTTCTAACTGCCCTTAAAACGTCGACTTTTATCGTGTATTCGATCCGTGCTATCCACAACATTCGGCGGTAAATCCACATCTCCTTCAATTATAGTCTGTTCTTTATATTTATATTTTCCAATATTCTCTGCATTATGAGCAGAGAATATTGCATTATAGATATTACATCGTTGTCTAACAAGCCATTCTCTGTTTCTAAAAATATTTCCTCATAATCTAATACTTTGCTCAGTCTCTGAGATACGTATTACGATGCCTTTTCGATTTAGTCTGTCATGTTTCCCATCGTCTCTAACCATATTAACTAGATAAATACTTTTCTCTATTTGGTGGATTCTTACGCCCGCGATAAGTAATTCGCACGTTGAGTTGTATCATTCGCTGACAATTATACGTTTTATGTCCAACAGTAATTCATTTATTCATCCTTTACTTCTTTCTTATTCCTGTTATCTCATTCCACAGCACTGGAGCTTGGCTTACATAGATATTGCTTTGTCTCATTCCATATACTCGTCTTTAATCCATTGTATTAAGTTCATTAAGTTATTCCATTTCTTTTCATTATCGATCTACTCAGTTCTGATCAGTGTTACAGTTATCCGCCTACATAAATATTTCCTCTTATTTTTCGAAGTTTTAAGAAAAATATTATCCATTAATTAACCAGTCCTAGGTAGGACGATAAATCATATCAGCGTACTGGGTGAGACGATAAAACTACCTCTAGCAGCAAGGACTATGTTCAGTAGATTTTGAGGAGCGTGGAACCACCTCTTAATTGGTGGTGTTTTCACCCTGACCCGGTAACACATGTTATGGTCCCAGCTATGAACAAATATTTGGCCCAAACTCGGATCAAGACACTATGAATGTGTAAAAATATGTTTCGATACCAGCAATACCTTTTGGGAAAAAATAGCAGCAATATATATTTTCATAAATAAATTACTACCAGAAATACATTATTACCAACAGTATTTTTTTTAAAAAGAAAAAGATTATCACTGATACATATTTGAAAAAACAAAAAAACAAAGTATTACCAGCAATACCTGTTTGAAAAAAAATTACCAGCAATATATGTTTTCAAATTGCGACCAATCATTTTCGAAAAGGAAAAAAATAATTACCAGCCATACGTTTTTCAAAAATAAAAAAAGAAAAATTATATTACCCGCAAGATATTTTCTAAAAATAATATTACCACCAATATATTTTTGAAAAATAAAAAAAAGAAAAGATATTACCCACCAGACATTTTCTAAAAAATAATAATATTACCACCAATATATTTTGGAAAAAGAAAAACAGAAAAAATATTACCCGCAAAATATTTTCTAAAAAATTATATTACCTGCAATATATATTTGAAAAATGAAAAAAAATATTATCAGCAACACATTTTCCAAAAAATAATAATATTACCAGCAATATAATTTTGAAAAGGAAAAAAAAAATATTACCAGAAATGCATTTTTGAAGAAAATTATCACCAGCAGTACATGATAGAAAAATGTATTATCTGCAATAAGAAAAATTGTCGGCATTAAATAATGCATTGATATTGATATGGCGTAAAACAAACCAAAACAAAACATTCATTAACGACATAAATGATACAGTTTCCTTACAGCACATCATATTTAAGAAATATAGTTGATGTCACATTTAATCTTCTAATGTTAAGAAATTCACAATCCTTTCCCAACAATCAAGATGATAAAGCCACTATGACTCAGTGGTTTATGGTGAAAGAAAGAGAATGAGAAGATTTTATCGAGGAGAAGTGAAGAAAACTATAATAAATAAACAGTAATCAAGAAAATTGGGATTGACGCTGCATATTAATATTTGAAGATTTTATGAGGCAGAGAAGCAAGAAATAGGAAAGTGAAAAAGTAACGAAGTCCGAGAAAAGAAAAGATTACAACAGAACAGACGGTTCTGTCCAGCCAGTTCAACAGTAAAACGGTTATAATTGAGAATCTAGTTAAATGCAAAACTGAAAAGCGTGTTTTTTTTTCCCCATTTTTCTTATGTTGACATTAAACACATGGCGGTGTTAGCTCTCCGTCTATCTTCTTTTTATTTTATTTTTTCTTTCTTTCTTTTTTTCTTTCTTTCTTTCTTCTTTTTTTCTTTTTTCTTTCCTTCAGTGAACAAACCACCCCCTCTGAATCTTCTTTTCCGTCATTCCCCACGATCCAAACAAAATAAGTCATTATTTATGAAGCATTGGCAGGGGACACCGTACGTCCTAACTAATTAAGGAACAAAGAATAAAGCATGATAATAATAACAACAAAAACAACACCAAAAATAATAATAATAATAATAATATGATTGAACTATATATATATATCGTCAATCACTACAACTAAAATTATGCAACATGTCTACAAAGAAGATATATCAATTCTTTACAGAACATATTGGAGGTTTGATGAAACTATTGCATACATTATCAGTGATCGGGTAATTTTAGCACAGGATTAGCATAAATGGCGGCGAAATGATAAGGATAAGAACATCATCTGTTGGAATTTAGGAAAGAAGCAATGCTTTCAGTGACAACAATAATGATACAAGCAGAAACATGAGAAAATATATGAGTCAAAATTATGAAGATTATGCGAGATTCCTTTAAAGCAAACAGAGAAGCTGGAGCAAATAAAAAAAGATATATTAGTGGAAAGTATGAATTATTGGTAATCTGTGTCCATTTGATACAAGGACAGAGCAAAAGAAATATTCTAAAATAGCCATGTGTAAACTACTAAAATATGATTCGCATGGCTTGAAAAGGTGAAGAATTTCACAATAATCACGGTAGTCAATGGTGTTCTTAAAGCAGTGACTGAAAAAGAAAACTGGTATTGATTTTCTAGTTGTAATATTAAAGAAAGGAAACCTCTTAAGAAGTTTACAATAAACCGGAAAAAATAAGGAGTGAAAACAAGTTGTCTGAGATTTGTAGACTGCTATATATACATTTACTAACAGATATTAAGATATTAGCTGAGAAAATACTTAAATAATGACTTATCATAAAATTCCGCAAATCAAGATGGTTGTTCAGTAACTTTTTATGTTCAGAAATAATAATTTTAATGCGATACTCCAACTTACGCTGATGTCGAAAACAAAAAAAAATAATATTGCAATAAAATTTGGAGAATATAATTAAAACATTGTACATAAGAGTGAATGACGAACGCTCAAAAGAAATAAAAAACAACATTTGTTTTAATGATATTTAAAGGCCACATCAACATAGGTTCAACACGATTTAAGAGTTAGGGAAAAATAAAATAAAGGAAATAGTTTTCGAAATATAAAGGAGAAATATATTGAAAGAGAATCTCGATAAAAATAACCAACCGTGGAATGTTGATAGCACAACATGGACGAAAAGTTTTAAAAAGTAACATATGGAAAAAAAGAAGCTTAAGTAGGCAGTATGCATTTCGAAGTAACAATGTCGACATAGGATACAACAAAAAACATTGGCAGTTTAAAATGCATTTTTCCTTCCTTCACAATAGTAAATCATGTTCAACTCGAATTAATAAGCATGTCTAATAAAAAGAAAAAAAAAAGAATGTTATCATCCCTATATGTTTAGAATTTTATTGACATCATGTTTGGTTATCTAATCTTGACATTGTAAATCGATATAACAAAATGAGCTTACTTATTCGAAATAATGTCAAAACTACACTGAGGAACATAATGGACAACTTATATGACTCACGCTGTAACAGAGATAGGCGATTATATAATAATTATTGTAGAGTATTCACATTATTCGGACTATTGTCCTCGTTTTTTGCCATATTTCTCAAACGTTTTGGCCGAGGTACTCTCCGGCTTTCTTAAGTTTGTTGGAATATCGAACTAAAACCTTTATTTTGCTTGAAGATTGTTCTTGTTCCAGGTGCCATGTCTAATGGATGTCAATAATCAGATATCTCCTGATAAATTCTCTTCTCCAAAATCTCCACTGCCTTAACCAGATATTGAACACGCAACACTTTGGGTCCTGTCATTATTGTGTGTAACTTTATCAATGACAGTGATCAATATATAATATCCAACAGGCCAGATAAAACCTAAAAAATGTTTCTTCCCATCGATAGGTCTTTACATTCTAATAAGATTATATCTCTTAAATAATATGACAAGATAACTGAATAGAAGAATTTTGAGTTGAAATTTTATAGAAGAAATGTTTTTATACATAAAACAACTGGAACAGTGTGTACCATCAAACGATGCAGACAAAAATCATTAAAATTCTAATGTTGTCACTATTTACAAGATATTCAAATATTGCATCTTGCCAAACTGCCCCGAAGGGGAATATTAACAATGTGAAGAAAATGTAAACGTTTTATTCATCACTTATCATCAGAAGATTTGCAAACAGTATATATATATATATATATATATATATATATATATATATATATATATATATATATATGTTATGGTGATACACACCTATTCTATAGTTAATAGACTCTCCCACCTAATATAAGAAGTAGTAGTAAGAGAAACGAGGGTCAGTCGATGTCGGACGACCGGCTGATCGGTTGAACTCTCTGCATTCGGGCGGGGAGGTACCCGAACGAGGCTACGCCGAAGAGCGGAGTCTCTTTCGGGGAGGTAAATCGAACCTGAACCCGTTTATACGGGTTCAAAGGGTATATTTTTGGCCGAGCCGTAGGGCTCGGAGATCCCACGTTAAACCGGCCTTGTGCAACATGATACCCTCGTGGGGGAGGGGGTGACTAAATAGTAGTCGATGTCGGACGATAGTCGAACTCTCTGCCCAAAGGCAGAGAGGAACCCGGACGAGGCTATGCCGAAGGGCAGAATTTCGTCCGGAGAGTTAGAAAGACTCGATCCCGTTTATGCGGGGTCTACGGGGATTTTTTGGCCGAGCCTACAGGCTCGGGAACCCCACATTAAATTTGGCCTTGTGCCACATGTGACTGCTTGGGGCAGTTACTAAATAGCGTCGATGTCGGACGACAGGAGTCGACAGTTAGTCGAATACGAAATTAGTCAGCGACCACAACATTATTACTCTGCGTAATACCTATTATATCAAGTCCCAAACGTTTTTTACGTCGAACTGTTTAGGACCGATTTAGTACAAATACAAGCCTCCACTGCCTCCACTGTATATAATATATATATATATATATATATATATATATATATATATATATATATATATATATATATATTGTTATGTATTGACTGAACGGAAAACAAAAGTTAGTAATAATAATACTTATAATTATTTCTTTATGTTATGTTTCCTGTATATACGGACACGGACTGTATTATTTAGACCCTATATGTGAGTTGTCATTTAATTGATAGCTCTTTTGGTATATATTTGAATATATGTGTTGTTCCTAGTATTAAGGAATAGTAATACTTATAAATATTATTTCTGTATGTTACGTTTCTTGATTTGCATCCTGTATAGCCGAGTACAGACTGTAGATATTTAGGCCCTATATGAGAATTGTCATTTAATTGATAGCAATATTCTTACATATTTTAATATATGGGATGTACGTAGTAGGAGGTCTTCTTGTATCTTGCTGTTACAAAAGTTCAGTAAAATAGTTCATTTTTTTTCTCATGAGGAATAGATTTCAGATTACTTTTGAGACAGTATCTATATTCATTCCCCACAACTTGTTAATCTCGATCTGCAGGTCCTTGTATTTGGAAAATTTCTCGATAATTTTTATGTAGAGTTTCTCTCAGATGGTAATGTTAGTCAGAAAGCATACATTTCTTGAATTTGTTGGCATTTATGATAATATAAGGTCCGTTGGCTTTTATTTCCGTGTCTGTTTGAAATGTCCCCGTTATATCGTTATTTTAGGCAACTGTGTCTTGTTTATACTCATACAATCTCTCAGTTGTTTTGAGTATGTGCATATTTCATATCTTCCAGTTCACATATATCGCTACCTTGTTATGTTTCTGGGTAAATTCATTTTTTGTCAGTTTCGTACATACTGAGATAATACGGTCGACAGTTCTATCATATTTCCCGCAGATCCTGCATTTCGGGTTAGTTCCATCCTTGATTATGTGATAGTGACAGGATCTGGTTGCGAGGCTTTGATCAAGAGTTGCAATAGTTAGGCCTTCTTTCTCAGTCTTCAGCCCTATGCTCCGCCAAAAGTGCTATATTTTCCGTTTGTCCATATCTACCCTTTTCGTTCTTTTTAGGTATTTGCCATGTAACGCCTTGTCCTCCCCAATTTTGTAATTTCATTTGACCAATTTGTTTTGCTTTCTATTTTACTCGTTTGGCATAAGTAGTATTCGCTTCGTTTTTCTTTTTTTTTTTTTTTTGGCAGGCTTTCATCTGTTACTTGAAGAGAACAGCTTCTTTGTTGATGGAGTGGATTTGGTATTTTACTATTTAAGTAGAGTATCATTTCTTTTTGTATGGTAAGATTCCAATCCGATTGTTCTTGTATTTGTAGTTAGTACAAGTCGGATTAAACCTCGGTTTCTTAAAACTCATGGAGCACACTGCCTATCAAAAACTGATATCGTGTGCGGCATCCCATTTGGGTAAGCATTTTTCTTGTCTAGGTGTCCAGTTTTTTATGTCCTTAATCTCCTCTTTAATAATGTTGAAGCTGTTACTACGAGTACAGCTAAGGTTTTGATACTCTTCATTTTATTGGCCCCGTTACTTTGCTTTCTCGTATCAACCTCACTCTACTATCATAATCTTTTCTTATCTTTTTCTTCATCACTGCATGTTGTATAATGTATCCTTCATTAATTCCTATGTAGAGGTACAGTCTTGGTATAGTTTCATAATTCTGTTGTTGATATTAACGTCTAGATCCGTAGTTTTAGCTAGTTTACTATCTCTGAATGTTGGCTTTTGCGCATTTGTCGATTCCAAACTCCATCCTAATGTCTTTGTTAAAGGTTCTTTTTTTTTCTGCTGATTGTCATCCTTGGCAAACGTTGTAATATCATCAATATAGAAAAGGTGATTCAGTTTGCAATTCTGTCATTTGTATCCTTAGTAACTCTTGTTCAGTAGGCACCTTAGTGGTGCCAATTCAAGGCAGAAGATTAGTACTGACACTGAATCTCCTTGGATGATCCCGCTTTTGATGTTGATTAGTCTAGATATTAATGTCTCTTTTATATTGTTTAAATTTATTTTAGTCTTTCAGCAGATTTTCATGCTCTCCGTTACGAATTTGACCGTTGTGGGGGCATACTCTGTATATTTTTAGGCTCTTCTTGCATGAGTGTGGAACACGGTCGAACACTTTTCTGTAGTCGATCCATGATGTAAGTAAGTAACTTTTCTGTGTTTACACTGCTTCCAATATTGTTTTATACATAATTATTTGGTCCTTGCATCCGTATTTTCCTCTTTTATATCCCCACAGTCCTGCCGGGAGAAAATTGTTTTTCTCAAGGAAGTTTTATGTCCTCTCGTTTATAATAGAAGTGAGGATCTTGTACATTGTTGGTAGGCAGGTGATGGCCCTATAGTTATTCTGCTTCCGAGTTTCTTCTGTTTTTAAAAAGTAAGTATCTTACTCCTCACATGAGCCACGTCGGACATTTTTTGTGTTTATGATTATAACATTGTATGCTCGTGCGAAGTCTTGGTGTGTGCTAGATCGTGTTTTTTTTTTGTTTTTTTTTTTTTTGGTTTTTGGTTTTTTAATGGCTATTCGGTCTATTCCTAGGGCTTTCCAGTTTTCGATTTTGCAGATGAGAGCGGTGGTTTCAGTAATATTCATATCCTTCCATTTTTTTGGCACTTTATATATGTATTTTTTCCAAGTTCTTGATATAGTTTCTTGGCAACTTTATTTGAAGATCTTGTTTAGCCAGAAGATTTTGTTGTTTTTTTCACAACACCTGATACACTATGCCTTCACTTGAATTTGTTGTTTCAATTTCTCTTTAATTTTGGTATGTCAGTCTTATTCTTGATGTCAAGGCTACCTTTCTGTTATCTCCTTTTCCTTCCTTTCATTTTGGAACCCTTGTCTACTTCACTTAGAAGTGACAATTTTTTCCCAGTTTATTTCTGTTTCTTTTATTTCTTTCCACACTGGATTTTTTTCATTTAATTTTGTCTTTTTATTTTTCACGTATTATTCTACGACCGTTGCCAAGGCTGCGTATATAAGATGATTAATTTCTGTCAAGTTTACCGGTCTTTCCAAAATGTCTCTTATTTCTCTAATTACTTGGTTAGCAAGGTTGATATTTTCCTTCATTTGACGCTTCTTTATAACTTTTGGAATTGTCGGCCCTTCCTCGAATCCTTTACATTCTCCCGTGTATATCAGATGCTTTTGTCATCTTCATTCCTCTCACATATTCTTATATTATCTTCCTTTATTTGCTTGTGTACTTCAGTGGAATTATTACAACAGATTTCTTTTTTTTTTTTTTTACTCTGCATGTGTTGTTGGCATTTTGCCCCTCGATGTTAACGTTCAGTATATCTTTGATGATTTCACGGATGCCTTCGCGTTGTATTTCAGGTATTCTTTTATTCCCGCTGATGTCATGACTGATATTTTATTTCTTTAAGACATAGGATACCATGAATCAATTCAAGGAGTCTATTGAAATAGTTTCAATGAATACAATGGCTTTAACGAAAACTGGAATTGTTGAAGTCCTCATGTGCCACATTTTAAGATTTAGATTTCAAGTTCCTTGTATTTTGATAAATTTTGAATATCTTAAAAAATACATTATTGTCTGCATGGACTATAATGTCAATGAGAATGAGCATTTTGCCTTTGCTGTTTCTAATCACAATGTCTTGGCGATTTAATTGTTCTGTCCGTTTATATTGTAAAGTACCATAAAATTGTTACAGGTCCTATTTTCGTAACTGGTCAGGGTGGTGTTCATGCAAATTTCTTGCTGTTTCCTTTCCCTAAAAGTTGCAGGTTTCTCAATGTAGATATTAGCCCACTCTGTCATGCCGAATTTGATATTCAGTGGGTATCAATACCGTATAATCCGATACAAGATGGTCAATTGTGTCTGGATATTTGTCATTAATCTGCATTTCAAGTTACCATATTTTTTCAGTATATGTGCTTGGTAATTTTTAGTTAGGAAGCATTGACCATATGCATTAAGAAAAAATCTGCGTTTTCAGATTTTAACCCTGCACTATGTAGCCACTAATGTGTATAGACTTTGTCTACATCAGCTTGATTTGTACGGATTGAATCTTAACTGCAAAGTTCTGGATCTTGCCATCGCTTCTGTATCTGTCCGATTTCATTTGCCTTTGCTTTCTTATTAAAGCTGTAGTCTGTGTATTATGCCTTTTGTTTTTGCATTTTTTTAATCTGCTTGAAAATCCATTTTGAACTTGTTGGCTTCCTGACTAATGTTCTTGCTTCTTTCGTATTCTTTCACACTGATTATTACCCAGTTTTCTGCAGTTTCCAAGTATCTTTGAAAGCCAATTCTTGTAGTTTTGTAAAAGAGTTCTAGTTGAATTAATCTTCTGCCTCCTTCGGATCTGGGAACATACAGACAATCAACATCAACATTAGGATGATGCATGTGGTGCCAAGTGAGAAGCATTCTGGTTTTGGCGTTCATTCACTTAATGTCAGCTATTGCTTCGTTAAGAATTTTGAAAATGCATTGAACCACAGGGATAGACAAGGTGTTTATGTTATTTTGTTTCTTGAATTCTTCTCAGTATTCAATACTAGTCGCAAATGCTGTTGCTGGAATAAAGAAAAAAGCTAGTCGTAATTCGAGACACTAAAAGTGCTATAAAAACTGTATATGGGATATTTTTCAAAACACGCAATGATAGCGAAGATAGAACTCTTTTGCATGGTTTCGAAACGCTGGTCTATAAAACGGAAAGAAAGGGTTTGTTATTTGCAGCACGTGGCCAGGTGATTAGGAGAGATGAAGTCAAAAAATACGAGGAATCAAATCATTAAGCACCGGATGAGAATTGTGCGGTGAAGTGAATGAAACGATTAGAAATGTAGCAGCGGAATGTTCCATGCTTACAGGTAAAGCTTACAAAAACTACGAACATGATGAAGTGTCTAAAGTTTTACATTGGAAACATTGTGAAAAGATTGGCCTTTTTCGTGTAGATGAGCTAATCCTAAGCGAAGGAGTGACATCGTTAAGATTCTTTGTGACATGAAGTTTCAAAAAGGGCAACTCATTGTACGATATCTGATAAAGTTGTTCTCAGTAAAGAAGACAGAGATTGTTGTTCTATTTAAGTTACCTATCCGTTCAATAGCAGAGTAGAAGAACAAAAGATTGAGAACTAAGCAGACTTAAAGTACTAAAAGGAGAGAATATGGAATTGCCACAAGGTAGAATATATGTCTTTTGTAATTACTGAATTGGAGAAAGTGTCATAGAATTATGCCCGTTGGAAGAAAGCATTAGATTTACCAGTGTGTTTTCCTGAGCTGCAGTAGAACTTTTTAGTTTTCACAGCACGTAATTCAGAAAAGTACTGGAGACCTTAGGCAGCGGACCATCGCTTCATATCTAGTAAGTGTAAAACCAGCTGATAACATCCTATAAGCTGTGAAGAAATTCTATTGTAACTGCTGCTGCTACTAGTACTAGTTCTAACAATACTAATAATACTATTGTTACTAGTACTACTACTAATAATAACAAATACAACTCACACATTAATAAAAGGTATATCTATGTAAAATACATGTATTTTTAGTATGTTATTTTTGATTTTTTTTTTTTACAAAATATGATCGATAGAAATTGTCATGAAGCAATATCTGATTTTAATTCTCTAGTTAGGACAAGGAAGGAATGTGTAAATCATGTGTGAATCAAAAGAACTAATAATAATAATAATAATAAGGTGATTCTGTTTGTTCTTCCGTGAGTCAGCAATTAAATTAGAACGTGCGTATCGCTGCACGTTTGCTTCTGATAAATAATGTATCATTCCCTTTTGATTTTGAGGAAAGATGGGAAAATGTGATATCAAGGAAGTGGCATGTTATGGTAAGAAGCTCTACAAGTAGAAATTCTTTATTACTAATGGAATATGAATGGAATGAGGGTGATTCTTCCCTGTGTAAATACCATAACGTTGTCGGAGTTATCTCTTCCTAAATTCTGACACCACCACCTGGGGGAGCTATCCCTTTTGTATATACACTTGATGATATCCCAACCTCTCTCTCTCTCTCTCTCTCTAATTTCCAGCAAATTACGACTATGTAAGCTCTTGCAGAAGATAAGCAATCCCTCTTTTGGGAGACGCTATGAACATTATATAAACACGTAAATACGTACGAACATTCATTGAAACACGAGATTTCTACACACACGCACACACATTAATGTCATTGTCTATTGAAAATTCTTTTGTTGTCTAATACACATATTTTTTGTACATATATATCGATTCTTGTTGTTTACTTTTACATTTCTGTTGTAAGAATTATTCTCTGAGTCTGCCATATTTGTTGTGTGTAAATTTTCCAGGAGTACACATGTGTTTCATTTCACAACGCGTTTATTCAGAGACACGGCCCGGAACAGCGGTCCTTAGCTGCAAATGTTAGAATGTTTACCAAAAAAATTGCGATAAAGTAGTAAGAATTTTGCGACGTTTCGTCTGTGGAAGAATTGTTTGTTGTCGGGTGGAAAATATTTAATGACCCACAAAGCCGGGCATGCGCTTTTAACCTCTATCTAGACAGGCAAGTGATAAGTGGTTCACTCCAGTACTGACGATCTTTCCGGTTAGAAAACTACTATAGTCGACATACCACTTTGTAACGTATTTATAATATAAAAATAATCTTCTTTAATGACATTTTCAAATAACGACGTATTTTACTTTATTCAAATTCTGTCATAGAATATTGCAATTAATCATTGTAGATATGATTGAAATCTTGGGCATATCATAATAGAAGATACAACGTAGACGTTGTACCCACGACATATATATATATATATATATATATATATATATATATACGCGAACACGCACAATACCTTTCAATAATTTGAAGCCACATCAGAATTAATATTTGATTAACTTAACAATAGAGTGAAAAAAACTAAAAAGGGCTCTTAGAGTCAGTGAAAGAATAGAAAAAATTATCAAAATTATATTTGAGAAACTTTTACAACGAATGCCAAAAATTCGTGCTGCTCTAATCAAGGCGAATGGACCATATTTTGAGACATCAGAATTTAATCATAAAATGCTTTTTATTTTATTTTTTTTGCCATAATAAAATTTCTAACAAAAATCCCGTCTGACATTTTTCACCCATATATAATAATTTTCTCTTATTTAAGGTAAAAAAAAAACAACTACATTTTGGGCCAGTTTAAACAATTAACAAGTATCGCTTCAGAAACTGAACTGTAGTAAACACACACACACACAGAGAGACACACACACACGCACGCACACACACAGACACACACACGCACGCACACACACACACACACACACACACACACACACACACACACACACACACACACACACACACATATATATATATATATATATATATATATATATATATATATATATATATATTCATTTAAGCAACATATCTTAATTCAAGCCTGTTTCCTTGAAATATATACATATATTATATCTATTTATTATTATGAAAATGCTTTCTAGTATTTACTTATATTTTCTTAACCCAAGTTCTTTCGGTCTATTCTAAAATTATCCACAGGAATAAATAGTGGAGATAAATATAATGTAACTCTAATCGACGTGATTGCAATTTTGCGAACACGCGCGAACGTATATATATATGTGTAATTTTTGAAAAAAATATACAACATACTTTGTGCCCGATGTGCTGGAAAACCAGCGAAACTTAAGTCGTATATTAAACGTAGGTGCTGTACTTGTATATATATATATATATATATATATATATATATATATATATAATATTAAGTGAAGGAAAATGTGTACATTGATATTCATCTAGCCCAACGCAGGTATCGAAAATGAACAAAGGATTTAGTTATATAGACGAGCCCATGATAGTGACTGAGAGAGAATAATGCTGCTGAAGTAAATGCTTTCTTCGAGAAATATTGATCGTTTATACAATTGCAAATGAACTATATACTGTTAGTCAATACAGTGAAAAGTAAAGATCTTTCTCGGATAGCAACTTGCCCAAAGAGGAAGTTGGTGTAAACACTAGATTCTTTTTGCCAGAAGGAATGCAAATAAAATAAAAAAAAATCATGCAAACCAGGAAGATTGGCACCTCTACAAATTTATTGCTATGGTGTTGGTTGTGTTCGATTTATGAGAGAACAACTGAGGGTTCCTTAGTTAGAGAAAAACATTATATCGACATTGGACTGTTGGCAGACGATAAGAATACACACTGTAAGTAATACATGGTATCAAAATAAAAGTGCAAGAAAAAAACGTACAAATATTGATGTCCGAAAAGAGGATCATATTTTCGAATTGTGTGTATTGTGGAAAAATGAAATGAAATCAATAAAAATACTACTAATAATATTACTACTACTTCCACTATTAATAATTGTAATAATAAAAATAAACGAATGACATCTGCCTATAATAAAGATACCGGAAATTGTATTATTCCACTCGGGTTAAGTTACACTGTTTAAGTATATAAAAAACAAACATTTCCTACACATTCTCTTCCTTCTTCTTTCTGCGCATGTGGAAAAAAGACGTCCCCAATGTGTCACGCTAGTTTCCCCGTTCCTTCGACTACCGAAATCAATTTTCATTGTCCAAAGCAAAACGTTCGCAAATGTATTCCAAAATCTCCAGCTATGTAATAATTTAAGCTTTTCTTTGGTCGTTACTTCTCAGTGCAAGGCTGACTTGAGCGTAACCATTATAACTCTCTTTATGATTAAATGTCTGGTTTTACATCCGGTCCAAAAAATTAAACCCCTTTTTACATTCCAACGCGTAGTGTTCACACGCGATTTGCCGAATCTACATCGGGTGAAGTGCTGTGACGTTGTTAGGGACAGAAATAAAGACACAAAGAGAGGAATTGAGTTAAACAAATATATTAACAGAACCAATAATACAAACATATACAAAAGATAGTATTACAGCAAGAATGTGCAGTTCGACTATCAGAGCTGACTGCTGGAAACTTCCCTTTCTAAAAGGCAGTACCTGCTCCTATTTATAACTGGGAGAGTCTATACTGGCGTGGGTAGATTACTATAACTTGGAGTAAGACAAGTTTAATTATGTCGCTGGAAATCAGCGCAAGGTTGACTTAAGCCCGACCATTATAACAACCGATTAATGAGGTACAACATTTATTTCGTCGTTTCAACTCGGCACAAGTCTGAAGTAATCCCGGCCATTTTACCAATCCTCATCCTTAATTAACATAACTTCAGAACTAAAATGTAAGCGGACATACACCAGTGACATTGAGATTTTTGGCTCACTACATTTTATAAACCAAACGATAATAAACGGTTCTCAGTGGAAAATCAAGTTTTTGTAAGCTTCTCCTTTAATTGTTTAAATGCGAACACGCAATCAATGATCATACAGGCAAATTTATCTTCCATTGTATCATAGTAAGCTGCTCACAAAATCTTTCCACGTTGCGCGATTTCTGCTTACTGCAAATTGTGAATTGTTTCATTTTTTTGTAAGAATGTCATTTACTGTGAGTGTATTTTAGGCGAATACATCTATGCAAGTCACCGTAGTGCTGAGATAGTGGTATTTTTATAGCGGAAAAATTGAGATTGCCTGTACAAATTTGAATGTTTTCAGAACGAATTTAAAGATTCTAGAAAAAATCAAAAGAATAATCTCCTTTGTTATTGGTCCTGACCTGTCATCTCGTATTCACTCACTTTGTCGTCACGTCGCATCTCTGTCTTTTTTCTATGAATATTTCCATGGTAATTTCATTGACGAGCTTCACTCTTTGTTACCTATAATTCGGGAATTTAAGCGCAGTAGTAGGCGACAAGATCTCATCACTTTACATTTAAAATCACTAGATGTAACCGTAGATTCTATGTTGGTAGCTTCTTCTGTGGCAATTCTCAATTGTAAGGCAATGTCAAACTTTATATTCTGTCTTCTTGTATACCGTTTTTATTGTTATTTTTATTTAAGAATGTTTTGTTTTTCTCATATTCTCTCACACTCAGCAAGTTTCTTGCGTCTTAGTGGCTTTAGTATTTTCGTAGTGTGAAATGGTTTAAAAATAGAAAAAAATTAATTTACTCAAAATTCTAAGATCAGGTATGGTTTTTTGTCACTTTCCAATAGTTCTGCAAAGAAGGATCCTTTCCCCAGGATTAACAAGAGATTATTTATTTCCTTAATTGAGTATACTGAGGTTCGAACCCGAGATTTTTACTCGGCCCGCTAACGAGATAAGCATTCGTAAATACTCGTTTGAAATATTTCACATTTCGTCGAATACTTGCGTTAATCTTGAGGTTGATGCTATTGGCAAAGATCTTTATTCGCGTTTAATAAGAGAATATCCGTAATATATATTACATACGCAATTACATTACATCCAATCACTTATTCGTGTATAAACACGACTAAGTAATGAGTTTTATTCTCACTAGCTGCTCCCTACTTTAGACTTTGTGAAAAACATTACATCGAATTCCTGGATTTTAGCTCTGGATGGTTGAAATAATTTTATGTCCACGCCCCAGATGTCACTTACAAGGCAGTACATCTCCTTCACATTCACAAACGTATCAGATGACAATCTAATACAAAAAGCAAGATGGCTGCAGCTGATGATCAATCAAGTTTTGAGAAAAAAATAAAGGTTGACCACTGTTTCATATTATGACATTTTCACTTTTTTTGCTATTGAAGCACAAAATTATCAGGGGTTCAAACTCCTTTCACGACGCGAGTATACTGTTTGATGTATCCTTGTCTCTAGCAAGGCTAATGGCTTCAACCCCTTTGTAAAATTTCAAAAAGAAATCCGTCTCCGCTTTGGGTGGTGGAACAAAGTAACAATAGAAAAATTCACATGACAAACTCAAACAAAAATCCGAAGCGTAATATCTCAGATGGCAAAAAAAAAAAAAAGAAGCCGGAACAGAATTTCCTAGATTTTACATAACTGAATCTTTGGTCAATCTTTCTCTATTTTGAAAAGCAAATATAATTCTAAGCCGGGAAAATCCTTAAACCAAGTAAAAATGAGAAGTGGCAATATATTTGTAAACATGTACATTAAGAAATATGCAGATAACATACATAAAATGAAATGTTTCCCTAATTTAAAATGTAAATCTTCCCAACATGAAAAACATAAGGTCTGAAAGGGATTTTATTAAAAAGAGAGCTGTACCTGGCTACACCAGAAGAATGGATGTAGCTTTAGGGGATCAAGGGGTTAATAACTATAGAAAAAGAAGTATAACATGTGGTGATCAACAAATTCAAAAAGACGAATATTTTAACGTTTAATAAACTCTCATTCCCCAAAGAAATAAATATTGAATTTACTCTCGAGAAAGTTGAACAATCGTCGCCAATCATCTATTGTTTCAAGTATCAGCAAGAAGAGCTGCGGAGGACATCCGGTGTGTGGAAAACATGATAAAAACACTTAGGTCACAAGGTCAAAGATTGTCGTCACCAAACCAAACGCTGTATCTGTCAAGAGAACGAAACATGCTTTTCAAAATAATCCTATACTGGAATGAAAACCACCCTCACGGTGACAATTAAGATAAGTCTTGTTCAGAAGTTTCAGAGTTTCAATATCTTTGCATATTCTCAGCATTGGATGCTCTTCTGATTTTGCATTTGCACTGGCCATTTTTTTCCTCGCTTCAGCTTCGGCTCATTTAATTGCAATCTGGTCCTCTCATGTGTAGTTTTCTTTTTGTGATGCATGCTGCTGACCTATGGGATAGACACAATAAACTACAGAGGAAATCAAAATGAATAGATGCATTTAAGTATTGCAATAATTTTTAAACCTACCTTTTAAAAGTTCAACGATAATTTTTCTGCCGCCACTTAATTTAAAAAAAAAGTTAATGTACCTAGTTCTTTCATAGCCGTAGAAGCAATTATTTTTATTTCATTCGTAACTTATGCTGGATTTTGCAATTAATTTTAATTATTCACAAATTTATTTCCACGTTATAAAAATTGTTATCGTGCCAAAAAATTCGTTGCAAAACATCACGAAAAAAATCGCACAAAACAGTCTCAAGATTGCTAGTACAGATCTGACCGGTAATGCCTTTACTTTTCTCACGGAGTCGTTCTGATTTCACAATAGTCCAAGTAAATTGAAATAGCTCTCTCAAAGAGGAAAGTAACGAAACAATTGGGAATCAAAGTTGATTATTCATAACAGTGAATTAATTGCAAAAAGAAAAAAAATTAAAGTATTTCATCTCATTTATTGTAAAGAGCAACAAGTTTCCTCTCCCAGTTTTATTTTGCAAAATTATTTGTTAAAAATGGCGCTAATAAATTGATCATGAAATAACGTCATTCCTTTCAATTACTTATGAGGCTTGACTTTTCATATTTAAATTTCGGCATTAAATAACCCATACGGGTTGATGTCCCACTCAACAAACACAACTAAACAATATTTACTATATTTCTGAGATTTGAGATCTTTCCAAATAGTGTAATTTAAAATGTCTTCTTTTTCTAGAAAACAGTCCATGTTTTTTTTTCTGGGTTATTACAACGTTCATTTTTACATAGTTTTATTTTTATGCATTTTACCGTTTCATTACTTTTTCCACAACATATATCTACACAACTTCTGCGATACAACCTATAAAGTTGCCATATATTGACTGATCAAATCCAAATATTGTGTAGATGTGCAAACAGGTATTGGATACAAAGTACAGTTGTTTTTTACAAGTGTGCTTAGATTAGTACAATAAATTATCATTATTTGGTGGGGGGATTAAAAGTTTTATTAATTATAATGCAAAATACTCCCACTATTTAAAAAAAAATACTGATTAAAATATCAATTAATTATTACATAAAATGCAATATTGTTTTTATTTTTCGCAGTTAAAAAGGAAAAAAATAAAGTTTCTTAAAAAATATTATTTATAATGGAGTCCTATGAAATTAAATTAAATTAAAGAATTATTAAACAGCGAAGTATGGTTTTGTCAAAGTAATATACAGACAAATAAGATTATAAATTCATCGTTTTTTTTTTTTTTTTTTTTTTCTAAAATTGAACGAAAGGTAGAATTTTCAAACCTCGACAAAAACTGTTGCAGATAACTTCAAAAATACAAAGTCTATGAGGTTTTAAACCCGCGTTAGCGGATTGCAAAAGAATTTAGTTTATTATATTACTGTGTTTACCATATACATATTATTTTTTATGCATTGACTTAAATAAATTTGGAGTTAACGCTGTGGAATACACATACATTATAGATAGAATCTTAATTAGCTAAATATTGCTGTGATTCCCGTTGTAATTAGGGTTTATTAGTTGGATGGGAGATTCTTACATCCATCTCCTTTTGAATTCAGTGGCCACCTTCTACGACATTGGTTGTGATCCGAAGAATGAAGGTTCAGCCTCCCGTACTATTAGTACATAGCTAGAAATGCTAATTTGATCGCGACAAGTCAATACGAATTTCAGCTTCGATATCTACTACGCCACACAGAGAGAGAGAGATTGATTTGTTTTAATTTTAAAATGCAAGTTTATTAATTATATTCTCGCAAAAAAACATTCGGCTTTGTTAATAGGATAAAGGAGAGTTTGCACGATTTACGTCACGCCCCAAAAAACACATTGCGAAAAATAAAACAGAAACATTTAGTCAGATTTTGGGAAATGGATTAAATTAAATCCAAGACCTTTCGTAATATTTAAAGCTCGATAATTATCGATTATATCTATCTGTGTATACATTGTATTCTAATCTATTTACTATATTAATGTCTCTCCTGCTCTATATGTGTTCTTTAATTAAATCATTTTAATCATTTCACGCTAAGCAAGGAAATAAAGCTACTAGGACGGAAAAGATTACTGAGTAAAAAAATAAAATACTATTAATGAGAGATGACAGTAAATGAACAAGAATTAAGAAGATAGATGATAACATTTAACGCTCTATTTAAAGTTTTGAATAGCAAACTTGCCTTGAAAGCAAGAAGCTGGAGGAAAAGATTTCTACAAAAGAGAAGTGCAATTGTTAGGACAGAACTTACAGTTAGATGTAGCCATTCCAACTCTAAAATGATGAGAACTTGCCACCAATCTAGTACTGCGTTTAAATTAATAAGGTATATGCAGCATAGCAGTATGTTCATCAGGAAAACTAACATGAATTTATTTACAGAACAGTCACAGAGAAGCTATGTTACGGCAATGGGAAAAGCAACAAAGCCAAGATGGCAAACTGGATCATTGCTGTTGCTGATTTGTGTTTGAATTTTATCAAGAATATCTAACTATAGAGCGGGTGCACAAGATCAGATGTGCTGGCAATATTAAAAATAAATTTCAATTCATTTTTTAATATTCCATTTATTATTTCTATATTAGTCCTATCTTACATGAATAGATAGAAATTCTATATTTGATATAAGTTTACGACGACAAGTTTCCTAAATTATCCATCACACTTCTCAATATCAAAAAAATGGATGACTTAGATTTTTCCTCACATTTCCCCATCATGAAGGCACAAAGTGTTGAGTTCATCTCAATGCCTGGAATAAAGATGTGTAAAATTATTTATTAAATGTTCAATTATTTCTTCACTTAGCTGATGTGTTTCTACAATTATTTACATTTATTTTTATACTTTCAAATGATTCTACTTTACATTCAGCAGGGACGTCTACATGCCTTTATTTTAAAAGTTTGATTCTTACATACGGCAATTACATGACTTTTAGTACGCTTATCTTTTCTAACTTATTTTCTGTTTGGTGATCATAAATATATATATATAAACATATCTAGTCATTAATACGAATATATTTTCACCCATTAAAATGGATAAATGGAATTTATTTGTAATGTCCTAATTATTTCCTTCAAATGTTGAAGGAAATAAATAGGACACCTAAAATAAAATGGAAAATTATAAATAGGACTAGAACTTGTACAACTTGGGATGACCTTGCCCTTGTCGGAGTTAACTCCTCTTTCAGTTCGTAACCCTTTCACCAGGGGTCTCACTTTCCTGGCTATAAATAGCCAATGACCCTTCGCATCGATCTCTTTTCCCTTTCAGGCCTGTGCACTGACACCTCGAGGTAAATTTCTCTTATTCCTAGAGGATTTCAACTATCAACCTCGAAATGTAGTCGCTAACAAGGAATAGCGTGGAAACACGCTAAACACAATATACACACACGCACGCACGCACACACAGAATATTCACACACGCACGCACATACAGAATATTCACACACACTTCGTCCTTTGTACTGTTCCCATGTATTGTAACTTGTTATTAATATATATTTGTATATACATATATTATCGGTCTTGTTTTGTTTGCTTTCTTTACCTTCTTCTTTGGACTTAATCAAAGTCCAACCTTTTTATGTAGTTGGGCTCGGCGGGCAGGAGTATCTGAACCTTGCGTTTCTTCTACGTCTGACTTCTATCAACAACAAGTGGCAACCGCCATTCCCACAACAAACTGTAACCGCCACGGCCCCACTACACCCATTATGCCTCCATGAGAAACTGCACATTATTAAGTTTCTAAATAAAAAAATCTATTAAACAATAGACATGATTTAACGGGTTTTTGCCGTCATCATAAAATTTTAGCATTTAAAACAAGCATGCAATAATATAATTTTTTATAATCCATAGCCCTAATAAATAGTTTGAGTACCCTACCAAAATAGATAACCCTTTTTAAAGTCGTCAAAAAACAAATGTTACGGCAGTTTTTATATACACAAAACTCTTTCATAAAGAAATAAAATAAAAAAATAAATAAATCTCCATAGACACGTAAACCAGACTGGGCGAAAATATCTTCCGTTTTAAATTTAGACACCCCTACCTTACCCTGACTTGACATCTATGAATGTAACTCTATACTGATAGATATTATTAACACCCAACACACCTCCCTATTTAAACAATCGTCCTGGCTGTTACGATGGAAATTTTGATTTCAATTATGAATATACTATTAAAACACGTAAATTTCAGAAATAAGTTATTCCCAAAAACATTTCGCTTGAAGATGGAACAGAGCTTACTTTAATTCAATTTAATTCAAATAATTATATTGAAGTTTTAGGTTCTTGTTTTGAAACATGAGACTTCTTTTGTAGCGTGTTGGAATCATGTTTTTAAATAAATAATTATATTTATGCTCTACTTTTGAATCGAGCACTATTTTTAAAAAATAATAACAAAAATACTAAAGAACTTTGGATTACTTACCTAACCAGTTTTTTCCTATTTTCTATATATTTTTCACACACACACACACACACACACACACACACACATATATATATATATATATATATATATATATATATATATATATAAAATATCATCCACATACAAGCCTGTTTCACTGTATCACAGCTCATCAGTGCAGCTTGACATCCAACTGCTTCAAGTTGGTATCGAATCCCAACCGATTTTTTCATCGGTCGGATATATATATATATATATATATATATATATATATATATATATATATATATATATAAACGAATAAATATTTTCTCTTCTTTTCTACTTATTGAAGGGGCTCAATTTCAGTGATAGAGCTAACATATTTATTTGGATTGACGATTGTGTGACCCTGAGTTTCACGCCATTTGCGAATGGTATCAAAAAATGAAGCGAACATTTCTGTTTTGTTTTAAACTTTTCAGGTTAGGCCCTTGTCTTAAGGCCTCAACATTCTTTCACCGCCCAAACTGTTATCATCAAATATTTCTGTCTTACTCTGTCAACCTCTATCCATTCCTTCTCTTTTCTCCCTTTTCTTTGCCCTTCTCCGTCCCCTCTTAAGGTGTTTCTCCTTATGGTTTTTTTGTTTGTTTGCCGTAATCGTCTTGCATGTAAATGGAATTGTTAAAAATCATTTTTAATTCTCACCAGTCGAGACCCACCCGCATCGTAACATGAATGCATTTTGTAGTTAGAACATTTCTCTCTCTCTCTCCTCTCTCTCTCTCTCTCTCTCTCTCTCTCTCTCTATCTATCTATCTATCTATATATATATATATATATATATACGCACTCCTGGTCCAAATTTTTAAGTCTAGATACAAAATGGCTAAACCAATATAAAATACTGATACTTTAATATGTTTGTGTATATATATATATATGCGCGGGTTTTTGGGAAAAGTGATAAACTGGACGCCAGCTTCAAATAGTTTTGGATTAAGTTCACAAATTTGTCTAACGCTTTCCTCTCTTTTTTTGTCTCTCTGTATTTTCTGTGTGGTATGTTGGTACATATTTCCTGTTTAGCCCTTGTAGGAAAGACAAAATAAAATTGTTATGTGATAAAGCTAAAGATAATCTGTTCTCTGGAGACAGGAATAACGTCGTTGTCACCTCACTGATCATACATATAGATGAGTTATGAAAACATATAGATGACTTATGAAAATATTTTGCTCTCTAAATTTGGAAGCATGTTATCAAAAATGTTAAATATCTTTTTTTTTCTCAAATAGATCTAAAAATAATATCTACAGGAAATATTCTAATGTCCTTACGACCATTTTCTCGTAGCTAAGCTGCTGTAGGCTCATTATTACCAGACCCCAATAAATAAGATACAAAAATAACACTCATACGCAAAAAAAAGAAAATAATCTATCATGTTTCAATCTGTAATCAACAATTTCTTTTTTTAATTTTATATTTCGACAATCGGTAATACAATTATATTCTACATAGTATGATCAATATTTTATGAACGGGGTATAGTCTGTCGAATTTTGAGTTAATTCCACAGAAACATTACATAGAAATCAGCAATTGTTTTTTGTTTTTTTCGGAAATCAACACATAATCCTCACCATTCTATATAATTTCCTGATCAATGCACGCTTCCCCCAAAGTTTTTCCTCTGTCTTAACTTCCATCTGCATTTTATTAACGCTTTGCCTTTGGTACACATTCTCAGATCATTCGTAAACAATTTAGGGAGATTATACCACATTCTTCATAGAAAATCATTAGGTTCGCAGCCATGCAGCTGATCTTCCCTCTGATCTTGCACTAGCAAAGGAAATACCTTTTTCACAAACAGCTTGTTTCATTATCACCGATGAAACCCAATTCTACCAATATTCCCGATGAGTTGAACGCTCAAGGAAGCTACATGTTTGGATATCAATTAGATTTCACTACTGAACACTCGTGGAACGTAAATATAGGATTCATTACTAAATATCTTACTTATTATAAAACGCAGATTGTGTGTGTGTGTGTGTGTGTGTGTGTGTGTGTGTGTGTGTGTGTGTGTGTGTGTGTGTAACCTTTATATATTGGATCGGATTTCCTACATTTTTCAACTGATTTCAACATAACTTCAGAGGACTACATAAAATTACATTGTGGTGGTTCTAACAGCGCCAAAAATGGAAAAAAAACACAATTGTTTTTGAACAAAATCAATTGGAAAACATGATTAAGAGACACCGTGAGAATGGAAGGGGGACAACTCACATCGGGTTAAAACCCCAGTTTCTTTCTCTCTCTCTCTCTCTCTCTCTCTCTCTCTCTCTCTCTCTCTCTGTGTGTGTGTGTGTGTGTGTGTGTGTGTGTGTGTGTGTGTGTGTGTGTTCGTTTATATATGGTATAGGATTTCCTACATTTTTCAGCCGATAAAACAGAAATTCACTTTTTTTCTGGCAGGTAGTGTTTCTCATTCTCTTGCACACTTTTTTCTTTATTTATACATTCAGAATGCTTTAAAAATTCCATTTACAAGACAATTGTTTATAATAAAATTCTATTCAATCGGGAGACTCATAACGATTGAAAAGAATGATTTTGTTTGAGTTTGGGTTTGATCAATTCGTAAAAAAAAAAAAAAAACTATTTAAGACATGCGTGTCCGTCAACCTTAAACGATAATCTAACGATCTCAACTGATTGTACGAATCCAAACATCGGATAATTCTTTATCTTTAAGGAAAGATAATTCCACGTACTTTCGGGCCGTTTTTATAATTCCCTTTGCAATTTGGTACAAGGCAGATCAATAAGGCATTGGTTCTATTTGAAATTAATTCAATATTTAAAAGAAAGTATTAAGAAATAATTTAAAAATGCCGATCTAAGAAATCTGATAGACAAAAAACAACAATATTTCGAAGATGATAATTATTAAGGAAAGAACACAGTACTTTCCTTGTACCCGACTTTTCTGCTTGATTCCTTTTTCTTTCTTTCTTTTTTTTTTTGTTTATGCAAGTGAGTCTTTTACGAGTGGGGGCTGCTGTGTGTCTTGCTTAGGATTTTACGAGAATTTTCGTCGTTTCCTCCGGCATAATTGACTTTTTAAACTTCAACAATTGTCCACACGTGGGTGCCTTTTCGGGCGCCAAAGGTCATCCCCATCCTCCCCTTACGGACGGCCTCCATACACGCACTAACGCAACAGGATACGCAATCTTACTTATTATAAAAATCAGATTGTGTGTGTGTGTGTGTGTGTGTGTGTGTGTGGGTACGTTTATATATTGGATCGGATTTCAGTACATTTTTCAACCGATCTCAACAAAACTTCACAGGACTACATAAAATTACCTTGCGGTGGTTCTAACAGCGCCAAAAATTGGAAAAACAATTGTTTTTACACGAAATCAATTTGAAAGCACGGTTAAGTGTATCGCACCTGGCAGGAAGTTACTGCCGACTACTTAAACGTCCGAACCCCGTTAACTTCCGGTGACTCAGCGTTTTTTTTGTTTTTTTTTCAGAGAACGATACACAAAAAGTAAACAAATGAAATGTAAACATACACAAGTCCTCCTAACTAAAAATAATAACTGGAAACTACTTTAAATACACATGGTGTCCAATTGTTTTTACTGTATTCAATAAGTAAAAACCATAAATTGTAAAAGATTACAGAAAGGCTACTAAATGAATAAGATTTGTTAGATTATAATTAATAAACTCAAATAAAGTTGATATTTTTGTATTAGAAACAACGAGTGGAAAATATATTCAAATCAGAATTCTAATTATGAATCACCACAAGCAAAATATGCAAATTTTTTACTGTATTCAATAAGTAAAAATCATAAATTGTAAAAGATTATTATTACAGATAGGCTACTAAATGAATAAGATTTGTTAGATCATCTTACTTATTATAAAACGCAGATTGTGTGTGTGTATGTGTGTGTGTGTGTTTGTACGTTTATATATTGGATCGGATTTCCTACATTGTGTTTGTTCGTTTATATATGTGATTGGATTTCCTACATTTTTCAACCGATTTCAACAAAACTTCAATTTTTTTGTTGGCAGGTAGTGTTTCTTATTGTCTTGCACACGTTTTTCTTTGTTTTTATATTCACAATGCTTTAAAAATTCTATTTACAAGACAATTGTTTATAAATTAAAATTCTATTCAATCGATAGACTCATAACGATTGAAAACAATGTTTTGTTTGAGTTTGGGTTTGACCAATTAGTAAAAAAAACATAAAAACTAATTGATTTGCGTGTCCGTCAACCTTAAACAATAATCTTTGTCAATTTTATTTTTTTAGTCTTTATGATGGTCGATACTTGATCTATCTCTTACTGTTACATTCCCGGGCAACGCCGGGCTCTACTGCTAGTGCTGGATAAACAGACAGAGCATTCGATCTCTCCAGGAATTATATTATTACTTAAGCTCTGGTTTACCTTTATAAAAATCAGATTAGTTTACATATGGGATATTGCCGAAATAATTTCTCTAGACTTACTGAATAATCATTTTCCAGTCTTGTTATAGTTCCAAATCGTTTACGTGGTCTTGTGGAGAAAGACCTATCCTCTACTCTAAAAGCTCTGTCTTAGACACAATGAGAAAACGCAATCGCTACCTTATTTTCATGGAGAAACAATCCAGATAAGTTTAATTTTTTTTAATTCCACCAGTTCATACTTTTACGGCTAGGCCAAAACATGCTACTTCCACAGAGTCGAACCTCCCACTTTTCTCTCGCATTCCAAATATAAAGAGAAAACTCATCGGATAGAGAACTGCTTCTTTCTGGAATATGTTCATTTGTGGATGATTGCTTAAGAACTACAAACTTGACTTCTTCACCGTCAAGGGTCAATATTTATCCCTCATCTTTATTATCAAAATATCTACCTCCCATCATATTTCCTTTCATTAGTATCACAAAAAATATACATCATAACCGTTTTGACCGTAAGCCTCCACCTTGAGTTGTTCTGAATCTTCATTAGATAGAACTTTAGTATATAAATAATGAATGTATTTCTAGGCAGAATATTAAATCGGGAAACAGTGCTTCATGTTTCTCAATCCATTCTCGGATATTCTGACATTCTATACTTTCCTGCCGAATGTTCATTCCACTATCGTGAACATATGTACAACTGTAAATAGATTTCAAATTAACTTCGAAATATAGGATAGAAGCCATTTTTTTTCAGAAGTATGTTTCCCAAATGATAACAGTGATACAATGACTGATTGCTTGCACATAGACATACTGCTGTTATTTTACAATACTTAACGTTGCACATGCACTCAACCATCCACATAATTCAGGAGAAATTTAAACTCCTCGAAACCATCTTTGATTAATTGAATGTCCAGTTCTGATGCTCAGACAATAGAAAAGGCTTTATGCAAAATATATTGGATAATTCTTTCCTGATTAATTTGATCTGAATATTCAAATTTGGAATTTTCTGCCTGTTTCATTAAGTGCTGTCTTGAATTATCATATTGTTAAATATTAATATAACAATTGACTATGTAGAACGTACAGGGCGATTGAAAACTAACTCGCTCTTTCATGCATGATGTAATCTCGCGTCGGATTATAACATTTACAAGACGGGAGAGTTCATTATACAGAAAATAACGAATAACTGCACAACCACCGTGTACATACTTGTTGTCTAGATAAAATCCTGTTTTATCATTATGCTGACATTTAGTTGTAAATCTTTACGTGTATGTTTCCCAAAATATAAAATAATTTTATTGCATATTTGTTGGCAAACTTATCCATAAACAATAGATCGTGTGTTTTACTGCTGAAATCATTTGATCAATGAATTAGCTTCAAATATACTTGCCGTATATTTATGTATTATGCAGGTACATCAGGAAAATTGTCTTTATACATCATATTTCGAATCTCTTAAAATATTTCTTTTTATGTTCAATTTTCTACGTTGACCGGCTGAATTGTTACACGTTCATTTGATTTTGGTGTTTCAAGCTATAAACTAATTTATCTATCTAGGTATTTGAATACACACACATATATATATATATATATATATATATATATATATATATATATATATATATATATATATAGATAGATAGATAGATAGATAGATAGATAGATAATAGTAGTGGTAAATATACATACATATGCAAAATACATAGATATATATAGGTAGGTGCATGCACATACATGTATATTTTTTGAATAAAAAAATCCGCGAGTATGTATGTGGGTACACGCCAATGTGTATGTATATATGTGTATATGTTATTGTGTATGTGTGTATTCGCATGTGTTTTTGAACATAAAAATATAGGCCTTCGCTAGATTATAATCGTTATATTTATTCTTTATATGTTTATATTTGATTTGTAACCTGTAGTCGATATTAATTTAGTCAAATTTTCTCAATTACACAGCGGCCCTTTGAGTAAATGTCCTTCAATTTTAGTTTCCCCCGCCCCATCTCTCTCCCCAACCTCGTCTTTCCTTTTCTTTCCCTCCCTCCTATTCTGATCTTTAACATTAACCGTCTATGGTGTGTGTATGTCACCACGAAATGTATCTTTAATGTATTAGACATCCGACAACATTCATATTTCCCCCTTCCACTCACCTCTAGTTAGAAAAAAAAACCCTCTCTGTTAAGTTTTCATATTTCATATTTCCCCCTTCCACTCACCTCTAGTTAGAAAAAAAACCCCTCTCTGTTAAGTTTTCATATTTCATATTTCCCCCTTCCACTCACCTCTAGTTAGAAAAAAAAACCCTCTCTGTTAAGTTTTAGTCTCCCACCTTCTTCGTCTATTACCCCTCTCTTTAACACTAACATTCGTACTACACTCTCATACTTACACTCTCTCCAAATTCTATTTTTATTTCCGGAGTTGTTCTTTTTCTGTTTTCTTTTTGAACTTGTAGGTCTTGTAGGTACACACATACATGCATACGTACATACATATAGTATAGCATACGTACATACATATAGTGTATACGTATATACATATAGTGCATACGTATATACATATAGTGCATACGTATATACATATAGTATAGCATACGTACATACATATAGTGTATACGTATATACATATAGTGCATACGTATATACATATAGTGCATACGTATATACATATAGTATAGCATACGTACATACATATAGTGTATACGTATATACATATAGTGCATACGTATATACATATAGTGCATACGTATATACATATAGTGCATACGTATATACATATAGTATAGCATACGTACATACATATAGTGTATACGTATATACATATAGTGCATACGTATATACATATAGTATATACGTATATACATATAAGTGTATGCATACGTGTATATATATATAGTATAGCATACGTACATACATATAGTGTATACATATATATACATATACATACATATAGTATATACATATAGTGCATACGTATATACATATAGTGCATACGTATATACATATAGTATAGCATATGTACACACATATAGTGTATGCGTATACATATATAGTGCATACGTATGCATACATATAGTGCATACGTATATATATATAGTGCATACATATATACATATAGTATATACATACGTACATACATATAGTGTATACGTATATATACATAGTGCATACGTATACATATACATATATACATATACGTATATATATACATAGTGCATACGTATATACATATAGTGCATAGTATAGCATACGTACATACATATAGTGTATACGTATATACATATAGTGCATACGTATATACATATAGTGCATACGTATATACATATAGTGCATACGTATATACATATAGTATAGCATACGTACATACATATAGTGCATACGTATATACATATAGTGCATACGTATATACATATAGTGCATACGTATATACATATAGTATAGCATACGTACATACATATAGTGTATACGTATATACATATAGTGTATACGTATATACATATAGTGCATACGTATATACATATAGTGCATACGTATATACATATAGTATAGCATACGTACATACATATAGTGATTTATACTATGAGTCTCTTCGTATTTTATCGATATCTGGATTACATTCTTTTTGGCATACAAATGATTACTTAAAAATTATATCAACATATATCTGCGCTGTTTGGAAAGAATGCTTTCTGTTTGGCAGATTTGAATAAAGGTAATCGATATGAATTAAATGTTCTGAAACTCGAGGTCTCAAATTGTTGATTCTGGCTCTCCAAACTTTGACTGTAGCTCTCCGTAAAATTTTATTTTTTTATATCTTCTAAAGCCTGTTCTCCCACTCATTTACACAAGTTCATTATGTAGGTTATGCGCTGTTTTCCAATGTTACACACACCTTCGATATGCCTTGTGAGTATCAAAATTTCCAAGCCTTATTTTCTCATTATGTCATGCATAATTTAAGTGACATTTTATACGTAATTTGTATGTTACCATAGCCCTGCATAGGTTGGGGATACATACAGAAATGTACTAAATACATATTATTTTGCGGAAAGCATTAGCTATATTAATGAGACAGTGAATGTGACCAGAATGTATGACGGCTCAAAAGTTCATGTAAATAATATTAAATCTAATAAATTGGAGTAAATTTTGTACGGAGATACAATAAAAAAATGATTGAAATTATTATTATTATTATTATTATTATTATTATTATTATTATTATTATTATTATTATTAAAATAGCTGTATAAATGATATATGGTAGAAAGTAATAAATATATTACATATAAGTTTATGAATAATAAAAATGCAATATGATATTCTTTTAGATACACGGAGTGGAAATATCACATTAAAGTGAATATATTTTAATGAATAAAACATCATTTTTACTAGTCAAAGCAGTTTAAACTGTACATTATTCTGTTTGAACAGTTTAAATTATATCACATTTCTTCATGAGAAAACACTTATTTTACCAATAACGATCAGGATTCGTTAGAAGAACATGAGACATATAAAAAGTGTCTAGACAAAGAAACGATTAAATTATTTCGAAAGAAATATAGCGAACGACGAAAGTCCATTAGGCGGATTAATTCATATATTCATTGAAAATAAAAATTACGAACAGATGACAAAATGTCAAGTATCGCGTCCTAATAAAATAATATAATTGCGAAAGCAAAACGCAAAGAATAATTAGTTAATGACAGAAGCAAGTGTAACTGCCAGTGAATAGAGCTAGCGTTAAATCAATTGGGAGTAAGCTTGCTTTAACAAGCAATCGTTCACCGTTCGCATTTAAGTAATCTAAATGACGATTCACTCGACTAATCTCAGCTCATGTCAGAACTAATGATGATCAGAAGACAAATTATGTTATTAAGAAAATGTCAAAAGAGAGATTTTTTTTTTCTGGCTTGGACAAGAGACTCGCTGTAAAAACAAAAAAAAATGGACGTCAAAAATTAACGGCGTTTCTGGTTTCTTATTTTTTTAGGCCGCTATCTTCAACATTCTCCACACTCCAATTTCTCGACGCAAGTAGAATGTGGCGGTTCTATTACTATTCATTCGCTACTACCATGGGAAGTGACAGAACTAACTACATTCTGACTTTCATTACTAGCACCCCACCCGTGACAATTATATAGAATTTTCCATCGATCACTACTATCATAACCTGTCAAATCAAGAATTGATCATTATCTTACTTTCCTATCCGTATAAAAAGCCCCTTAATGTAACCCTTTACCTCGAGTAAGCCGGGTTCTTGTACATGGTGAACCATTATCTTCCCCTCCTGCCAATAAAAACTACCCCTTACCTAACACTCTAGTATTCCCCGGTCCTTGTAGAGGGGGCACCTTACTGTATAAAAATTCTTTTCGCACATTTTAAAAAAAAAAATGTACGTGGACAGATCAAAAAATCAGTAGCGTATCCTGTAGTCATTATCTAATTTTTATCTTAAATTTTCTCTCGCATGATCACTAAAGTTAAGCAACGTAACGAGATGGGTGACATCGTGGGAATACAGGGTGCTGTAAATTTGCTTTTGTGGGCAGTGTAATGGATAATGGCTCAAGATTGTAAATCCAATAGCCGAGTTCAAATTTCAGTGTTCGTTATATTAGCTTACGCCCAATTACACTTGGTAAAGATATTAATTTAACGCTTCTCCACCAGCTATGGATTAAACAGTAAAACTGATATCACTGAATCGTTATTATTTCCAAACATTTTTTAAAATTTAAAAATATATTCTTTTCATGCCAATGATTTTGTGAAAGTGCTTCATTTTCAGACGGAACTTATTTGTTTGTTTTATATAGTAACCGAGAAACTGAGACATTTTGAAATACCAGACGTATCAGTTGACAATTCAACTCATTTCAAGCTCAGAGGTGCATACAAAGAATCAAAACTGTCGTATAAACAAGTATGTAGTTGGATTCGAAAGTTGTTGTAGACGTGTTTATTCGTCTATGTCAGAAAATGACACTTTCGGTAATAAGCATATGTATACACATCTACACTGGAGAAGGGGCTAAATAACCTGCTTAATGGGTTGATAAACCGTAGAAAATGAATGGATAAATCAATAAACGTTTTCTGTGTATAATATCTAATAAATATGAATTCTACATAGAAATATGTGTGCTTCATAATGAATTATTTTATGATGTAATACAAATTTAACTTGCATATAAAAGGCATTTTTTTTTTTTAGAAGGCTGGAGATGTATTACTATTTCAACACAGGAAATATGTTTCTTACTTTTTTAGTTTCCGATTTTATATATTTTTTCGAGTTGCTACTATTTTTATAATTTTTTTTTTTTATATTTCCTTTCTATCTTTTTCGTTCACCATTTTCATTATGAATTCTGTTTTTCATAATTCTTATCAATTTTTTAATCATTCCAAATTTTTTACAAAAGCTTCCAGTCTGTTTTTGCTTCTTTATCATTCTCTTATCAGCTTTGGTGTTTTCACATCAAAGGCATCGATGGATCGTCGAATGACAGCATGCCTCGGAAAATCTCGTCGACCTAACTAGTACCATGCACTGGGAAGTGTCAATACTTCCTCATTTCTAAAATTCTCCTAAACTCTTGGAATGAGACTTTATAACAGAGGCCCGTGTGTGTACTAGTTCGTTTGAAAGCCCCATCTTATTATTCCATAGCTTATTTATTTATGATTGAAATTAGCTATGTTCAAGATTTCAAACGTTAGGAAATTTTCACTGATTGCTATAAAGGGAGAATCACATGACTTTCTGCACCGCAACACATATTTTCATGCTAGTACATTTACAACAAATCTCTCTCTCTCTCTATATATATATATATATATATATATATATATATATATATATATATATATATATATATATATATATATATATAACTACATTTGAAGTGCAATTAAAGTTTTATGGTTTCCCAAGTCGTAAGCCAAAGATGAACCATTAATACAATTTTTTTTTAAAAAAGATATCTCTCTATTTATTTTATATTCATATTTATTTATATCTATCTATCTATCTATCTATCTATCTATCTATCTATATATATATATATATATGTGTGTGTGTGTGTGTGTGTGTGTGTGTGTGTGTGTGTGTGTGTGTGTGTGTGTGTGTGTGTGTGTGACACTTTTTTTAAAGCTTCATCAGTGAAAATCGATGTATGCTTCTTTTTTTGTTTTTGGTTTGAGATTTGATTTTACAAATGTCACAATAATTGATTAATAAAAAATTATTTTTTGTCACAAATACTGATAACTATTTTGACAACTATAAACACACGTAAAAATATTAAATTAATATCACAAACTTTTATTAAATTAATTCTTAAAGTATATAACGTAAGTTTATCTACAATTACCGGTGTTTACATTAAAACGATCCCAAATCAACATGGGAACAACCAGCAAATATAAATAATGCTTATTGCGCACGCTCACGCACTCACACACACACACACACGCGCGCGCGCGCGCGCGCGTAAACACGTGAATGTGCATTATGTTTTGAATCCCACATAGAAACGCTAGAATTACGATATACTTACATATATAAAATGATATTTACGTTCTTTTCAGTTACGCTTCGAATCTGTTATTTTTATCTTCGAGAGAACACGTCATCTCACCTTCAATACTAATTCGGCTTAAAGAGTCAAATGTACGTGAAGCCTGCTTAGCCAATGAATATCAAACAATACAAAATTAAAAATAAGAGAATTTTTTTCCCCAATTTCTCATTTTTTAAAAGTTAAACATATTAGATTGACAAAGGTTTCCTATTTATTTCTTATTTTACTATTTTGTCGACTCCGATCCAAATTTTATCTGTATTTGAACCCAAATCACGCACATCTTGTGTTAAGCATATGTAAAAATAAAGAGGAAGTCCATGGAAAATACATATAAAGCATTAACACATATACATATAGATATATTCACCTACATGCATATCGATACATATATAGACATTTTCTTTTACTGATTCTTGTCTTAAAACAAACACCAAGGCCCGTTCATGGTAGCGGGTTACTGTGTGAGTTTGTAAGAGAGGACGAAAGTGTAAGCAAAAGAGTTTTACGACGGCGAGTAGGATAGATATTGGTTGACCCTGTACTTAAGTAGATCAATATTGTATTTTTAAGGGAAGGGTTCCGTTGAGAGCTTGTTCCACGAAGTAACAGTACTGAGGAAGAGGCTAAATGGAACTTGTTTTTTTTTATCAAAGGGAGACGAACAAAATATTGATGATTTGCCGTCGTGAACAGAGCACAGTGGGTTCTAGTTCTAAAAGCACTAAAAGGAATGTAACTCTTTCAATTATCTGCCGTAATATAATCGATCTACTAATGAAACCCTAAGGATTGAAGAGTAGAGAAAATTCCTTCACAAGGCCTTGTCGAATCTGGACTGTAAGGACTGTAAGGACACTGTGTCACCAGCCCAAATATTGCAGCAATACGCCATTCTTGCTCTAGTCTGAGTTTTGTATTGATGTAGCGTGCAAGCGGGTGTTGGGTATTTTTTGGAGCGATACAATAAACTGACCATTCGTCCAGTATCTTTTGAGATGGCACGAATATCCGCATTCCTTTTGTGGTCAGGGACGAAATTTACCCTCAGTAGACTTTTGATAAGATCATCCTCTTTTGAATATAACCTCATATCCGGTTTGTTGGCAGGTTTAAAGTCTGCTTGGCGGTGACGAGTTTCTTTTTTAATGGATTGATTGATATCAGCCTGTCTTTTGTCCATTGAATGGTGAGAGGTAGGACAGAGAAAAAATCTGCTGAAAGGCAGACCGTTAAATATTTCGAGGCGTATCTTTAAACTGGGGTAGCATCTCCATATATATATTAACTAAGAGTCCGAGAGTATCATTGAGCAGATCATTGATATAAAGCAGAAGGACGGTATGACCGTAGAGAGAGCATTATGGAATACCAGCAGCGACCCCAATGTGCCTTAGAAAACTTTCAATTAAGAATGACCTGACATAGCTTTATCTTACAGGAAAGACTTGGTAACAATGCGCACCACACATATACATGTAAATAAATATTACTTCACACGTAGCAGAACAATAGGAAACGAATATTCACTCAGAGAGTCTTACGGACACATCATTTATAAACACCGGTTCCCGTACTATCACGAAATTAAGCAATTTCGTCTTTGGTCAGTATCTGGATGGGTGTCCACTTGGTAATAACAGTCACTGTAAGCTTGGATGTGCGTGTGGTGTAATGGATAACGGCTCAGAATTTTAATCCATCTCTTGTACCTCCAGCTATGGATTAATTTGTAAGACTTGTATGACTAAATCACTATTATCCTCACATAAAAAAAAAATGAAAAAAATATTTAGATATCGGCATGACATAACCGATAAAGGCTGATATGACGATAAACAAAAACAACCAAAGCAATCAGTCAGATTTTGTGCTAATAGACAAATGCACACAAGGGTTTCGGCAATTGAGCTACAATATGCTCAAATAAATGGGGGGGGTGGAGTGTTAATTAATCACACCTGATCTTTTGTCAAACTTTTGGTTTGATAAACACTGGGCTTTGAAAACAATGAATGTATAACAATTTGATGATGTAAATATTACTGTATATGGCACTGGATAACATCGATCTGATAAACGTCAAAGAGAAAATAACTTTACGTGTTATCCGATGAGACGCTGAAAACTTGCCGTTTTTGACAAAGAATATATTTTCCCCAATACGCTGAATATTATAATTCGTTTACAGGCTTATATATACAGTCTCTTCGAAAAGCATTGGAACGGCAAGGCTTTTCTTTTGTTGTTCACGGAACACATTTCGGTTTAAGATCAAGAGATGATTATAAGACAATTGTTCAGAATCCCAGCTTTTATTTTCTAGTATTTACGTTTCAATGTGTCACACAATTTAAGGCTTCCAACCATTTGTTTGAACCCATCCATTTTTCAAGTAATCGAAACTATTTGGGGCACGTGACTGACACGTGTTTCTTGTTGAAAAGGTCTTGCCTTTTAGATTGATTCTTTAAGACATCAAATAGCTCTGAAAGGCTACTCTTGGTTTTAGTCTTGTGTTTCACCTGTAGAGACTGTATTTCATGTTAGAAAGGATAAACCAGCATGAAGACGTGGAAGCCGTATATGGGAGAAATGTGAGTCTTTTTGAAACTGAGAAAAGAAATAAAATCAACCAGAGCCATTTGACAAACATTAGGTATAGCCAACAAAAAAAAAAGAAGCAAAAAAAAAGCAACTATTGGTGTACTGAGCGACAGACATAAAACAGGACGGCCTATGAAAAAAAAACACTTTGCTTTTGCTCATCTTTTTGCCCTAAGCCGTTTACCACATCTAAATGGGAATTCCAGGAAATAAATGCTGAAAATTTGAATTCTTGTTTCATATTCGTCTTTTGATCTTAAACGCAAATGTCTACAGTAAACAATTCATTTTATATATGTGTATGGGTTTATATGTATTCTTGAACTGGCTTCTTTTAACATATTTTTAACAACGGATATATATATATATATATATATATATATATATATATATATATATATATGTGTGTGTGTGTGTGTGTGTGTGTGTGTGTGTGTGTGTGTGTGTGACAGTGTATGTGTGTGCGCGCGCGTGTGTGTATGTAATTGTATATGTATTTATGTCACTATGGCTGTATGATGTATATATATATTTTAATGAAGTTACTATTATTTTCTTACATTATCTGAACTCAGGATGTATCTATATGTATGTACGTATATATAATGCGTGCCAAATTATTATCGAGGTATCATTTTTTCTAATATTTGAAAAACCGTCCAATCAATTCACACACAATTTTCAGACAAGTTTGTCAACACTGACATGCGCAATCACTGAATTTTTCGTACTGATCTGCGCAAGGTAAACAAACTGGCGCCATATTTGTTATCAGCACGGTGATTTGAGCGTGCCAAATTATTAGAAAAGTGTAAGAATTTAGTGAAAAGATGGGCCGTAAAAGCAGTTTAAGTTTTATTCACTGCCACATTTGATCATACTCGACCGGTCTTTGATGCGAACCCCGTACACTCACCACATATGTGGACCATAATTCCTTTACAGTGATCTGTGAAAACTACCCTAAATCATCCCTTATGGTGTTGTTTATATATATATACATCATACAAACTTTCTCGTTCCCATGATCACAATGTCAAATTTGGTGTGAGGTTTCGGGATTCTTCATTTTGACGAACGGGTTTAACCTGGATTCTCTCTTTATTCTTCTCTCATACATTTTGTTAATTGTAGAATGAAATTACAAACTTGTTTTGTTTCATGAAGATAGGAATATTTTTATAAATAATTAATGGCTTCACCCGGCAAGTTAACCTCCTTATGAATACGAATTACTCTTGAAGACGACTTGATAAAAAAAAAGTTTGGATTAAGTTAAATACTCAAATTCAGACACTTTAGTCTCTAACATTGAAGGAGGACACCACAGGAAATCCTGTCAAACGCTTTCGAGATATATAAACTCACAGCACGGACTTCGCCATTCTTATATAAAGGCTGACAGACAAATTCAGTTAGGACCATTAACACAACGACGGGTGAAGTAGAGAAACTAAAGCCATATTGTCTATCTGAAAGAAGGTCGTTTGTAGAGGGATGCCTAACGAATTTTCTACATATGTTATAAAAAACCCTTTTTTGTGTACATTACAAATAATGATATTGACATTATAGTTCCACAAAATAACTGAAATACATTGTCTAATTATAGAGTTTCTAACAGATTAATATTGTATAGTCACCGTAAATAAGGAATATTATTACAATATATATTCATATTATGCTTAATATAATATAATAATGTATAAAACAAATCTCCCTAGGGATATAAATAAAACTATGTGCGCAACATAAGAGTCATTTTGAGCTAATTTATAAAACACTAAGGACTGAAGAACATTTGCTTACTAAATACACGAGTTGCCATTAGTAATATTATCTTTGATTTTCCATAAACGGTTCCGCAAATGTTATCAGAAAGAGCGAAACAATTTCACAAGGACATGTACCTATGTTTAATAGACTACGCAAAGGAGTTCGACAAAGTACGCCACAAAGAAACAGGTGGAACTGTTCTGCCACCTAGATTTATTCAGGAAAGAATATAATAAAGAAAGTTTACTGGCAGCAAACAGCATGCATGCGCATAGATAACGAGTTAAACTTATATACACAAATAGAAAGGGGCGTAAGGCAAAGGTGTGTCTTCTCACCGGATCTATTCGACCTATACGCCGAGGCAATTCTAAAAGATTTGGAAACCCTGCAGCACTGGCTGCCACAATCTTAACAACATAAGACACGCAGATGACAAAGAACTAATAGCAAATCCTCCTGTCGCGCAATACTTTACCCAGGGAAAACAACGCATGACATACCTAACGCGGTTAAGAAAGTTGATGACAGAACGTGGCCTGGGGGAGGGTGCATAGAGACGGAACTAGTTGAGAGCTACAAATCATAGAGGGAATTGGAGAGCCATAACCGCCTACGTCCTGAAAGGACACGGAACATTAAAAAAAAAAAATTACAAAGTCTCCTACATAAGTTAGCGTAGGAGAGTGAGGAAAAATGACTAAGCATAAACTACAAGAAGACAGAATGCATAGTCTCGAGTAAAAGGATGTGCCCGAAATGGCAGTTTTAGGTCTGGATCAAGCAGAATCGACAGTTTAAATATCTGAGAAGCGTTTTAAAAGAGGCCGGTAAGTGCGACAGCGAGATGCGTAGAAGTATTGGGGTGCCCAACAATGAATTTCAAAACCTGAGCAAAGTACTGCGAAACAGGGGGATTTCTTTGGTAACAAAGAGTACTGAGCTGTTATGTGACGTCTGTCCTATTTTACGGCAGCGACTGATGGATGATTTCCTCAAAGATTAAGAAGAGACTCGAGGGGACTCAGATGTGGTTCTACAGAAGGATGCTAATTATATCATGGATCGAGCGTGTGACCAACGGTGACGTCTTAGAGAGTATGCAAACAAGGAGGATGCTTATACTTAACATCAGAAAGAGGCAGCTGAAGTTTCTGGGACATGTAATGAGGAAGGAGAGCCTGGAGATTCTGATACTCACGGGTCCAGCATATTGAATGAGAGACAAGGGAAAACAACGCATGACATACATAGCGGGGTTAAGAAAGTGGATGAGAGAACGTGGCCTGGGGGAAGATGCACAGAGACGGAACATGTTCAGAGCTACAAAGCATAGAGGGAATAGTAGAGCCATAACCGCCTACATCCTGAAAGAACACGGAGCATTAAAAAAAAGAAAATGCAATCTTTGCAATGTAAATTTATTTGTCAAAATTTTATCCGAAGCGGCACGTTTATTAAAAATATATTTAAGAAAATTCCTAACGGAACGTTCATTTGAAAGTTCATTTTATAAGTTGAATAATCCCCACCAGGGTGACTGTCTTAGACGTTATTTTTATTCCGTACAAAGGAATAGAACTTCAAATATTCACTTGTTGATTTTTAATCTGCTTGGCGAATATATCTTCCAATGTATAACGTTGGTAGCGCGAGTAATTTTATGGAGAAAAAAGCAGGGAAAATCAATAGCAAATTTATATCTTAGTACATTAGTGAATACAGGAAGATTCTATATTGTTTATAAAGTGTTTCCAAGACGTGAAAGGAGACTTATGTCTGCCCAGGATAAAACATAAAACAAAACAAAAACATAGAGAATGACAAAAGCGGAACAAAATAGAAAAGACCAAAATCTAAAGGTGGAAAATCTTATTATTTTCCATAGAATTTATTCATTATGCTTGGTTATCAATTCTCGCAGCCAGAAGGTCGGAAACCTTCTGCAAAGGAAGCGCATCGATGACGGATAAATGAAAGAAGTTAATCAAAGCGCAAACGTGATTTTTCTTGTATTTTATCGTAGGTTGGAAGAACATCCATCTTCTGAATAAACAAGACGTCCGGGCAAGTTGCAGAAACTCAACCGAATACACATTCACAAACGCACAAGACACAGACAATGAGAGAGACGAAGTGAAAGCTATGGATATATGAGAGAGAGAGAGAGAGAGAGAGAGAGAGAGAGAGAGAGAGAGAGAGAGAGCCGAGTGAAAGCTATGAATAAGAGTGGGAGTGTGAGAGTGTAAGTGGGTGAAAACCAGTGTCGGAGTTGAATGAGTGAGATAGATACAGATATCAAATGAGTGAATGAGACGGTGAGGGAGTTAAAGAGAAGGAGAGATTGAGCGGGTGTGGGAAAGAGTCAGAAACGACCACCCAACCACACCCTACACTCATATATATATATATATATATATATATATATATATATATATATATATGTGTGTGTGTATGTGTGTGTGTGAAATCAGATTAATTTCTACTTGTTCAGAGTTGAATTATATTCTGAAACAGATGTCTCTTATTGTGTATGTATATATTTGCAAATGAATCTACATCATATAATTTTTGGGACAGAGTTCGTTCAGATTATTCAAAATGTGTGTAACTATTCAAGCATAGTTACATACAGAGCACACACTTGCATGAGAGCACACAAACACACATATATGTATGTATATAATGATACTTTTAAAGCTCATAATGATATACACACAATCTCATGTAATGTTAGAACCTTGCCTGCTTCCCAGGAGTAAAAGTCGTAACCTATGGTAACACAGCAAATCCTTAATATAAGGCCAATTATTTGTCAATTTTCCTTCAAATCACGGCAATGCCAGTTGAAATGACAGCCTAACTATTATCTTGAAGATTTATAGTATATTTTGTTGTGTACAAGGGGGTGCTGAAAATGTTTCGAGATACTCTTCCAAAATAAATTTTCTTTTCATCATTTTTTTCTAATCATTCACCTTAAGCAAGGCGATAATGTTACTATGACGCAATGAATTCCTTGGAGTGAAAGAGAATGAAAAGACTTTAGCGAGAAGGAATGACAATAAAGGAAAGGTTTTGGGTCAAAGAGAAATTAGCAATGATCGTTGCCTTTTAAATTTGTAGGTTCAGAGGCGTAAGAAACCAGAAGACATTTCAAAAAGCTAGAACTGAGAGAAAAATACGAGTGAAAAAAACATTAGAAAATAACTTAGGCTAACAGCAAGCTATTTCAAATGTTAAAAGTTTAGACCTAGTTGTCAATCATAAGGTCAATTCACCAGTGTGCATAGCTCGTTAGAACAAGAGACGTGAAAATATTTATAGACATGACAGAGATAAGGCCACTTCACGCCTGTGGGAAAGTGACTAAATTCGAGATGACAGTTCAGGACCATAACATTACAGAGCCTTCTTTGTATTTCGTCGAGTATTACGAGATATATAGCAGGAGCACCAGACTAGATACAGAAGCAATATTCAATGCACGGGCGAATAGTAGAAATATGCAATATGGATTGTGACGAGAAAAATTGTCTGGCACGTTATAGAGAAACAAATTTCCTAGCAGCAGAACGAGTACAATCGTTTCAGTATAATCAAACTACTTCATGTCAGTTTCAGAACAAAAAAGGTGCAAAGAGTTGATCCCTTGGAGGTTAGCATCAGCCACGCTGTTGTGAGGCAAAATTGGTTCTAATGAACTTAGTTCTTTCGTACTTTGACTTTGCAAATTTAAGGGTTGTACAAGATTTGAAACTAGGTCCCATCATTTTAAAATTGAAATTGTTAGAGGTAACAATAAATTCTATGCTAACAGTTTCTTCTCTCGCACTTCTCCCTTGAGGAACTGTCTACCGGTTACTTGATTTCCAGTCAACATTAATCTTCACAAATGTAAATCCAATACGAGGCGTTATAATCATTCCTATTCTTTATTCTATTCTTTCCTTAACAATGTATTTCTTCTTTTCATATCATTTAACACTCAATATCCGCTTGAATCTTAGTGACTTTATTGCCTTGTATGGTGCGAAATTATTACACAAAATGAATACATATCCATTATCTATCAGAATATAATATTCGTTTACTGGTGTAACAAACAAACTTTACCCGCGTTAATACTTGACTGTGTAGTTTAGTCCAGAATATATCCACGTAATATCAACCTAGGTAATAAAATATATGTTTTAATTCGTCCATGATAATCTAGGACACAATATTTTACAATAACATATATCCGAAGAAATGTTTTTTATGAATTCTGTAGCTTTCAACTTTTATGGGATTACTTCATTCCTTCCTTTTATTATGAAATGTCTTGTATACTTCAGAGCATTCTTCATACTTTTACAAAACAAATATACTAATTGAATAAGATTAGTCTATTAGAAACGTAATTAAATGTTTCCACTTGAACGATTACTGATACCAATTATAATTGCAAATTTATACAGTGGAGCCATCACATAAAAACTAGTTAAAAAGTCCTGTTGTGGATATAAATAGAAACTGTCAGGGTTTGTGCTAGTTTATACTAGCTTATTTCCAAACTCGAGATATGAAGTTGTCTAGAGTATGCAAGATGATATCCTGATATAACTTACACGACAACACACTATATTTCGAGAGCATGATATTGTGATTTGCAATATATAAATTTTGCCAATTTTTTATTCATATTATCCATAACTGGCATCTATCTATTTCGCTCTCTTTCTTTCCCTCTCATTCTCTCTCTCTTTCTTTCTTTCTCTTTCTTTCTCTCTCTTTCTTTCTAAATTTCTGTCTCTTTCTCTCACTGTGTGTGTATGTGTTTGTGTAAAATTAATTAAAATTTAGAGCCAATAAGATTCTTGAATTTAATGGATTTATTTCGGTATTGCGATAGTATGTATATTATAGCATGCATATTATCCTTACAATAATATATATGTATATAACTATAGTATATGTATTATAAAATATTATATGTAATATAATATATGTATAAATTGTAGTATATATATATATATATATATATATATATATATATATATATATATATATATATATATATATATATATATATATATATTAGTGTGTGCAGCTTATATTTATTACATAAAAAGAAACAATTTATACAAAAGAATTAATTAGTGTGTTAATTAATAATTTGTATTAATTCTTTGTGCACTTCTACTAAATCCCTGCAAAAGTAATATACCATGACGAAAATTGCTCCAAACTGGATAAAAACAAAGTATTGTCGCCTAAAATGTTATGTTATTAGCAAGAGTAACTATCAAATTATTTTTTTTATTAAATTGTATAATCTTTTCGAGCACCTTCTAAATTTTGTCTAATTACCTTGTTTTTCTAGAATCAGTTTGAAGGATTTTAATGAAACTTTCAGAACATATTCACAATTATTTTAGAAAATTTTATTTTGGAAAATCGTTTTATATTTTTTTCAATTGTTAATCACCACTTCATTAATTTTCTGAAATTTAGAGAAATTAAATTTCTCCCGTTTAATATTTATATCAGTTAAAAGCAGATCTCCTTGGAGAATCATATTTTTTATAAAACAGAAACACCATTTACCGTGTTAACATTATTTTGTGCGATATTTTAAAATTTAAGTAAACAGTATTTCTTTTCAAATTGAACTAATTTTATTTAAAATTTTACCCATTATTTCGAAATAAAAATGTAAATTAAAGCATCAAGGAACCTTTTAAATTTTCAAGTTTTTTTTAATCTTAGGTTTCCCAAATCGGTGGATGTATCTAATATATATATATATATATATATATATATATATTACTTCAAAATTTAGTGTTAGTAGTTACGTGTATTTGAAATTATTTTCATTTGAAAGATTTAGAATTACGAATTATCATGCAATTTTGGGTGTCTATTTCAAATAGACATGGATAACCATGCATGTATAATTAATATACTTTAGCTATCAGCCTTCATTTTATATACATATATGTTAAGATAACTTACAAAGAGGAAAATTTTATCATTCTAACATATTTCACTTTTATTAGAACTTCATCAGAATATGAGATATAGAGAAAAAGAAGAAAGAAATTCTGCTATTTTTGTGGTGTCAAATTTTTTTCGGAAAATTGAAAAACTGAAAATAAAAAAAAAATAAATATATCCCACACCAAATCAGATACCGATACTTATCAAATAAATCGTCTACAGTGAAAAAGCTCTCATATCGTCGAGACATCTCGAAATGTAAATGCAAAAAGAAAGATATCAACTACTACTGCTAATATTACTACTACTACACACACGTACACTGACACACACTTTCTTTTTTCTCTCTCTTTCTCTTTCACACACAAACACACACACTTTGGAATATGCATTATCGTATGAATCCCACACTGAAAATTAGAATTATTATACACTTGCATATGTAAAGCAATATTTATGTTCTTCTTCATTTAGGCTTGGATTCTGCTAATTTCTTTGGGCTTCGAAAGGGCGTGTTGTGTCTCCTTGAATTCGGAACTCCATAATTCATACTAATGGTGTTTAGCAAATCAAATGCACGTAAAATCAGATTCAAAAAAATCAAACAAGATGAAAAAATATACACACCCCCCATAATTTTTAGTTTGATGGGGCCTTAATAAAAATGATAAACATTTCCTATGCGTTTATGACGTATTCTTCTGTCTGATTCCAATCAGTATTTGATCTGCCTTTGATACAAATTATATATATATATATATATATATATATATATATATATATATATATATATATATATATATATATATATTTTTTTAAGCATTTACCCCAAGCAAGGCGGGGAGCCACTAGGACGCAAGGGGTTACAGAAAATAGGAAGATCAGATAGGAGTGATAGAAGAAAGGATGAGGGTAGTAGATAGATGAAGGCAACTGGAGATGTCGATTGACATTACACTTGAATAGCTGGAGATTATAACTCTCAGGGAAACAGGAGAAGGGAAGAGAGTTCCACAGGCGAGAGGTGCGAGACATGAAGCTATTAGAGTAGAAGAGACGGCTACATTTAGGAGTTTCGACAGTGAAGGGGTGAGAGCGGGATGCCAGCCTCGTAGGGCGCTTTGAACTCATGAAGTTTGGGAACCAGCGAATGCAATTCCTCGGAGCAATTTCCATGAAAGTATTTGTAGAACAGACAGAGGGAGGCGACGGTGCGTCTGTGAGAAAGTGACTGTAGACGAGACGCCAGGGCAGGGCCAACCATATTGCATATCCGCTTCTGGAGCCTATCAAGAACTCCGAGGCAAACAGAAGGGGCGCCAGACCATATATGGCAGCAATACTCCATGCAAGGGCGAATTGTGGATTTGTATATCTGGAGGATCGACTCAGGGGAGAAAAACTTCCTAGCGCTGCTCAGGGAGCCAACTTTCCTCGCAGTGGACGAGGCAATTGACTCGATGTATTTATTCCATCTCAGGTCAGCAGTCAACGTGAGACCGAGAAGCCGCAGAGAGTTGCTCTCGAGAAGTTGAGCGTCAGACATTCTAATGGAGGGAAGGGAAGGCTCTCTGTGGTGATTAATAGAGAGCAGTTTTGTCTTCGAAGCGTTGAAGTTGACCAGCCAAATCATGCCCCAGTTCACACAACAGACAGACTGTTTCGCAATATCACATGTCTTCAGTGTGGCTAGACGCCCGATTGCTTCAAGCAGGGATCGAAATTCGACCGATGTGGCATCAGTCAGAGATTCTAATCCATGGCACAGAGAAAGGGAAATTTTAGCGTTTTCTATCTGAACTACTCATGCGTCTAAAAGAGCTCAAATTGTATCTAAAGTTTAATGCCTATATCTACACATATACGTACACTGGACTCACCATTCGTTTCAAGCAGCCAGACGATGTGCCCATATCATTTAATCATAATGATGAAGATTTATATAAAACCAGGTATACTTTTTGGTAAATCCGAATACAGAGAATTTTGTCCAGTATACCGAATGACCACAACGATATTTCGCAGAGATATACAGACTTGTCCTTCTAACATGGTTTGCTACGCAAGGCAGCATTGTCTCTCCTGCTATTTACGCATCTAATGTAAACTTCCTTGAATTCTTATTTCCTGGTGAACAAAATCAGCTCCCCACATATTAACACACACTTTCTCTCTCTTCCTCTCTCTCACTCACATACATATGCATGCATATATATATATATATATATATATATATATATATATATATATATATATATATATATATATATATATATATATGTGTGTGTATGCAAAATGTGCTGTTATGTTCATAAAGTTAAATATAATTTCCATTTACGCTCATAAGATATTTCATGTTATACTATTTACGTCAAGTCCAATATCGAAATGAATATAAGGCTTATCCCTAATATTAATTTCTATAACACTTTTGGCTATTTCAGTTTCATACACGTTGTTGGAATATCTGAAATCACAATTCAATTACTGGTTTTCTCCGCTGAACTTATTAAATATTGCCTAATCAATCACGGAGGCTGAAATGTGTAAATCATCATCTATAGTTTCTATGATATCTCTATAGAACGGCCCGGAGTTTAGCGTTATTTGCAGCTTGAGGAATTAATATCGTAAGGTGTCCAATTCCATCGAAATCTCCACTTGTTAATATAAACAGAAAGAATTAAAAATGTCCTGTGTAAATTAGAGTGATTGCTTCCAAATGTTTTCAGCACTTATACATGACTCATTAATTGATAAAAAAGCACTCGTCTGCCCTAGTGAGCGAAATAAAGGATATATTTCGACATTACAAGCACCTGAAGAAAGCCAGAATGTACAACGTCCCCACAGTTGTGATAAATATGGTAACAAAGATGAGGACAATAGTCCGAATTATATAAATAGATTACTATGAATCACTTTTCTCGATTTTAATTAGCGAAACACTCTTCATATATTTATATGTTGCTCAATTAACATTCGTTCATTTATTAATTGTGCCAGTTGTCTTAAAAATATGACATACTAGCAGTAGACCCTTGGCGTTGCCCGGGGATGTAACAGTAAGAGATAGATCCAGTATCGACCATCATAAAGACTGAAAAATAAAATTGACAAAGATTATTGTCTAAGGTTGACGGACACGCATGTCTTAATTATTTTTTTTTAATTTTTTTTTTACGAATTTGTCAAACCCAAACTCATCAAAAACATTGTTTTCAATCGTTATGAGTCTACCGATTGAATAGAATTTTTCAATTTTATTATAAACAATTGTCTTGTAAATGGAATTTTTAAAGCATTCTGAATGTAAAAATAAAGAAAAAATGTGCAAGACAATAAGAAACACTACCTGCAAAAAAAAGTGAAGTTTTGTTGAAATCGGTTGAAAAATGTAGGTAGCCTTTCTCTGTAATCTTTTACAATTTATGATTTTTACTTATTGAATACAGTAAAAAAAAATTGCATATTTTGCTTGTGGTGATTCATAATTAGAATTCTGATTTGAATATATTTTTCACTCTTTTCTAATACAAAAATATTAACTTTATTTGGGTTTATTAATTTATTACAAGTACTGTGTTCTTTCCTTAATAATTATCATCTTCGAAATATTGTTGTTTTTTGTCTATCAGATTTCTTACGGTATTGTCAAAATTATTTTGAATGTAAAAATAAAGAAAAAAGTGTGCAAGACAATAAGAAACACTACCTGCCAAAAAGAAAAAGTGAAGTTTAGTTGAAATCGGTTGAAAAATGTAGGAAATCCGACCCCATATATAAACGAACACACACTGGGCACCTCGGCGTGGTGTAATGGTTAGCAAACTTGTCTCGCTAGATCAGTTACAAATGAAAAGTTAGTTCGATCCTCACTAGATGCCCCATACTTTCGGCCTCCTGCCACATCCAAGCTACGCTTGGAAAATAACTATAAACGAACACACACACACACACAAACAACCTGAGTTTTATAATAAGTATAACTCGATATGAGTTGTCCCCCTTTCATTATCGAAACAGAGATGCCTCTTAATCGTGTTTTCATATTGATTTCGTGCAAAAGCAATTGTGTTTTTTCCAATTTTTGGCACTGACACAACCACCGCAAGGTAATTTTACGTAGTTCTGTGAAGTTTTGTTGAAATCGGTTCAAAAATGTAGGAAATCCGATCCAATATATAAACGAACACACACACACATAACCTGGGTTTTATAATAAGTATGATGCTTGTGAATGAATGTTGATAATAGACAATGATAGGAAAGGTTAGGAATCTGTACATAATTTTGTAAAGGACAGCGAGATGAACGTTTGAAACAATCATTATAAGAAGACATAATATAAGGTTTTCAGCGACGGAAACTGTTCAGAGAATTATCGAAATCAATGAAGTACAAACATTTAAATATCTGGAAAGTTCTTAAGCAATGGTCGAAATACGTGAAAATAGTAGATGTAAATTGAAATAGCTAAAACTGCCTACGTACTGAGTGTGACGATAAACTACATCTAACAGTAAGATAGAAGCTTTTGAGGAGCATGGAACCACTTCTTAACTGCTACTGTTCACACGTCCACTCTGACCCGGAGTGGTATTACCTGTTATGTTCACAGCTATGGGCAAATAGTTAGCCACCAAACTGGCGCTAAAATACTATGAAAATATCAAAATAGATTTTTATGTCAAAAAATAACAGCTATATACTTTTGAAAAAAAATTACCTGCAATACATTATTGCAGAAGAAATTTACCAGCAATAATTTTGACTCTCCAAAGAAGAAAATCTTTATTAAAAGACGTCAATGAAACCTGATCTAAAAATGATTGTTTTTACAAGAATACTTACTTTATTTCGAGGAACCTATCCTAAAAATCTTGTCGGAATTAATTATCCCATTGACGTAGATATGCTGTAAATCAAAATAAATTAAATCAGAAGATCGCCTCCTAAAAGCTAAACAAATATTATTACACAGCTAATTTCCTTTCAAAAAAAAAAGAAAAGAAATGAATACCATACTTTTATGTAATATCGGTCCTCCCATATTGGTATTGTTATTCTCCTCACAGTTGAAAAACAGTGTTGAGGAAATAAAAATGCGATTCTCAGTAGGGGACTGCACATGTAATCAACGAGAAAAAATGTAAGAAATATGACACAGATATATATTAACTTAGGATAAGAAAAAGAGAGTTGAAATTACTATGTGAAATAATGTGCCGGTTGAATTTGAATCTTACATGCCCTATTGAATGCTGGAGAGACATTAGAAAACAGTTTGGTACGTACTTAACAAGCTTGAGAAAATGTATGACGAACAGGAATTAGGAGAAATAATGGTAGTAAAAAATAATAAAAGGAAAGAAAAACATAGTAAGAGCTGCAAATGACACGAAATTGTGGAAAATATTGATATGTAAAGTCTTGAAGAGTTACGGCACATGGAAGAAAAAGGAAGATTATTTCAATATTTACCATTTTGAATTTCATGTTTTTTCTATGTTTTCACTTGTTTTTTTTTTTTCATTTAAAAAATAATTTGTAAAGTTTTTCTCATATTCATATCGCGATTTAATTTTATAGACAATGTTTCAATTTTTTCGCTTTCGTACAATGTTTGTAATTCTGAAGTTATACGCTTTGCAACAATTTAATTCTCTTTTGACGCAGAATATTTCATACGATCCATGGCATCCATGGCAATCTTTACATATCTTAAATTAAAGAAATGTCTGTAACTACATTACAGAGGGTCCTTAAAATTTAAACACATAGGAAATCTCATTATCTATATTTTTTCTACCTCCACAGATTAAACTAGGGGGTTTTAGAAAGGATAAAGAATTTTCCTGGGGTATACAAAAGAAGAAGGTGTACTCAATGAACATCACAGATCTAAAATACTTGATTGAACGCATAAAGAGTGAATGTGCTAAAATAATCGGCAATATGGAATTATTGCATCGAAATCACGTCATTCCTACAAATAGCATTCACTTCTGCATCAAAAATAATGGAGATTATATTGAAGATGTTATTTGTTAATATTCCAATTCAATAAAATTTTGAATATTCCATTTCTTTAGAGACAGCCTGTAGTATATATTGATGGGCAGCCATCACGTTGCATTATAAAATCACAACTCCCCACATAGTTAACATATTCCTAATAAAAAAATATACGTGACAATTGACATAATACTTTAGCGTTTATATAAAATTATATTATGAAATGGACAAAGTCCGACAATTATTTTAAGACATTTTTATGTTTATACATTCTTTTTATAGATACAAATATTTACGTAAATGCTCTGTTTATAATAAACAGGATTAAACAATATTTCTGGGACATTCAGGCCTGTAAATTTTGTTTATTACTGTTTATTATCAACAGAGCATTTACTTAATTAGTTGAATCTATAAAAAGAATATGTAAACATAGAAATGTCTTTAAATAAAATTATATAATGTAAATTCCACCACTATTGTTTGATTAGCGAAACTCTCTTCAAATATTTATATTTTGCCCAATTAACATTTGGTAATTTATTAATTGTTTCAGAGATCTTAAACACATAACGTATGATGTGAATGAATGTTGATAATAGACAATGATAGGGATGGTTACGAACCCGTACATAATGTTGTAAAGGACATCGTAGTGGATGAATGAAATATCCATTTTAAAGACGACAGGATATAGGGGTTTCAGTGACGGAAACTGTTCAAAGAATTATCGAAATCAATGAAGTAGAAACATTTAAATATCTGGGAAGTGTTTAAGCAATGGTTGAAACACGTGAAACCAAAAGATGTGAATTGGAATGTCTAAAATGGCTACTGGGTTCTAGAAGCAATTAATTTCTCAATAATCATATCCATAGTTATCTTTTTAAAAATCTTTTTTAAGCAATTCGCCCCAAACAAGTCAGGAGTTCCACTAGTACGTAAGGGACTACAGTGAGTGTAAGTAATAGAAAAAACTGGGTATACACGGGGTGAGTCTAAAAAGAAGAACGGAAGAGGACAAAAAGAAGAGCAGGGATCGAGGAAAAAGAAGATGCTGAGTGGCATTATATTATATTTTTGAACATTATAGTTATCAGTGAAGCAAGTAAGAGGAAGGGAGTTCCACTGTCGGGAAGTGCGAGAGAAGAAGGTGTTGCAGTAGAAGAAGCGGTTACATTTAACTGTTTCGACAGTAAAATATGGGACTGAAATATTAAACGAGTTGCCCGCTTAAATTCATACAGTCGGGGCACTAGTGAAAATAGCTCGTTATTGCAGATGCTGTGAAAATATTTATAGAAAAGACAAAGGGAAGCCACATTACATTGATGAAAATGTGACTGAAGATGAGACCTTAAGTCAGGATCAAGCACATTGCATATGCGTCTTTGGATATTGTCGAGAATCTTGAGATAAACAGCGGGGGCACAAGACTCTATCTGAAAACAGTAGCCATTGCAAGGACGAATGGTAGATTTGTACATGTTAATGATGGATTCAAGCGAGTAAAAGCTTCTGGCTGGCGCGACACAGGGAACCTACTTTCCTTGCGGTAGAATTGATTCAACTATAGATTCAAACTTGTTATTCCACCTCAGGTCAGTGGAGAACGTGAGATCAAGCTATATATGCTCCTGTTGTGTGGTACCGAATATACATGGGCGTAGGTACAATTATTTGTACAAACATTACAAACAAATATAAATAAAGGCTAGAGAGATGTCAGAAGAGTCTAAATTAAAGATCATATTTTATACAATGAAAACACACTAATAAAGTTTAGAAATTTCTAAAACGCATACTCTCCATTCTTGAGAAAAGTCAGGCTGGCGAAGATTATATAAGTATATCTTAATTCGCAATTCTAGCACGTCACTTTGTCAGAATCTGTTCTTTTCCCCACGTGTCAGAGGAGCCTCCATTCTTTTTAGCATCGACATCAAAACCCAGACTGCACAGACTTGCGCGTCACTCATAGCAGTTAAGGGTCACATGACAGGAGAAAGCGCAGTACATACTAATTAGGAAAGAGGAAGAAAGGTTTACTCAACACATTGTTTGCAAGTTTGCTTTAAAAGTCTCCGAACCACTTTCTCAACATATTTTTCCTGATTGTTTATGCTATGCACATTATTAAATGTTCGGTTTAATATTCAAGAAGAATTCCAGATGAAATATGATAGAAAAAGTATTTGTATTATGTAAAGAAGCTGCAGTTGCCATGTTGCTGTAATACTGCAGTTATTTTAACCGGAAATTTATATTAAAATCCTGTCTATTTAATTTGATTAGTATTTATTTGCTTATTTATGATCGTAAGATTCGGTCTAATATCCTCATCTTTGTTGCTGAAACGTATGAAAATCTATGAAGAAATCCTTAGTAGTCCTTGTATTATCATACGTACAATATTGAGTCCACTAATAAAAAAATAAACAAAATGACAACACGTCCTCAATACCAATCGCAACAGCAGACCAACATGACAGGCAGCAGGAGCAGCAGCGCTAAGCAGCAAGTAGTTTAAATTTATAGTTTAGTTTTACTAACTCACGGTAATAGTATGCACGCAGATAGACTCTATTGAATCAAACGAACAATTATCACATGATAAGCTTACTTATTATAAAACGCAGATTGTGTGTGTCTGTTCGTTTATATATGGGATCGTATTTCCTACGTTTTTCAACTGATTTCAACAAAACTCCACAGCACTACGTAAAATTAACCGGCGGTGGTTCTGACAGCGCCAGAAATTGGAAAAACACAATTGTTTTTGCCCCAAATCAATTTGAAAGCACCAGTAAGGTTATCCCACCCGGCCGGAAGTTAGTGCCGGCTACTCAAACGTCTGAAAACAAAACGAATGCTGTTAACTTCCGGTGACTCAGCGTTTTGTTTTTTTTGTTTTTTAAGAGAATGATACACAAAAAGTAAAACCTAAACATACACAAGTCCTCCTAACTAAAAATAATAACTGGAAACTACTTTAAATGCACATGGTGTCCAAATGAAACCCATGTGTACAGTCAAAATGCGGAAGTTAATTTTCAGTCATCAACCAAAAGATATTGCCAACCGACTACGATGCTAACCGGAGCCGACATAAACACAACCGATTTCTTCCACCAAGCAACTTGGCAAAAATATTTTAAGTCAAGTGATAGCGATTGCTGTATGAGTCGTACGATTTTGAATCAAGCCCGGGCAACGCCGGGTCATGCTGCTAGTAATGAATACGCACAAGCGTGGCTTACGGTACTATCAGCCTAATCTAGGAGGAAAAATTTAAAAGATTTAAAATGAGTCGGAAGAAAAAACAAATAATTGATATCTTGCTGGCAACTGCTTGTTTTGAGGTCATTGTAGTGTTGTGCATGCCATTTCCCGTGAGTCAGTCACACTACACTGTAAATTTTAAGAGTCCAAGTTTACCATGGATAATCATCCAACAGATCTGTGGCCTAGTAGATTAAAACTTTGTTTCGTGAATTTGGTGGCGTCGTGATAGCGAGTTCAATTCCGTTATCGGATCATCTGGAAAATAGCTAGTAATAACCGAGCAGTTCTAAAAATCAGAAATAGACTAGATATTTTTAGAGATTACGAGATGTCAATTCAGAAGACACAGATCGTCACGAGGGCCAACAAAGATGAAGAAAGTATTGTGAATGTAAATAGTGTAAACAGTAATTCCTCATTCGAGAAATTATTTATTGCTTGTAGAATGTAATCATATACTGGCATATAACTGACTTGCAACTTAATAAAATAAAGCATTCATATTTGTAACGGAAGCATAAAAACCATGCAGAATCAATGGCTAAATGTTTATCAAAATAAAGAGGATAAAAAAGATCGTATTTATATAATTTTTAGTATAAAGAAATAAAAGAATTCTTGGGAACGGTTTATCTTCGAGGCGCCATGTCCTTTCGGGACATTTGTGACCACTGTTCCCTAAAATCTCCTGTTTTTTTTGTAATTCTTTGTATATTTTGATCTTTTCTTATCTGGCATAACCCCTGTTCTGCCAGGCATTTACACAAGATCCTTAGATAAGTTAGGTGCTGTTAAATATGTCCCTTTTGCCTTCAATATGCCAGGTGAGTTTCAAATATTCCAAACCCTCTTTCCTCATTATGAATCCAACAAATTTTATACATATTTATGTTAACTATGCATGTCTTTTTGTTTTCATTTTCTCTAAAACTTCGCTGTTGCTCACATGTGCGATTCATATTATTCTCAGCATCCTTCTGAAGAACCAGATTTGCTTCAAATCTCTCTTTATCTCTGATATAATCGTCCAGCATTCACTGCCATATAGAAGGACTGTCATTACATAAGTGTTCAATACCCTTTTCTTTGTTTCTCACGTTTTTTTCTGTTTCTTAATACTTTGATTAGCTTTTGCAAAGCAACTTTCTCTATGTTTATGCTCATTCGGATTTCGGTAGCGCACTGTCCTCTGTTAAAACATTTCCCAGATATGTTGATTGTGTACTTGCTTCATTTGGGAATCTCCAATTTGTAATTTGCATGTTTGGCTGTTCTAAATTCATTTTCACTCCAACGTCTACTGAAATGCGAATGTTTGGCAACATCCCGAAACCGAATGTCTAAATTCTCATGGATATATTTGAAGTTCTTTACTGATCATGGAGAATTTCTCTCTAAATTACAAGAATCTGAATCACTGGATCTAACCAACGCCTTTATCCACTGTGCCATGTGTCCTTGAGGACATTTGGGTATGAATTTCTGGGTATTACAAACCTAATGTCTTCAGCAACCATTTTTACCAGTGCTCATATAGCAATTTTTGCTGTTATCATTGCATGTTTTTACCAGAGCTCAGTGACAGGACCCAAAGAGTGTGAGTTCAATACCCGGTTAAGGCAGTGGAGAACTTTCAGAGGGAAAATTAACAGGAGATAACTGATAACTGACATCCATCAAAACATGGCACGTGAAACTAGAACAGTCTACCCCAGTGAGCGAAATAAAGTGTTCAGTTCGACATTCCAACCACCTGAAGAAGGCCGGAGCGTACAAAGGCCAAAACGTTTTGATAAATATGGCGACAAAAATGAGGACAATAGTCCGAATAATGTAAATAATGTACATAATACCTCATCTCAGAAAGATAGACAGAACCTTGCAGCTATTGTGACCTGCAGCGTTCATCATCTGCTTGATGATCCAGAAAAAAGAGAGTGATTTCTTTGCGCTGTTCAAGGATAGGGATATATTACTTTTTGTTTTTTATTTAGTACTGCTCAATTGTTGTTGGGCCAGTTTTCACTGAATTCAAGTACACATTGAGCGGGCCGAACATTGAACTCATAGTTATTAGATAATCGGTAGTGCAACCCGGCAAATAATGTCCATATAGAACTAATGTGAACATTGATGTTATCGAACTAATATGAATAATCATCATGTAAACGTAAGCGGAATAATAATCATATAGTAGCAATATGAATAATGATCACATAGAAAAACTGTTATTAATGATCATATAGATCTAATGTGAATAATGATCATATAGACTTAATGTTAATACTGATCATATACAACTAATGCTAATAATGATCATATAGAACAAATGTAAATAATTATCATATATATATATATATATATATATATATATATATATATATATATATATATATATATATATATATATATATATATAATGATAATAATGGTCATATATAACTAATGAATAGTAATCATATATAACTAATGTAAATAGTAATCATATATAACTAATGTTAATAACGATCATATATAAGTATTTTTTTTAATAATGATCATATAGAATTTGTGCATCATAATCATATATATCTAATGTTAATGATGATAATCTGAGATTAATGTTAATAATGATCATATAGAACAAACACGAATACTTATAATATGGAACTAATCTAAATAATGACAATATGGGATTAATGTTAATAATGATCATATAGAAAAAAGAGGATAATGACAATACGCAACTAATGTTAATGATAATATGGGATTAATGCTAATAATGATCATATAGAACAAACGCGAATAATGATAATATTCAACAAATGGGAATAATGATCATATAAAACTAATGTGAATAATGAACGTAACCAACCAATACTAAAAGAAGTTTTCAATTTGTTATTTATAAAGAAGGAAAAAAAACTAAAAAAAAACTAATAAAGCTTGAGTCTCATCTTACTAAAAATATAAAGAAAATTACCTTGAGGCAGGCAATTCTTTAACGGCAATCGGGTGAGAAACTAATCTGTGAAAGGTGAAAATATTTAATATAGACGTCGGTGGAGAAATGAAAATATTCTCATAATCATATAAACGATGAAAATTAAGAGTTAATCTCTTTGTGGCTTCTAACGAGTTGACAATAAGCTTTTGCCCTTAGCATGTGAGCGTTTGCTCGTGTCTGTGTGTCTGTGCGCATGCGCAGATGTGCAGATATGTGTATGTCAGTGCGCATGTTCTGCTGCGTCACTACGTGTTATGATGTTAGAGAACTTTTCATTTTCTGTAGGTGCGTTGCATGCAGGTATGAGGGTGGTGAACGCAGGCTTAGAAATAAAAAAAAGGGTATAAAAAGGAATTGAGAAAATATCAAATAAAAAGAATACAATAAGATATAGTCAATAAAGGAAAATGAAGTTATGAAATAAAACAAACGGAAAAATTAGAATTTCATAAATAATTCAAGAACTGTTAAAAATATGAATCGAAAAGATGAAAAGCAAACGAAAGAGAGAAAAGAATTCATTATAAACAGAAGAAAAAGACAATATTAATGTAAAAGATTAAAGGAAATAAGAGATTAATCAGATATTAAAGCAAAAGAGAAAATGAAAGAAAATATAATTAATGAGGTTATTACATTGAGGTTTTCCTGGTCGTTAAAATTGCGAATGCCTCACCAACGCTAAGATGAGTTTTACTGCCTATTCATAGGCAAAGCATTCAAAATGAAATACTTATGAAAAATAACTTTCTCCCATTAAAAATAATAAACAGATGTATCCTTATAAGAATATATTTTGATCTTATCTTTCCCTTCAATATGATATATATGACACTTTGTCAGTATTAAAATTTTAGTGAAAGCCGGATATCCTTATACTACTTTTCAAAGGTTTGAAACCATCCGTGGAAATTTTCTTAAATTGGGGAAAATGCAGTTGTTTTGTACGTTAAAGTAGAGAAAATTATTATACATGGTTAAAAAAAATTGTGATATTATTTTTTATTAGAAATTTTATTATGGCAAAATGAAAAAAATACGATTAAATTCTACTCTCGTCAAAATATCCTCCTTTTGTTCATGATTCCTGTAGTACAACTTTTTGGCATTCATAGCAAACGTTTCTCAAAGTATAAGTCTGAGAAATTATTCCATTCTTTTTTTTTCAGTGACTCTAAAAGCTTTTTATTTATTTATTTTTTTTTTTTTCATTTTCTGTCAATATCATATTAATTCTGAGGGTGGTTTAAAAGTTTTCAATTCGTGTATACATACTTAGAAATTTGCTTGAATTTTTATGAAATTAAAATAAAAATCACGAAGCTGACATAGCTCTTCATTGTCTGTTCTTTAAACCTCCTAAGAACTGTTCTGTGATCAATTCGCAAAAAACTTGTTCGAGATCTTATTCGATGTTTTCTTCTACCTCTCCTGTCTGTGTTCAATATTTCCTGCAAATATCAGATTCCCCAAGCTCTCTCCCCACATTATGTGTCATAGAAATTTAATTGTAGTCCACAGTATAAGTTGTATTTTTACTTCCAATTTCAATAAACTTCCTAAATACTCACATGTTCGGCCAATGACATTCACAAAATTCTTCATATTTTGATTGCATCAAGCTTCTACTTGTAAGATGATTCTCCAATGTTCACTGCTATAGAGTATCACTGATATTTCATAATAGTTTCTTCTTTTGTTTCCCAATTCTTAATAACTTGTCCAGGGTTTGGAAGTAGTCTTCCCTATTAAAATGCGCAAACATTTTCCGTGTCCTTTTTCCATCAGCTGTTACACATATTCCCAGATAGTTAAATTTTCTCACTTTGTTGATTTAGTGTATACCACAGAATTATTCATTCGTTTCTTGATATCTGTGAATACGTGATGTAACAAAATTATAGGTTTACATGTAAAAGGTAAATGTTTGCTAATAATTGCAATGATCTCATGGTTCAATACAAATGCGTAATCATTGTAGAAAGCTTATTAAAACAACTTAGTGTATAATAATGATAAAGGAAAATTAGGAAAAGGAAAACAGAGAAAGAAAACGAATGATGAAATGAAGGGTTGTTTTAATTTTTAGATGAGTAATCATGGAAGATTTTAAGGAGAGAATAAAAAGAGAGAGTGTTGAAAAAAATAGTGGAAATCGAAAGTCAAGATAATAATCGGAAAAAAAGGAGTATATGTGAAGGAACTCGATTCCCTCTCTTTACTAAAATCGCCACAGGCGATACTTGCCAGCATTTGAACTGGTGGAAGGGGGGCGGTTGGCTAACGCTTCACTCTTCTCAGGTCTCCTTTGTGCGTATTCTTATCTCTCTATTTTGCCACATTCTTAATCTCTCTGCTTCCCTACAAATTTATCTTTTTTCTCAAGTTCTTTATTATTGTCGATCGCTCTCACTACCCCTGTCTTTGACACTCTTTATATCTCTCTCTTCGTCTGTCGTTCTCCCCACCATATATATATATATATATATATATATATATATATATATATATATATATATATAATATATATATATATATATATATATATATATATATGTGTGTGTGTGTGTGTGTGTGTGTGTGTGTGAGTGTGGTTGTACATACACACACACACACACACACACACACACACACACACACACACACACACATATATATATATATATATATATATATATATATGGGGTGGAGGGTGTATGTGTGTGTGTATTCTTTCCTTCCCTCGATGGCCTGCTGGGAATGATTTGCAGGCAGCTAACGAAATTAAACTAGAGCACCTGATATATGTCTCGATCAGAATAAACGGATCAATGCAAAACAATTAAATTATGCCTTCTTAATAACTTAAAATCTTTTTTAGCCTTTTATGCTAGTAACGTGTAGTCATCATCACTTCAAAAGCATATGCACAGTTCTTCAGAAATATACGCATTCTTACTTTACGTAAATACCTATGATATGTCCACAACAATTGATGCTCGCACAAAACTCACACACACACACGTACGCGCACAAACTCACACACACACGTACGCACACACATATACATATATATATATATATATATATATATATATATATATATATATATATATATATATATATATTGGGAGAGAGCTATTCCAAGAACATGAACATAGAGTGGGGATGGGATAAATCGGTGTGAGTGTTTTGTATCTCCTCCATGGAGGTTTTGAAATTAGAATATTAACACAATTACATAAAGTTAATTGAGTACATTCTTTCGGATTTGCTGTGCGAAATATATGTCACTATTTTCAGTTATATGCACTTGCCTGTCGCATATGTGCTCCCGAATTGCAGCTGTACGCCGACGAATCTAAAGTTTTGGTCAACCGAATTTCAGTAGCAGGGTCGTTACTCAATTAAATTTTTTTTTTTCTCAATGATTTAGTGCTAAACTTCTATCATATAAATCTCGCTATATGGTAGGGAATGCAGGAGGATTCCTTTGCAGAAACAGGAAACGATATATAACTGTTTTTACAGCCATTTTTCCAGGATAACGTGGATATATCATCTGTACAGAGAGGAAGGTTTAAGTAAATGATTGATATCAAAACATATACTTACAATCAGAAAGAAATAAAAGAGCATTTTGGAAGAGATTTATAGGCATACAAGGTTTGGAAAATGTAACAATGACAAGATGAAAAGGGGAAACAACACAAAGCCTATCTAATGTGATTGTGTGAATGGATGCCAGTACAAAGTGGGATTCTAACGAATCAAAGGTTGGTTATCGCTACAAGTGGCAGGAAGTTATGGTAAACCATTTCCTGGAACGACACGGTACATTAAGGAACAAGAAATATTTCCGTTTGAATAGATTGTGGAATTTTTAATGACATTTGCTTTAACCCTTGCAAATAACGTGACTGTATTTCCTCAGGGTGAAAATGTTAATCCAGTATATCTGTTCCCATCATACGTGATTTTGGATTGTGCACATCGATGAGAAGTAATGGAGGGTAAAATTGTCTCGCTAGATGAATTACGACTGAATAGTGAGTTCGATCTTCAAAGGCTCCCACATAATTTCGCTTACAAAATCACCATATTTGAATTTAGATCGGTGATGTACGCAGTACAGTGAAATAATAGAGTTTTTATCTGAGTTAATTCCCTTACAATTCATATAACTCTCCTGTTAAAAGAGATTACTGTCAATGTTTATACAGGCTATTCGCTAGGGGGGTCATGTCGTAAGCAAAAATATGACGTGTAGGAAAATAATCAATTTTTTTCGGGAAACTGTACTCTATATCAAGCATTTTATTTCTTTGCGTGCCCTATATTGTATCAAAATTTCCCTTATATAAACTAGTCACGGGATTTTAAGTGGGGAAAGTGCTGAAAACATGAATGTTGTTGAGCTAGTGATTAGAACTTTCATTCCTTTAGATTATTCCTTATGATGTCATCTCCCCAAAGATACCGGATAGGCGACGTTGAGTACAAAATTTGGCTTTCGCCCGCCCTGTGATCTAAAACAAACACAACGTGGGCAGGATGCGAATTGAAGTTTGGACAACAAACTCCAAGGCTGGCCTTAAGAATCGAACACGGACTCGCCCGATGATGGAGGACGAGACTGCGACGTTATAATCTAAAATGACTCTTATGTCCTGGAACTGATTTATATTATAGACCACATAATATACATGTTAACGGCTAGCTGTCCTCTGGCTAATCTGGACGCTTTGTTTTAGAATGCCTTGTTAAGCCGCTAGAATTTCTGCATACATTGCCACAGATCGTACACAAAAAGTCACGAAGAACACGATAACGAGCAGCGTTATGTTTTGGTGTGATTTCCTGTGACTGGCCATACCTGCTTTCGACAAGCAGATACGGCTACAGATGTTACAAGTCAGGTCCTCCTTAGATTCCTTTCCTTGGGGAGGGGTGTTTCACCTCAACTTTGCAGTCTGCACGATCTCACCCCTAAACGTATTTCTATCTTTTACATTCTTTTGCCACGTCTGGGAATTAATGCAGGCTTTAAACAGTATATTACATGATTTACAGGTGTAAAAATTACAGAAATATTATTTAAAGAAATGCCATATCCGGAAGGACTCGAAACGGTGTCCTCTTTTGTAACAGATGCTTCATATAAAGGCAGAGAGTATCCTGTTCGATGTTAAAGCTGTCATAATGAAGCAGTTTTAATAAAACTTCTCGAATATTCAGGCCGGTAGGCGAAGGAAAATGCTATTTCAACTATGAGTATCCACTAAACATAACATTTAAATTAATATATATATATATATATATATATATATATATATATATATATATATATCATAATAATAATGATAGTGGACTCTCCCGTCGGTTTCGACGTATGAGGATCTGCCAGCTTATTGATTCAGTTATGAAAGTTTATGCGATAATCTTAAGTGGCATTTATGACCGGCTAGTGATTTACAAAGGAGGCCACATATGGAGCAGGTGAGAGAATTGTGAGATGAGATCACTGTTAGTTTGGCTGACCTTTTAGATCTTGCTTTCGCTTCTTGAAGATGATTCAGACAAGCATATTGAAAATTGCTGAGTCCACTAAAACACGTTGATCTCCATTCTACCCGCTCCAAGGCTAAGCGCTCAAGGGAGTTATGTGGTATATTAACTGGTGACAAGTAGCTTTTCAACTTGTCTTTGTATCTTAGCCATGGGCGTCCTACATTCCTGTAGCCCTGATCTAACTGGCTGTACATTAGGATCTTGGGTATACTCTCATCAGACATTCTCAAGACATGACCAGTCCAGCGTAACTGAGACTGTATGATAAAAGTCTCGATTCCTCCAAGATATATATATATATATATATATATATATATATATAGTTGTATATTTAGGCAGCAATCCTTCCTTTATGCATGTTTCATTAAAAACGACAGACAAGGTACTACAGTTGAGATTTTATTTAATTTTTCTTGTGTTCTGACAAGAGCTTTCTTTTTTCTGGACAAAGGTGTGTAAGAACTGTCCGAATGTTTTGTATTTCCTAGCGCTTTCGGCTATATCTTTCGCCAATTTCAAGGATGATTCGATTATCAGCTTAGTAGAGTGTGTGCATTCTGTGTATGTTCAGTGTCCAGAAAAGAAAGCTCTTGTCAGAACACAAGAAAAATTAAATAAAAAGCTCAATCGTAGTACCTTGTCTGTCGTTTTAATGAAACATGCATATATATATATATATATATATATATATATATATATATATATATATATATATATATATATATACAAACAATTACTATAGGTTAAACTTGGTCAGTTATCTGATTGAAGTTATCTTCAGCATCCCGACTCCATAGTTTCGTAGACGGACACAGTAGACATCATCAATTGACAGTTTATATTTATCGATTTTTTATGCAATGATCATTGGTATAACATACTTTTTCATCTTGTTTTTGTGCGTTTTCGCTTTTACGCGCTTGCGGCTATGCAACCGGCTGTGCGTTCGCGTGGTGCAGGAATCTACTCGGATGTCCGTACCTATAGGATGTCGCTTTTTTTTCTGCTATCCTCTCACTTCTTTTTCATTCCCGTTTTTCTTTTAATTATAGCAATTTGTTGCTATTGATACCGGAATTTTTCCCGAGACAAGATATCATTTTTTTCAATCTTTTTGTGCGTTACAGTCTTTACTCCTATTCGACGATTAGACAATATATGCGAATTTAATTTATTAATTTTAGAGATGTCTTCATTTTTGGAATTAAGAAGATTGTATTGGACCAATTTCGTCTGATATAAAATGGCATGATTGAATAAAATCATTTTAGATACACATCAGTAGGCAGATTGTGTTGAATGCGACGTCTGGCTCTTTCGGCCGATTGAATTTAATATCCGTCATTATTGATAAAAGGGATTTTATCCAAAACGTGTACCACACACACACACACACACACAGACATACACACACACACACACACACATATATATATATATATATATATATATATATATATATATATATATACCTAAATATATATATATATATATATATATACCCAAATGTAAAAGAACGAAGTGTAAGCTTTCAGCGTTCAAAACATTAATTTAAAACAGACCTCAATACAAATGTAGACCCGTATATATATATATATATATATATATATATATATATATATATATATATGACATTTATAAGAACTTAGATATAGAGAGAAATCAACTGAATAAAAATATTAGTAAATATATATATATATATATATATATATATATGTATATATATATATATCTGTTTGCTAGTATTTATATATATATATATACATACATATATATATATATATATATATGTGTGTGTGTGTGTGTGTGTGTGTGTGTGTGTGTGTGTGTGTGTAATTGCGTATATGGAAAGTCACCACACTTATAAAACGTTTTATTAAATACACAGGCAAATTACTGCAGTTAATTTGGTGTTTATTTTTTCTTGTGTTCTTATATGTTCTACTTTTCTGGACATAAATTATCATTCACTTAAAAATAAGGGTTGATAATGACTAAAAAGGTACAGTCAAATGCATTGGACATGCCGAACATTCGAGAATTTTTACATAATTTAAATATAGAAAAGAATAAAATTATACGAACAGAAGAAACATTATATGAAAAAAATAAAGGTAGCCCATTGTCTTTCGTTATATATTATATATATATATATATATATATATATATATATATATATATATATATATCGTTGTAGTAATTGTGATAATTAAATATTTATTTTTTTCCCTTCGAGTGTAACATATATAGAGCATGCTATGAATAAATTATCGTCATTGTATACTTTTCCTTCGCGCATGCGCGTTGTCCATTTTATTTTCTTACTTTCTCGACTGCACTGTATAGTAGGCTCAGTTGGGCACCGTTAGTCAGAAAAAAAAGCATTTCAGAGTGACTGAGTCTCAATCTGAATTGAGTGAAGAGGATTCGTATTGGGTTGAATGAGTCTAATGGTGATTACGAAGGTACGGCAGATCGGAAAACTGACTTTGATAGTTCAAATAAGAAAGAACACCCGAATTTGCTGTTCACTAAACACTAATCCTACATCAAGCATCAATAATGTGGCTGCTGGAAGCCCTATGTATGGCAATATGACTGTACTATGCCATACAAGCAAGGGAAACAAATCATGGATGTCAGCAATTTCTGCGAACACATCACTCCTTGCACCTGACGACTAGACTCCACAGACTGCATTCCCCCTGATTATTATATGTGGGGCGTAGTTGAGCAAGAGAACAAAAAACTTCTTGTAACAACAAATATAACATGAAGGCAAAAATTGTGGAAGCATTCACCAATTTTAAAAAAAGGAGTCTGTCAAGAAGAGTTGCAGGTGATTCCGATGTCATCAGTAGGCGGTTGTTGAAGCCAATAGCGATTTAGTTGAATAAATTTACTCCTTAGTATTTCATGTTTTTTTTTTTATGTGTGTGTGTAATTTTGGAAAATATATCTTTCAAAATGAGATGCCAGTGTTATTTTCATTTTTGCGTAAATTAGACGCTAATTTATTCATCGCACCCTGTATAATATAATTAGATAATTATATTTAATATTATACCTATATATATATATATATATATATATATATATATATATATATATATATATGCGTGTGTGTGACTTAATAGTGGATAGCGAGTGAACTGAGTATTCGGAGAGCTGAGATCGATATCCAGTCGAATCCATTGCAATACCCTTAGGAAATGTAAGAATCCTCTTTTTCTCTCAGCAGCTATGGGTAAATAGCAGGACAGATTCGGTTTTATATCCTTGGATGGCAACTGATCAAGGAGAAAGGCAACTCTGAATTCAAAACCTGCCGAGAGTCGTTTGGGGATATTGTGACTCGTAATTCACCTAGTCTGTGTATTCGGGTCTTCAAAAAGTGTTTGTACAAACCATGCACCATTATCATTAAATCTTGTTTGCTTGAGTCTGCGCCGTCTTTTCGTAGGAACTGAGCGCCTTGACCTTCACACGTCGATTACGACGGGATAGTCCACCATATTATACTTCGTGGCTTGTGAAAAGTAAGTCAGATGACATTAACTATATAAACAAAACATATTGTACGACTTTTAAAATCATTTCCCAACTGACAAGGCGATAATACCACTCGGATGCAGAGTAGTAAATGGAGTGAAAATGAAGGAAAAAACATTAATGACGTCAAGAGAAGAAAAAGTGAATAAAAGAACATTATTCAGGAAGACTGATGACGATTGACGTTGCGTTGAAATTTTCGAAGATGCCAGGGAAGCAAGAAATAGGAAACAAATCCCACAATCGATATGTGCGAGAAAAGAATATATAACAGAACAGACCGTTACATCTAACTAGTTCAACTGTAAAACGCTTAAATTCATACTGTCATGTATCTAATGAAAACAGGTCATCATAACAATTGTCATTAAAATACATAGGGTGGCCACGTTACTGCTGTTAGATTTTGGCTAGTGTCAAAATTTTCAGTCAGGGTCGATTACATTACAGTCCCATTTTTGAACTTTGTCAAGTATCTCGCGATATATTCTAGGAGCAAAATTTCAATATTGCAGCCATATTCATGAACGAATGGTCGATTTATAAACAAGTGAGATTGATTCTAACGATAAAAATTGTCGGGGATAAGCAAGTGAAGGAACTTTCCTAGAACTGTCCCTAATCCAATAAGGTATATTCAGTCCACTTCATGTTAGAAGAAAACGTGATCTCCATAGCACGCCATTCTAGAGCAGTTGCCAGTTTTATTTTCTCATATCTGTCGGATTTGCTAATAAGGGTAGAATACATATTTGTAACATCTGTATAAATATCTACTTAGATTATCCTGAATGTCGTTGAAGTAGATCAGCAACACTGTAAGCTCATGGATAGGGCCCGTAGGAAACTTGCATTAATTTGAAATGACACGGCACAGTGTCCGTTCAACGCGAGCCGTAATAATCTCCATGCTGACATTTAGTCGCTGTTTTATTTAAGAGTAATCGTCAATTGTATATTAGTCGAATTATAATTTTGTAAACATTAGTAATGCAAAATAACTTAAAGAGACAAAATAAGACTAAGATTATATAGAATCTTTTACTTTTCGCAAAGTCGTCGACTTTCAGATTTTGACGGCCGTCTGAACGCATTAAATCAGACAGAAACTTTCTTCCTGCTCATTATATATTCACCCGACCTGTGAATTACTGAATTACAATTTGGACATTGGACCGTGATGTCTAAAAGACATGTTGCATCTGTATCTGTATATCGGACCTCAATATATATATATATATATATATATATATATATATATATATATATATATATATATATATATATATATATATATATATATGTATATATATATATATATATATATATATATGTATATATATATATATATATATATATATATATATATATATATATATATATATATATGTATATATATATATATATATATATATATGTATATATATATATATATATATATATATATATATATACATATATTTATATATATATACACATATGCACACATAAAATGTATGTATATAGACGACAACTAAAATTTTTATTCCATTTTCCTTGATATATGAACTTCTTTAAAATGGTTAAAAGATGCACTGAAAAGGAATCACTTATAAACACAAGAATCATTGAATGAAATGATTAATCGCAGTACCTTTTCAGGCGTTTTTAATTAAATCTGTACAATAATGTATTGCTGCACAAATACACAATTACACACAAAAAAAAATACACACACGTGCACACACACACATATATATATAAATATATGATAGATAAATATATATATATATATATATATATATATATAATATTTGTAGTCTCTCTCTCTCTCTCTTTCTATATATATATATATATATATATATATATATATATTTCCAAGAGGAAAAGTCCAGGTAGAGCTCGCTGTACAGTTCAGATAAAGAATATAATATAAAATGCACAAACACTAATAATCCATGGTTATAATTTATTACGTTAGCATCGTAATCACGATCCAATTCATCAAACCTAAAATTCAAAAGTAAAGAGAAAACAAAATATAAAACAAAATTCAGTGAGATTGTATATGTGGACGTGAGAAACAAGGCTGAGAAGGAAATGTATGAAAGCTCTAGAGAGAGGTGTAACAGAAGAAAGATGAATAGGAACGGCCATAAGTTGAGTGTAAGGAATAAGATTTTAAAGGGAGATGTTAAATAACGGTTTAATTCCGTGAGATTTCGGATGAATAAATGACTGCCGTTTCTTCGATCTAGAATCAAAAAGCAGAAACCTGAAAAGTGTGAATAAATTTGCGGTGGCATTACACACAATAAATGTTATATGATCCAAATTGAAAATCTAGCCAATTTACACTGCCGATTATATATGAAAATGTGTCGTCTGTTTTGCATTTAATAAATTTATGTATTCATGAAAATAGAATATGAGATAGCGGGAAAGAAAAGACCCAAGGAAATAGAAAAGGTCAAACTAAAAATGAAGTCTTTACAAGAGAAATGATGTGTAATAAAAAACAATTTGAAAAAGCATGTAATTTTCCACTACAGATTACACATTTAACATAAGCATAAAAAAATATTTAATCCTGTAAAAACCTTACTATTTATTAACACATACACATACAAACACATAAGCATAAACACACATAAAAACTTACATATATATACATATGCTCATATACATACACACACACACACATATATATATATATATATATATATATATACAGAAGCACATACACACATGCATACATATACGCATATATATATATACACACTTGTGCACACATACACATTTATATATAAGCTTATACACATATATTAACATTTACTTACGCTCTTAAATAAAATAATATATATATATATATATATATATATATATATATATATATATATATATATATAATTGACTCTCCCGTCGGTTTCGACGTATGATGAGTTGATTCAGTTATGAAATTTTGTGCGATAATCTTAAGTGGCATTAAAATCCGGCTAGGGATTTACAAAGGAGGGCACACGCGGAGCATGAGTGAGGATTGTCAGATGAAATCACTGTTAGATTGGCTGACCTTTTAGAACATGTTCTTGCTTCTTGAAGATAATTCAGACAAGCAGTTTGAAAACTGCTGATTCCACTAAAACACGTTGATCTCAATTCTATCCGCTCCAAGGCTAACTGTCAAGGTGGTATATTGACAGCTGACAAGTTGCTTTTCAGGTTGTCTTTGTATCTTAGCCATATACATCCTACATTCCTGTTGCCCTGATCTAACTGGCTGTACATTAGAATCTTGGGTATGCTGTCATCAGATATTCTCAAGTCATGACTTCTCCACTATAACTGAGACTGTATGTGAAAAATCTCGATTCCTCCAATATTACACGTGTTAAACAGGTCTACGTTAGATGTGCTCTCTTGAAGGTTAACAGACAGGTTTTATGGAAAACATCCGTACATGGTACCTGTATGGGGTCCATAACTCTGAGCCGTACAAAAGGAGGGTGAGTACAACATCTCTGTAAACCCGAATTTTCGTATCCAGTCGAATACCTGCTCATTCCACAAGCGATATCGAAGTTTGCCGAAAGCAGTGGCACCCTTAGGAATCCGATGCATGGTTTCATCATCTAAAGTTCTACAGTAGTTGATTTTCCTACCAAGATAGGTGAAAGACTTTACATCGTTCAAGGATGTGTCTTCTACTTCAATGGTCTCTCTGGAAATTTGTAGACTGGTGCTTTTCTTTCTCACCACAGAATTGCTTCGGAGTAGGACAAGGTTGGTGCACTACTTCAGTTTTCTTTATGCTAAGAGTAAGACCAAAGCATTTACATGCAGCGGAGAAACGTTTTATTAGATGTTGAGCCTCCTCAAAGGATTTCGCTATAATAGCAGCAGCAGCAGCAAACAACAAATCCCGGATAATTTGTGTACGAAAATGTGTCTTGGTTTTGAAGCACCGATGATTGAAGAAACCACCAGTTGTTCGAAACTGAAACTGAATCTTGACGCCAGTCTCTGTGTCTACAAATGCATATTTCAGCATTACTGAGAAGAAAAGGGCAAAAAGTACAGGGGCCATGACACAACCTTGCTTGGTGCTATTTGTGACATCAAATGATTCTCACATCATACCATCTGAAACGATATTAGCTTTCATTTCCTTCATGAAAGGAGATGATGACCATTGGCATGTTTTTAGGGATGCTGAGTTTCCCCAAGACTTGCTAAGGAGCCTATCGATTCACAGTGTCAAAGGTCTATATATATATATATATATATATATATATATATATATATATATATATAAGCATATATAAAAAAACATATACCTACACACCTATACATACATGCATGCATTTATACATATAAAATTGATGGTTAAAATTATACTAATCTGTAATAAAAAACAATTTAGAAATAAGGATATTACGGTAACAATAATAGTAGTAATACAAAAATAAAGGGATCATGGTAATAATAGGTATAAAACTTAAAATATAATAAAAATATAAAATGTAATCAATAGTAATCTGATAACAATAATGAAATAATAACAATAATAATAATAATAATAATAATAATAATAATAATAATACACATATTACACGGCAGTAATAATATCATTAGTGAAAATATCAGTAGTAATATAAAAGTACAGATGAAGAAAGGTGGAAAAATTAAAGATTGAACTCAAAACGACAGAACTATTTTAATAGCCAAACTAGAAGGAAAAATAATAAGTGTCAATTAGTGATTAACTAGTGTGCGTCTATTAAGTCAACAAATTAACTTTAATTCTAAATTCATATAACCCTACGTATGTAAACATATCAGTAAACTATCTGATATTATATATCATTTATCTAGAAAAAAACTTTTATATACCTACCCGCATACACATATACCAACACATAAATTAAAACCACTAAAACAAATTAAAAAATTTAAAAAATATATAGAGCACCACATAAACACAGAAAATAGTATATAGGTAATAGCAAGTGTCAATTCATTTAAATGTCATATCAGATGTTAGGAATCCAAGTGTGAACATTTATAGGGAACAACACGTTTTATAACCGTGCTTATATTTTAAAGCGTTGTTTATATTTACATTTGGAAATAATCTCACATCGAAGATTCAGCAACTCTTCTGGATTTGTATCTTTAAAAATTTTATTTTTTACAATGCATATGTCACACCGGTCACAGAAGTTACGAAGGGTTCTACCTCTTGATATGAATCTCCTTTCCAAATGCGTGGTTAGTGCCTTGTCAAACAGATCCCAATAGTTTTTGGATAAGGAAGTTTGATTTTTTAGGTATCAATAACTAAAAAAATTCCCTATGGTTGTACAGACTCTGTTTCTAATTACCAGCGGATAAAACACTATTTTTTCAAGCTAATATTTTCTTTTGGGGAGGATGGTAGCTTCATATATTACATTCTCATTGATGCATCTTCCCCCGATTGGACATTCAGCTCTACTTCTACCATTGTAAGTGGGCTAGAGTTTCACTATTATAAAAGTTATTAAATATTTTACAATTGTGTGAATATATAATTTTCTCCACATTACTTAGACATGAATAACTAATTTTCAGTCTCTTCCTATTGAAAATTTTATATAGTGGATGGTTGCTATCAAAGTGCTTGTCTATTAAACTTAGGAAGTAACTTCCAACGTCAAAGTTGGAAATCCTACAATATGGCTGCTTAAACCATATTACTTTTCTCTTTCTGATTCTAGATCTATCAACATTATGATTCTTCAAGACTTCTAGATAGTTTAATTCTTGTTGAAAGTCACTCCTCTCAGCCAGGTTTTATGTAAACTGATTTTCATTATAGATTTTCTGGTTAGAATGTAGTCTATTTATTCTATTGTTTACTGTTTTGTGGGTGTTATCCATAACAATTTTCGGGAGGTTTTCGGACACATTGATGTATAAGGGTGTCTGATTAACTTTATGAAAAGGTCGAAACCCTCATTAGAGATTTTGAGGGTGATGTCTAAAAAGTTGATTATTTTCAGTTTGGAAGATATGTCAGTCTTAATGCGTAGGTATTTAAAGGTTCTAATAATCCTCGTATGGATGTTGGAAATCAAAAGAACCATTGCTATTAGGGGAAAATGATGAAGCCATCATATCCTAAATTCCAACTTGATTGTGTTTATCTATTCTACTTAATGTGTCTAAGATATAAATGCCCAAGAAAACAACAATTGGAGTAGTCGAAGGCTCCCCTAGATATATCACAAGTCTTATTATTTTTCACCCAAGTAGCGTCATTATATGTTAGTATTGATTTTCTAAACGATAAAACAATGTTGAGATCATTTTTTCGTAATTTCAGTATATCTTTTTCAGCAATTAAGGCTATTAATTAATAGTTCCTCCGAAACAGAAGGGTAGAAATCCAAGATGTCAAATTGGATGAAGGTAGCTATCGCATTATTGGGATCATCAGGAACCATTTAATCGTCTCTTTCCAAAATTAGGCAGAATATATATCTAGCAGAGATGTTGTTATTTCCTTAAGAATTCTGTAAGAAATTAATCCCAAAATCAGATTTTGAGGGGTTAATTAAACTGTCTACAAGCTACTGGTAAAGATTCGCTTATGATATTTGAATACAATGTGTTCATTTTTTCATATTAAAGTCACACATGATCAAAATCAAAATCAGGAAAAATATAACCTGAAATCCCAGAAAACTCCACCATGAAACGAGCTGCTTGAACCTTTCGAAGGAGATATGATTAAATTCATTAAGAAGATTAAGTTAAGGAATTCTTCAAACTAATTCAAATCTAAAATTAGAAAAGACATTAAAAACATTGAAAAAAAATCCAATAAATTATGTGTTAAGGCTGATAAATCCAAAAACAAAATCTATAAAATTAAACCTTCTGAATATGACAAACTCATCACTGACAAAATTACTAGCAATTATGAGACAAGGACAATAACACTTTATCCTCTATTAATGAAAACATCCAAAATTTGCAAACAAATATGGAGTTGTCGATAGAATGGGTAATTTTAATATGAAAAACGCATACATTCTATTGAAAGATCATGAGCTTAAATTTATCAATAGCTTTAGCTGTAATGTTGGCGTAGTTATATATTATGCTGTGATTACAGATTCATTTTTATTTTTTTTAAATTATACGTGGTAATTAAAATAAGAGGGAATTATATATATATATATATATATATATATATATATATATATATATATATATATATATAAAATATATACAAAAAATGTAAATATAATTCAAACATTAAAAAAACTTTTCTTTTTTTGTTAAATTAAATAGAGAATACTAATACATATTAAAAACCGAAAACAGGAATTTATAGATTTATGAAACACCGAGTCGTTTTAATGGTGGGGGATAATATGTATACTTATTGATACATACTTAATGGCTCTGTTATATTACATCGAGCACTGTTTTATTAGCACTCGCATTATATTCAAAGTATTGGAATTGTGATGAATATTGTATCGGGTAATATAAAATATGGCTCTGTTATATTACATTGAGCACTGTTTTATTAGCACTCGCATTATATTCAAAGTATTGAATTGTGATGAATATTGTATCGGGTAATATAAAATATGCACATGTAGGCAGCATATCTTCATTCAAAGATATGTCTTTAAATAATATAGAAATTTTGTCACGACTAGTCATTATACTGCTCCTAGTTGCTTTATCATTTTCATGTTGTGTGTTTATATATATATATATATATATATATATATATATATATATATATATATATATATATTTGCATTTCTCATTAAATAATATCGACTGGTGTTATGTATTTATTTTAAGCAAATTACAATCATATCGTCTGATAAGTTTAAGCAATGAAAGAAATGCTGCTTAAATACACACAATTACATTAAATTATATATATATATATATATATATATATATATATATACGTAATAAAAATTTCCTAATGGTGATATTTTAATATTCTGAATGACGGCTATGGTAAAATCTTTATTAGTTAAAGTTTAATTCATCAATTTTATTCGAAGTTATTTTTAGATGGATAATATTTCTTAATTAAGGTTTAAGTTTCAAATAAGATTGAGTAAGATATGAAGGTGATAGTAAAAAAGTTTTACTTTTTTACATGCACACACCATATACATATTTACGTAAGTACACATTCACATATATTCATATACATGTACAATTATGTATATAACCATATACACATATATCGATACACATCGGTATACATGCATATACATATACAAATATATATATATATATATATATATGTCTAAATGCATCCATCTTTATACATTTTTTTTAATTTTACAGTTAACGTTAGATAGTGAATTATGTGTTAAAAATATTATTTTTTAATTTTAATATTTTTAATATCGTGAATAATGTTTAAGGAGTGAAATTTATTAAATTAAATCAAAGTGATCAATTTAAATTGAGATTATCTCCAGATGAGTAAAAGTTCTAAATTTTCAAGTCCAATTAGAAATTATTTCAACATGAAGTAAGATTAAAAGGTATAAAAACATTCTGTCGATACATTAAATCTCTATTTCTACAGGCATACACGCATATATACATATATATGAGTACAGCTATATCTTATACCTATAATCATATACACCACATATATAATTTCGTATATATATATATATATATATATATATATATATATATATATATATTATATATATATACATACATAATTATATATATATATAATTATATATGCAAACCCATACACATGATTCGATATATATATATATATATATATATATATATATATATATATATATATGTATGTATGCATATATAGCTAGCTACATTTACATATACACATACATATATACCTATTTAAACGTATATACCTATTTACATCGCGTCTCCACACGTATATATATATATATATATATATATATATATATATATATATATATATATATATATATATATATATCATGTCCTCTGCAGCAGTGATAAATTCTAGTCTGACATTTAGTGATGATTAAATAGGTTCAAAGCCTTTTGACCAACCTATACGCATCTCTTTTTGATGATCAGATAATGTTTGCAGTTTCTTTTTCATGCTTTATCCACTGTTCCCTCATTTTTCTTTCATATAAGCAACGCAGCTATTTCCTTCAAGTATTTTCACACTGGATAATACGCTTCTTGCTTATAAGGATTTTGATTTTTTCTTAAATCAAGATTTGTCTTATTCTCTTCAAAATGTTTCTTTTCTTTTTACGCTGTCAATACATATATATTATTTATTTTCTGATTATTCTGTTATATATATATATATATATATATATATATATATATATATATATATATATATATTTTATATATATATATATCGGTCTTTTCAAAGTTTCTAAAGTTTTATTCCTATGATGCAAAAAACTTTTTTACATCAAAATGTTCCTCTTTGTATTCGTAACATTCTTACGGCAAATAATCATAATAATATAGCCGGAATGAGACAAAGACTATTATACTCTTATAGATCAATAAACCCACCTTCACTTGCATGATGCAACAAAGGTTAACATATACAATGGCACATTAATAATACTAATACTCATACCATCAAGTCAGATATTACAAACAATTCTATAAAACAACAATATTTAAACATGAATTACTCATATAGCATTTCTCATATAGATAACACTTTGAAATTTTGAAGACTTTGGTTTGTTAACTTTGACTGCATTTCAAAAGATAGATATCAGTAACGAACTGTGCTATTGCGTTTATAGTTTCGAATGTAAAGAAAGAAAACCCATTACCAAATTAGTAAGATCGATAAGCTTAACTAACCTATGAGATAATAATGATTTACATTCTGTTTCCCAGTTTAGAATATGATAAAATCATTAAATAAATTTGCATGTCCCTGTAAATGAGGGTCTAAATATCGATGTGTTTATAGTGACTGACTTGTTTGGTACGAAGAACGGCAGTCTGGTGGCATTGACTTTCGGTTGAAACATCATACCACTTACTTGCTGTTAACATTCCGATAAAACCTGATATCTCTTAATGATACTCCTTCAGGAATCTTTAATCTTTAAAAAAAAAATTACGAATATGTTATATACAGGAGGCGACAAAACAATGTCACTTTTTCATTTATTGAACATCCTTGAACAAAAATAAATCACACTAGTTTATGAAATCTATAAGTATTGTCAGCTCAAAACCACATGATTTTTTCTGAGTAAAATCTTCTTCAAAATTGCCCTTTTCTAGTTCAATACGGCACTTCTACAAGCCTAACCTCCAGAAAATTAATCAGAATTTCTTTCAAATCAGGAATTGTTTTGGGTTACAGCCTGTAAACGAGATCTTTCAGTACACCCATGTACAAAATGTATGGCGGTGTTAAGTCCAATGATGATGATTTCTACTTAATTATTCCACGTTGTTTTATTCCCATCAGGCCGAGAAATATAGGCGTTACTTTTTCCGCACTCTGCATATTTTAATTTTATTGCACTTACTAATATATTTAACTATTTCATAACGACATAATAAGATCTCTTAGATTATATTTATGGAATAATATCACAAAATTGGTATGAATCCTAGAAAAAGAGCTTATTTAGAATTTTGTGACCTTGCTGACCTAATGAAAATGAATTTAAAAAAAATGTGCATTCTTTTTAACATAATAATTTGATTCGAAATATCGTGAAAGAGTAACACATTTTACTAAACAATCTTCCGATTGCACAGCTTTTACTATAAATAAATCGAATGAAATTGCAGGTGATGTTTTATTTAGTTTTATTAAGTACCATATTTATATATAGTTTGTCTTACTATCTTAAGTAATACAGCTTGACCTTTAAAATATCTCAGTTACCGTTCTGGTTCAATTGAGACATTGCATTGTAAATCCTTTTGAGCACACCTATGAGACTTAACTTAAGAAGTTTCGATTCTGCAAATGCAGACCATTTTAATTTTTAATCTTATGAACGTGGTATGTAAACTCATATAGAATTAATCTCGTGGCTTTCGGAATTACTGGCAAAGCTCCTTTCTTTGGTCAGACTATATTGCAAAATCAAGGGCAAAACAAATTATTAGAAACAGTTATCTTTCTACAAAAGCAATACAATGATGGTGCTTGTATTCTGCTTGTTGTAGAAATGTATTTACTCATTTGATTTTAATAACCTTCGTACTAATGAACGTGTGAACACACACACACACACACATATATATATATATATATATATATATATATATATATATATATATATATATATATATATATATATATATATATATATATATATATATGTATGTATGTATCAATAAATATTTTGAGATCAGTTATAAATTTGCATTTACCGAACATCCCCACGAGGCAAAGTTGTGATTCAAGGTCGGTTCAATGTGGGGAGCCTGAGCGCGTACACACGGGCGTAAAACCCAATCCCCTCAAACGTCAGTTGCTCTGGCTTCGGTGCCAGCACCTATCCCTCTCTTTGATGCAATGAGAGAGAGAGAGTGGCCTCGGAGAGCTGTTCCTCAGAGATCAATGCATCTAATTTTCCTCAGTTACGACCCTGTCCTTCGAAGGAGCAGCCACTGGGCACACTCTGACCAAGCAGAATGACGCTACTGAGCGAAGATAAATAAACGTGTTACAAGCTACTCGAGAGTAATTTTCATTTACTGAACCCCGCACGGGTTCAGGTTGTGACACAATGTCGGTTTAATGTGGGGAAGCCAAGCCAGAAGTCGTATATAGAGAGTGGGTGAAAGAAAGATATAAATTTATTATCTTGTAGAAGGGAAAGAGAACGAAATGTAGAAAATAAACGCTCTCTTTTCCCAACTCTCTCTCTCTTTTTCCACCTCTTTCTTTCCACCTACCCGCGATTGCGTGCGTGCTTATTTGTATTTCAGCTTTCTATAAACAAACTATATTTTATATATTTAAAAAAAAAATTGTATTAAAAATATTTCAGCACACAATATTTTTTAAAAATTACAAACTGCAAAATTTCTTGTTCATCGAATATCATCCTAGAACCTCAAAACTATACGGTCTCCCTAAAACCCACAAAATCTCCATCTCTATGCGCGCCATAAGCCATAATGTCTGTGATACACACCCACACGCAGACAAACAAAAGAAATAGCTAGACAATAGCAAATATATTAAACCTTGGCACAATAAGTCCATCACGTGCACAAAATTAAGAAAACTTTGTCGAAAAACTAAGGAAAATATATATGACGGAAAAAAAATCTCACGGCCAGTCTAGATATAAAATCACTTTACACTAATATCCCTGTTGAAAAATAGTTAAATCTCTTAAAAAAGCATCTAACAAAATCAAAGATATATCTCTCTCTAAAATTATTAAAAATAATAAAAAAAATTACCGCTTCATCACCGATGAATGTTAATTCACTTTAAATAATAATTTGTGCAAACAAAAATTTGGATTACCGATGGTTTCTTCTCTTAGTGGAGTGATGCCATTTGTTTTCTTGGAATTTCTCCAGTCTAATTCTTCCCAAAATATTTTACGTAAACAATCAAATTACTTCCGATATATTGATCATTCTCTATTAATACATCACCGTGATACTAACCTAGCGGATCTTGTAGATAAACTAAACACAATTGAACACAATAAATTTACATAAGAAATTATATATATATATATATATATATATATATATATATATATATATATATATATATATTAACTATTTTAACTATTTTAGACATCATGTTACACGGAGTTGACAACAGACAAGGTAATCCTCCAATATAAATGACTTAATAAACGTCTAATTCCATCACAGCAACAAAATACAATCCAGAATGATCATTTTAGTCTGTTTAAGAGTATTCAGATTTTGCAGGTCTTAACATTTGCACGAAGATGAGAAATGCATTGAAAATACATTCAAGACCTTTCAATGCACTATTTCATTTGCAATACGAAACCAAAGGCTCATATAATATTCCTAAATAGGAGAGCTGTCTTCCTGATAAACACACCGAAAAACAATACATTATTCTACACACTAATTCTATCACAACTACAACCAAAAGAATTTATCTAAACTCAACTGTCATAACTACGTCTAAAACACTCAAAGATTTAATCAATAAAAGCATAACAAGCAACCAAAACTTGAACTATAAATTTCCTCCATCAAATGAAAGAATTGCCACAATGAATTCACTGGAGAAAACTAAGCAAAAGACTATATAAACAGAAATAAATTTTAAATAGCAACAACACACAACGAATTGGTTGTTCAATGTAACAAAGCGAACCACAATTTTCGCATAGCAAATGCTACTTTGATTAAAAGGAAAATAATCCCCTGAGGCAAAATATCTAGAAACGGCCTTGATCGCTAGTTCAGCCACGGTAAATTTGCGTCCAGGCTCTAAAAATATGTCACCATTCTTGGTAGATTTTATATTGTCACAGTGTCGGATATCGGAGGAAAAGTGTTGGGGACAAAAAGAAAAAAGGAAAACAAAGTAATACAGATGAATTTGGCTAGATTGAAACAAAAAATATTCTTTCATGATATTTTGAAACTACCTGGATCTCTTATTCCGTACGCATGTGTAGACGTGGCAAAATAAAAAAAATTCTGATGAAATCCGACTGGATGAAACGAGTCACAAAATTTTTTCTCGCGTCCTATATTTCTCTGTCTGTCTGTCTATCTGTCTCTCTGTGTCTGTGTCTCTGTGTCTGTATATATATATATATATATATATATATATATATATATATATATATATATATATATATATATGTGTGTGTGTGTGTGTGTGTGTGCGTGCGTGTGCGCGTATTACATGAATTAGGATCAAATAGAGATTAAGTATGGATTAGAATCATAGAATAAGAACAATTTTACAAATCTATAAATCGTTTTTTGGTACTTAACTTAATCTATCACACACACACACACTTACATGCGTAGGTATATATGTATTTGCATACGTATATGCCTACTTGTGTGCATCTGCGCACACGCGAAACACGTGTGCGTGTGTTGGCGCGTATCTGTGTGCGTTTTGTGTTTCTGCGAGAACGCGTTTTCTGTGTGACTCTGCGCACTAACGCGCGTGTCTTTGTACGCGCCTCCTTGTGTATACGTGCATGCGTGCGTACGCGGGGGCTGGAGTAAGTGCGTGAGTTTTCATGTAAAAGTTAACCTGAATGAAAAATGAATAATACTGACATTTGGTCGTAAAATTTACTTCATATCATTCGTACTAATTAAAATAAAATATCAAAAAATGATGTCAGTCCTTGTCATAATAGACTAACCTCTCTCTCACTCTACCTCTCTCTCTCTTACTTTGAATATATATATATATATATATATATATATATATATATATATATATATATATATATATATATATATATATACATATATATATATATATATATATATATATATATATATATATATATATATATATATATATATTTTTATCGTATGGCAGGGCGCTTGTATTTAATAATTATCTAGACTTTAATTTACCATTGTTAATATTGATATCACCACGGTCTATATTTATGAAATATAGTTTTTGATCCTGTGAACTTATTCCCCATAAATATATTATACCGTAACTATCTATATTTTACTACAATCAACCATAATATCTTTAGCTTTGAAGGAAGGACTGCGATTACATTACTGTACTTGATTTTATACAAATCTCTTGAATTGTGGTTCAAATTGAAACATATTAAAGTAAGCTTTATATACAACAGCAAAATGTATCACCCCCAATGAAAATACAAATAAAAGAGTAAAAGTGAAAGTCCGAGAAACAGTAGATAAGTAAAAAATTGTGCAATATATATGATGCCACCCTCATACACCTATAATTCTACATATACAAGCTGATAACATGTAGATGAAATCTGCATATATCGAATGACTGTAATATAGAAACCGATTTTAACAGGTTTTTGAAACAATAAACAACCATAAGTGATAAAACGAATAAGTAGTCCTATAATAAATACAACAGCGAGATTTTACAACACAAATCAAGAGAGAAGCATAAATGAATAAATGTAGATATATGACTAAAATGGAATAAAAACAACAATACAGCAGAAAAATAGGGAATTTTAATAGAAATATGAAATATCTTAATTGTTTTGGTGACGAATATAAATATACGTTTATAAGTCTACCATTCGTCCGGGCTTCATCATCCTTCAACCTCCCTGTTGTTACTCGGAACTCCATTGACAATCCCTTTCTACACCGTTCGTTCCTGTATTGCTGTCCTCTGATCCCTAATGTCCGGCCATGAGTCTCGAGCTATGGTGACGGGTAAAGTATATTTTGGGAGGAAAAATTCCCAGAAGGATACCATAGGAATAAGGATGAAACGACTTACCTGTCCGTTCGGTGGCAGTGGCCGGTAAAATGTTACTCTATTTGTTTGAGCTTAAGAGAGATTGGTCTCTGTTCTCTGTAAATTGTGTTAAGAGTTCCATGGGATCTTCAAATTGTGTTCTGGATTTCTCTAAGTAGAATTATATGTTTCATCTAGTCGTATTTCAAGACGAGCAGATGATATCCAAGTTTCTGATCCATAGAGTAGGACTGGTTCAATCAATGTTCGAAAGTTTTGAACTTAAGGAAGATCGCCAGATCTTTGAAGTTTGTTACACGCATTTCATGCAAGAGCTTTGCGGATGTTAAAGTCCTTTTAGGAATCTGTTGTGTGATTAAAAGTCCTCAACTCTTTTGATGGATATATTGAGTAATTTCAACTCGGATAGCTCAGGGGAGGATGTGATTTATTCTGTCATACTCATATTGCAATAGAGTTGTTCACTGCATGCTCAAGTGATTGCAGCAAGGATCATGCGTCCTTGATATATTGAGAAATTAATGCAAGATCATCGGCAAAGTCAAAGTTAGTCAGGTATTGTGGAGGGTACCAAATACTCTTGCGAGATTTCAAAAGTTGTTCATTTTCCTCCAGGTTGTCGAGGGAAATACAGTGTAACCCGGATATAAGAGACCCGGATATAAGAGAAACCCGGATATAAGAGACCCGGATATAAGAGAAACCCGGATATAAGAGAGATTTTTTATGGTCCCAAATTAGAGCCTGTGTTAATGTATATAAAATAGACCAAACCCGGATATAAGAGAAACCCGGATATAAGAGACTTCTTCTCCGGTCCCAACAACTCTCTTATATCTGGGTTACACTGAACAACAATAAAAAGAAAAGGAGCAAGTATGTCACCTTGTAGAACTCCTGGTTCAAACTTACTTTTTTCTGTAATCAGAGACTGTCAATGAATAAAAAGAAGAATCTGTAACGTTCTCCTGTAACTTAACCATTGTTGTATAGAAGCTTATCAATGCCTTTTCATTGTAACTGTTCTGATATATTTCCTTTTTGTTTCATCGACGTCATGAAATTAAGTGCATTATTAGTTTGGCATATAAATCTCATAATTACATTGTTGAAACTGCTATATGCAACCATGAATTCTATGCTAATAATTTTTCGTCAGATCCGTCTCGCATGTGAAACGGTCACCCAACTAACTGACTTCCTCTCAGCTACGTTCATGTGAAATTTAAATTCAAATTCAATCGTCATCGTCTGAATCCTCCATCTGAGTTTCTTTCACTCTGAATAAGGAGTTGAGTTTTAGCGGCCTTATCGCCTTGCTTCACGTGAAACTATTTAAAAATGAAGATTATGCAGCAACTTTAAAATACCGGAATATTTCAACGGACCAATCGTCATGGGGTTGCCAAAACCGCGGCGTGAATGCCTGCGAACGCCATCGAACATGAAGCTGATTAACCCTCATAACAAAATTAAAATTAGGATTCTACTGAATAGAAAATCGGATGGGGAATACGATATGAGCAATCTATTTGTTCTTAGGATGCCACACAAAGTAACGAAATAATCAGAATACAATCGGAATAGAAATCCTCAAGTGAGTATATTGTGATTTCATAGGCTACATAAAGGCATTCGACAAATTAAACCAAAATCTTTTAGGAAAGCTGTATCGACACGGAAAATACAGTCAACAAATCCGTCAAATTCACGGAGAACATCAGATTACATGTGGATGGAAAACAAGTGAATACCCCCAAAATACGACACCGATGCGCTTTCTTGCTTGATTTGATTACCCAGTAGAGCGACATGTATACAACGAGATTAGTAAATCAAATGTAATTTACCATTATCGGCCAGTATAATCTTGACAACTTACGCTAGCAAGATTCAGAAATACAACTGAAAGGACGGTTGGAAAAGCTGGTTAGGAAAATAAAGAAGACAAGATTAATTTCGAGCTGTGAGAAACAGAAACAAATTCTTAGAAACAAAAAAAGCCCCCAAAACAAACAAAAAAAAACTGCTGAATATTTACGTAATATCAGTTCTCCTATATGACAGTGATTAATTCACAGATGAAGAAACGTGGTTCTAAATAAATATGCTGAGGATACGATGGACCGAACATGTGAGCAACGACGAAGTTTTAATGAAAATAGAAACAAAACATACTTATACTTAGCATCAGGAAGAAGCAGTTGAAACTTATGAGGCATGTATTGAGAAAGTAGGGCTTGGAAACTCACAGGATAGATTAAGGCGAAAATAGGTACAAAAGAAAGCAGCGCGTCACATACTTTATGGGCTTGAGTAAATAGAAGGTAGAACAATGTTTGGAAGAAATAACAAAAACACAAAACTTATTAAGATCTACAAAGGACAGGAAGATGTGGGGGGAATGATCGCATACGTACTTCTAAGACATGGCATAAAAGAAAGAAGGAGTATTAATGGCCATATGTCCATGACCTGTAGGAGACTTCAGGATAGGTGGGGCGCTGGCTGTGATTCGATGTGGAGAGGAATCATTTGTGACATACATATTTGCCTAATACACACGTCGGTTGAATGAGTAACCCTCCGGCTTTCAACACAGTATTTTGAGGGTACTGGTCAGGTATTCACCTGCTCAGGTACCTTACAATCACACCCAGTCACGGGGCTGATGATGATGATGATATTGATGATGATGATCATCATCATCATCATTATGATGTGACAGGAAGCTTTTTATCTCTTCTTCATTTAACAGGAAGCTTTTTTCTCTTCATTTATTTTACGTTGTAAGTCATTAAATTTTGGCGCAATCTTCAAACATAAAGTCCATCCAGCTAATATTTTTTTTTCATTGTAATATGTAGCAATAAATGCCTTCGACAATGTTCCCCCTAAGAATCTGATGGAATTGCAAAACAACCTTGATATATTCGGTAAATATATCAGAGTATCCAAGAAACGATTCTGTTAGCAAACATCGTGCTACGTGATATCTTTCCTCATATATGGCAGCGAATGTTGGACAAAGACGAAAAAGACACTTGAAGCAACAGAAATGTGGTTCTAAATAAAGATGCTGTGGATAACTTGGACAGAACATGTGAGCAACGTCGATGTTTTAGAGAAAATGGAGACAAAATGGACAACTTATACATAACATCAGGAAGATTTATTGAATGAATGACTCGTGTTCTACTACTTATCAAATCTTTGCAGGTTGTTAAAAGAGAAGAAATATTATTAGTTTGTAAGATTTTTCTATTGAGATAATAACGGTTTAGTGATACATGTTTTTATAATTAACCCATAGCCAAACAACCAATCTGCCACTTGCTGGCATGCCACTACCTTTTACCGCTGGTGGCCCGCTGTCGGACCACCGGCGTATTGGTCTCAGTAATGTTACCACTGGTAAGGCCCACCGGTCGCTGTCACCAGAGGACCACTGGCGTTTCCATCGGCGGTCCGTTAGCAGACCACTATCGGCTTGCGTGTAGGGTAGCTTGTGGTGGAAGAGTCGATTCATACCATTCCCAGGTGTATTTCTGGATGGGTGAATATAAAGAACTCAACGGGAATTGAAACTTGGCTCTACGATTAACAATTCCAAGCTATTATCATTCAGGCTACCCGCACATCCAAGATTATAACACCGGTTGTTCCGAAGCGGTCACCTATCTAGATACTGACCAGGCTAGAAGTTGTTTAAATTAATCGGTGTTTCAACGTAGTGTGGCCGTAAGCCAACACCAAGAAATGTTTGATGAATTTTCTAGGGCACATAATGAAGAAATTGATATGAAACGTTATGCATAACACCAAATGCTATATAAGTCTTCGACGACGAGTTCTTCAAGTGGGAGAATATGGGGCTCTTCCAAAGAATATTGGATACACCGCTGCATTTTGAATGTACAGAGGAAGATTTACTGAGGTCAGCAAAATTCGGAAATTGATAAAAAATCTAAAAGGTAACAACGAAAACTTCTGTGACGTAATACAAAAGATCGACGTCTAGAAAAGACTCGTCTAACTTTTTTAACTAATTTATCATCAATAATATTATTTTTATTGCTAGTAATATATTCATCTTCGTTATTAGGTTACAACTTTTCAGCTGTTGTGTGCTTCGGTCTTCTTCCGAATAGATGATCATGTTGACCTTCAGGAAATTTCAATTTCAAAACATTTTTCAAACTACAGTAGACATATCGTTCTTTCTGCTATCCATATCTCGGGATATTACGTATTGATTAATTGTCTAGCTATTGCTAGTCACAAGGAAATAAAGCTTTTATTAGTGAATTTGATCACATAATAATTGTTAATTTAGGCTCTGTTCCGAGGAGTACAAATATCCGCAGTTTTATTGGCAACAGAACTAGAAATAACCGAATAATAAAACAAGACGTTAGACGTGAGTAGCCGAATAAGAAATATTTACGAGCAAATATTGGATGAAGGATTCCGTTAGGAATATTTTTAAAAAGTTTACCAGGATCAACCGACACATGAATAAGGCTAGAGTGCAGAACGGCCGAAATATTGTGAAGGTAGCAAAGAAATGAGAGGACATTATTTAAACTGCACATGATATACGTTGTGTAAAAGCAAAATTGTCCATTCGCGCAACAGTAAAATTGTCCAATTGTTAGATTAAGTTTTCAACCTTTAAATCTAGAAACGATTAAAGATCACTTAGGAATTCTCTGTGTATTTTTTAATAACGCAATTGGAGAATAAGAATCTATTTAACTCTAAATTGGAATGGTGATCAAACTTGCTGCTGTGACCACCTGATCCAGATCTCATCTCTACAGTTCTTTTTTTTTTAAACTTTATTCACCTTCTCTTTTCTGTTCAATGAATTGACTTTGAAAATGGAAGCCAGAGTATGATTGTTGGCACCATTATTGAAGGCCTGAGTGATCTTTTTCCTCTCAACATTGCTAAGTTGTGAAAACAATAGGACTGACATAAAATGATTTTAACCTGTTCTCTCTCTAGCTGAAGGGTTTCTCAGTGATTCTTACGACAAATTTTTCAAGATGACTAAACGTCTTATCAGAAAACCTGGGAAAAAGAAACTCAATTTGTTTCGTGTTTTTGTAGATATTAAATATTTTGTGGGATGGACAATTATACCATTACACGATTGTTAGGATGGTACACGACAATTTTTTCAGCTACACCAGGAAAATAAATTGTAGGTTCGAAAATCCATCAAGAAATATATCTAAGGATAAACAGGTAGGAAAGTCATAATCATCTTTACATAGGTAAATGTGTGGGTTACAGAAAATATATCACAAAATAAATTAGTGTCGAGAAGAAGACGATGAATTAGATCAACAATAAAGGGAAGTTGTTGTTGAGTAGTCTCAAGATGCAGAGTAAATTAGCTGAGTTGTGCTTGAATAGGAAACACTTTTTGAACCATTAGTTTAATAAAAAAAAGAGTATCTCTATCTATAAAAGGCGGGATGTGTGTGTGTGTGTGTGTGTGTGTAGCGAATGCACGGCCGCAATTTTCGACGGATTTGCACCAAGATTTAAATGCACATGCTCCAAGACAGACTTTTCAATTCCCACCTCACATCGATAGTCGAAATAATCGATATTATCCATGCTTCTACTGGAGTTTTTATGTAGTTTGCGGCCATTTTCTGCTGGCCAGAATGAGAGCCTATAGCTGGCTGCCACGAATAAGCAGGAAGATTCTACTGGCCAGCGTGAGAGTCAACACCTGACTGACATCAATATTAACTAGCATGCTAGCATGCAAAAAAAACATCGATAGCTGCATTTGTCAAAAGTGGGAAAAATTTACATCTGCATAGCACTTTACTCCAGTTGGATTATTCACTTGCTTAAACTCAACGTTGATTTTGATTCCGCAGAATGGGTTGGGTGTGAAAAAGTATTTGTTGTTAACATTCTTTTTTCATTCGTTTTTTCCAGTTACGAGTCCTTTTTTAAAGCTGATCGTTTTGTGTTCATTTTGTTTATTTCTTTTTTCGTAACAGATTTAATGTTTAGTATAGAGCTTAGAAAAAAAATCGCAGTGTGAGATAGGCAAGAAGTAAGGCATGTAGCAACATCAGCACGGCAAATGGCACTCCTTTAAAGGCAAGGAAGGGCAAAAATAGTTTAAGTCAAGTGATATCGATTGCTGTATGAGTCGTACGATATTTGAATCAAGCACGGGTAACACCGGGCCATGCTTCTAGTTATTTATAGAATAAGAACTATTATTTCTTCCTATTCGATACTTTCTGACATGCTGATATTCCTCCTCATTATCATATGATGCTTATTTTTTTTAAGTAAGGTACACCCTTTAAAAGTCCCGTGGGCTACTCGAGATATTAGGTTGCGTTAGGATGTCATTTGTGTGTATCGGAGTTGAAGAAAACGGTTAATCCTCGCCCCGAACCAGTTAAGATTATAGTGATCGGTGAAGCATCCTGTTGGGAGTCGGTTTCCCAAAGCACTGTTTGGCGAAAATAAGCTACTTGTGTTGAACATACTTGTCACCAATGGATTCCAAAGATAATGTGTGTGGCTTGCTACTATGCAATTGGCATGGCGTGTTCATGCCGTGAAGTTTTGATGTGGCGAGTCCAGGGCATGTGGTTTATCCGAGCACATTCTGTGGCAGTAGTGCTATAGCAGAGAGGGGCATGCGACATCCTGCCTGTGGAAGAGAGGTTGAAGGGTGGAGAATATTTCATCATCCATTTGAAGTTGCATTTCATCTCTATCAACTGATCTTTCACCTGCATAAAGTAAATACAAATGCAGCATATTAAAGCAATGTGTATACTTCTAAATTAATGGGCAAAATAAATTGGAGATTTGTATGAAATTGTTTCATTAGTTAACATTACTCGAAGTTTAATCCAGTAAAGTGATGTAAGAGTTTTGAAAATGTTTTGTACGTTAATGTTGATTTGTTTCTGTTAAGAATAAGTGACATGTTAATACACATGCGCAGTAGGCGAGTGTGTGTCTGTGTGTGGTGTCTGCGCACGTGCGCTTGCGCAAAATGAGAAAGTACGTCTTACTTTTACAAGCACGATATATATTAGGGTGTACCCTAGGGGAATATTAGGAAGAAAAAACAAACACATTTATCCCGAGGCAGGTATAGCATTCACAATATGAGTTTATATTTCCTAATTGATTTTAGCATGTCTTCCCTTGTGGTCAATCTATATTGAACAACAAGTCAGAAGATTTCCAGAAAATATCCTTCTACTTGCTTCTTACACACACATACAAACGTGTGAGCATAATATATATATATGTATATAAATACATACACGTTCACGCATAATAGACACACACATACACAATTGTGGATAGAATTATTCGTACCCACTCAATATTTGCATCTTTTCTAAGGAACTTAGTACTTAATGAATTTACTAGAAATACTTGACTCACTATTTACTTTTGAGTAACTTGTAAAATGTTTAGAAATTTCGATCTATTGTTTTGATAGTTATAGATTTTTCTATAAATTTCTGCCATCTAAAATTATGTCCTATTTATGAAAATTATGAAATAATATTGCTTTTTGGCAATTGTAATGTTTTTTTTCCTTAACTTTTACATTTAATACAACCACCTTTTAAAAATAAAATACCATTGATCTAATTCTATACCATTATCAAAGGTAATGAAGAGGACAATGTTTGAGTGCCACTCACTGCGATAACCACATCGTTTTGAAACCATGGTGAAGACAATAGTTCTTGAGAAGAAAACCTTAATGAAGAGTGTTTATGCGTATAAACGAAGTGATGGCAATGCAACAATTTCCAAGGGTTTAAGCGTTCATGAATCGACGATTCATAGCACTATAAAGAAGTCTAACGAGAAATTGTGTTGTGAATAAATAAAGGACTGGCAGGAAAAGGTTAATGTCTGAAAGAATGGGAAGGAAAATTATTTGAGATATCACAAGGAATCCTGACTTAATGACAAATGGCAGTGACAATGAGGTAAAGACATCAGGGTTGACGAAAATAACTAGATGCTTTCATCGATCAGGACTAGGTGTTTGTTGCTCAAGGAAAACTCCCTTGATTAAGGCTAAACAACTAAGATGCAGATTAGCTTATGCTAGAAGCCAACTAGTATATGGGAGTAAATATTGGAACTGTCTATTATGGTCGGAGGAAATCCAACTTGAATTATTTGTTCACATGAAATCAATGTATGTATGAAAGACAATGAAGCATACAAACCAGAAAAATACCCTCCCTAACTTTAAGCACTGTGGGTAGAGCATTTTGCTCTGAGGATAACTATTGGGAGTACAGGGTATCATGGATAAAGTGTAGTATTTGGCTATTCTTAAACATAATATAACACAAAAGGGCATCACAGATGTCTTTGGGGCATCACTGAACGTTCCAGCAAGAAACGAATTGTTATAAAATATATAGATGCCAGGAAAGTTAAGGTATTGGCGTACCACAAACAAAGTCCTGACCAAAACCCACACTGAAAATATATGGAAATATTTGAAAAACAAAAGTAAAGGAAAAAAGTCCTTCGAATTTAAAGTACAAGAAGATATTGTCAAATAAGAATAGAGTAATATATATATATATATATATATATATTAGTGTATGTAGTTATCTTGTAAGGATCTACGAAACATCATTAAAGGCAATAACCAAGAAAAAAGGTTACACACTTGAGTAATCAGGCACGCGATCAGAAAATTTAGTCCTATGGTCAATATATTTTGTATTATTGCTTGACATTAAAATGAAAAAAATGATGTGGGCGTCCATGTAAATTTTTTCATTTTTCACAATTGAAGTTTCAATGAAAATTTGAAGTAGTAAAGTATAATTCTGTTCACAACTTTGTGTGTGTATGTAGAGAGGGAGAGGACGGGGAAATATATATGTCTGAGTTTGATTTTTATTTATTCTTGTTCCTGACTAATTTAATATAAATATTCTGTTTGTGTATGTTTGTTTATTATTACATTGCAATACTGAATAAGAAAATACCCTGCTCATACGTAGTCTCTCACTCATCTCTATTGTCTATCTGTCTCGCTCTCTCCATATATATATATATATATATATATATATATATATATATATATATATATATATATATATATACAGTGGGTAGCAAAAGTATTTAACATATTGGTTTTTTCTTTTCATATCTCAAAAAATAACAGATCAATTTCAACGAAACTTATAGAAAATATTTAAACGAACATTGTCGATCAAAACATAGATGGAAAATTTAAAACCACTGTTTTGAGAAACATTTATAAACAATAAATAAAATAACCCATATGCAAAAGTATGTAACACCAATGCAAATATTATGCTAGAAGAGACGTGTCGTCATGATTGCTACCCATATTGATATGATGAGATATGTCGACCAATGACAGCACTGCACGACACTCAACTGGCTATTAGATAACAGCTATTCTGTTGCTACTACTGCAAGAAAATGGTGAAAACAAAAGAATTGTCGAACGACATGCGCAAGAAGATTATAAAGAATCACAAAGATGGTAAGGGATATAGAAAAATCGCTCAAGATTTGAATTTGCTTATGAGAACAATTGGTACTGTTGTTCGAAAATGGAAAAAAATTCGATACTATTGAAAACATTCAAAGGAGTGGTCGTCCTCGTATCTTAAATGAGGCTAATGAGCGATACATTTCCTGTACTGTGAAGAAAAATCCATTTTCAACTCGTCGAGAAATTCAGAATAATTTGAAAAATGCTGGAATTGAAGTTAGTAAAGATACAATTAGATCACTGAATTGTGCAGGTCTCACTTCAAGATCACCGGGAAAGACTCCATTACTGAAACGCCGACATGTACAAGTCCAACGGACGAAACATGCTTACTCATGTATGGAGGAAAAGTGGAGCGGAATACGAGCCAGCAAATACCATCCCTACAGTCAAACATGTGGGTGGAAATATTATGATATGGGGTTGTTTTTCTTCAAATGGAGTAGGAAAAATGAAAATCATCGAAGGAACAATGAATGCTGCAAAATACACTCAAATTTTGTCAACACACCTCTTGAACAGTGCCACATCTTTAGGACATGGTCGTGATTTTGTATTTCATAAGACAATTACCCGAAGCATACTTTTAAAACAAGTAAGAATTTGTTTAATAATAATGACATTAATGTCCTGGAATGGTCAAACCAGTCACTGGATTTAAATCCAATCGAAAATTTGTGGAAACTATTGAAGTTACGAGTTCATAAAAGAAATCCATCGAATTTAAACAAATTGAAGAAAATTTGTGAAGAAAATTAAGTCAAAATACCAACAAGTACCCGCAAGAAACTAGTTGAAGACTATGGGAAACGACTGTAGGCTATGAAGCAGAACAGAGGCTACTGTACTAAATATTAGTTAAGTGTGTTAAATATTTTGCATATGGGTCATTTAATTTATTGTTAATAAATGTTTCTCATAACAGTGGTTTTAAATTTTCCTTCTATGTGTTTATCGACAATGTTCGTTTAAATATTTCCTATAAGTTTAGTTGAAATTGATCTGTTATTTTTTGAGATATGTATGAAAAACCAATGTGTTAAATACTTTTGCTACCCACTGTATATATATATAAAGCAATATACATAATCTCTTACGTTACTTCCAGCACTTGAAATTTGCTTTGGCAATTTTCAAATGCTTGAATTATAATATTTATTTTTATTTATATTTATATTTGGGTTGATACCCTTTTTTTTTTTAATTTTTTCTGGATCTCAAGAGATATATTATTGTTGGGATAGAATATTATTGGAGCTAGAAAATTTCACCAAATTGAAGCTTAATTTTGAATCTGAATGCACTTACTATTCGTTTCACTTCTATTTACGTAGTTAGGATTTTTTTTATATTTTTCAGTATAATGAATTTGTCAGAGAGACAAAGATTACATGTACCCTCTTAAATAAAGGAAGTGATAACTAACTGCCTGCACATGTTCTAATTCCTAGTCAAATAAGTTTACCCAGATTAATAGAGTTTAGCCGCACTAGGCGCCCACAACTACTAGTATTAATATTAATTTTCTTCCTCTTTTTACCAACCATTATTGTACGACTATTGGTAATTTTAGACGATGTTAAAATATAGTTTTAGGGTAGGATATATCAATGGGTTGCATTACTTAATATAAGATGTAGAGCGTGTATAAATATGAAGGAACACTGAAGTCAACAACGAATGTCGACTGTTCGTCTCAAGTGTGAACGCAATATTATATTCTCGCTACTCAGTCTTTACTTCAATGTTAATATATATATATATATAGTGCGATGGGTAAATTGTCGCCAATTATTTTTTTAATATCGGGCATTCTCGCCGTTTGTTTTTGAATTTGCCGACTGCCCAGTGCATTACAGTCAGGTGGGCACCATGGTACAAATCATTCCTCCAGAATTTGGGGAGTGGCATGCTGTACTGCGACGGAAGCTACAGTACGCACATGTCAGAGCGTTTGAGTGTCAATCTGAGTACGGTGCAGAGGATTAGGAAAGAGATGAATGAGACTAATGGTGATTACGAAGGTTTTTGGAATGATGACTCGTGATGCGAAAGTTATACCGCCATTCATCCTCCCACAGAGCGTCAGACTGAACACGTAGTCCTATATCATGTGCATAGAGGATGTAGTAATGCCCTGGGTCAAGAAGGTGTCTGCCGGAACACCCTATGTCTGGCAACATGATTGTGAAACTATGCCACACAAGCAAGAGAACCCCATCAGAACAGGCAGACAATTTCTGTGACCAGACTCCTTACATCTAGTCAACTAACTCCTCAGACTGCAAAGTCCCATGATTATTATGTGTGGAGCACAGATGAGCGCGATACCAACTAAACTCTTTTAATAACAAAGAGGATCTGAAGCATGAATTATGCCAGCATTGACCAACTTATACATGGAGAATATTCAGAAGAGATGCAGGAGATCCTGAAGTCTTCTAGAGGCTGTGTAGCTAGTAACGATATTAATAAATAAATTTACTCTTTAGTATTTAAAGATATTATTGTGTAATTTTGGTAAATATATCTGTTAAAATAAGATGTTAGTTCTATTTTCATTTTGTGTATAATTTAGACGACAATTTGTCCATCGCACGCTGAATATGCAGGTTTTATTGAAGAGGACTGACAAGTTACTGTATTTAAGATTTGTATATATAATTTTCTGGTTTTCGCATATCTTTTCTAATCTGGACCTGTGTTTAAAAATTGTCTTAATATTTGGTATATCCATTTACTTTTTGAGTCATTATGGAAGATTATTTATTTTTATTTTTAATTATAAATGAATATGCAGATTTTTTATTTATGTATCTAGAGTTTTGTAAATAACTTTTATACGTAGTAAGCGCATTGCAAAAGAAATCTTATCCGAATACAAGAAAAAATTAAATAAAAAATCTTAGACGGAGTACCTTGTTTGTCGTATTTAAAAGAAACTTATTTATAAGAGTGATAGATGTCGAAATAATTATATATATATATATATATATATATATATATATATATATATATATATATATATATATAGGTGGCCTGACGATTGTGTCTAGCATGAAACAGTCTGTCGCTTCTGAGTGTTTATTCAATGTTCACTTTTATATTTACATACGCTCTATCTCTAATATTCAGCACGTTATCCCATAGAGCACAGCTTGATAATATATTTCTTCATATATATATATATATATATATATATGTATGTGTGTGTGTGTGTGGGCGCGTATGTGTGTGTCTGTATGTGTGAATATATGTCTTTATATATATATATATATATGTGCGTGTGTTCATATTATTATTCAGTTGATATTTACGTACATCTAAGTTTCTCACAAATGTTATTTTTATTCATCAGAAAATTTTCTTGACGTCTCATTACAAGTACAAAATTATAACATCTATTTCAAATAGTTGACTCACAATGTATAGACAGTATTTTGAATAGTGTGTATTTTTGTCTCACCTATAATTAGCTCAGTATAATCGGTTTTGGCTCAGAAATGAATTTCTCTATTGTAGAGATAAACATTATTTCAACCGGAAATTAAATCTAAGGTTTGTCAGACATTGCGAAATTTGTAAGAAACTGCAATGAAAACTTTCTCATCTTAACAGCGATAAACAATTTTCTTTTGTCACTTTGATTTTTCTATTATATATTCATAAATGAACAAATTCAAAAATTTATAGAATATTCTTTTTTCTTAAAAATTGTCTATATTTCAAGAAGGTCACTTGACTTTCGTGGTATTTTCACATTTTTAAAGGCTTTCGTTCTTTCTATTTTTTTATTTTTTTCTAATTATTCATTCATATCCAAAATCTATATATAAATGACATATTCTTTCTGGTTATCAATGTATACTAGTGGCTAAATTAGTTTTGCTTTTCCTGTCCATAATTTGCTTTAAGTAATTTACTTTGCTGTTGTTTAAATATTGATGTAATTTTTTCTGTGATTAGAAATGTTATAAGTTGGGCGTTGTATTTAATAGTATTTTCAGGTGTAACACGGTTACCGTAATATTCGGCTTAATCTGTGTCTCCAAACACTTTAGAGAAAATATTTTAAGAAAGTAAACAAAATAAGTGTACCAGAGTAAGGAATTCGTACATATCAAAACCAAGAAATTTTGATTAAATAAGGACACAATCAGTTAGTTTTTAGACTTGTTCAAATAAAGGTATCTTTATAAAAGTCGATAGACTTCGTAGAAAAGGTAAATACCTATATATTTGTGTGTGAGTTTTCACAGAAGGGAAATTTTATTAACGACACAGTAAAAGTCTTTCACCAATAGTGAGTGATAATGAGAATTCTAGCACATAGTGGATGGAGTCAAAACGAATGTGCGGATCGAATTGTCGGTAATTTTAGACGATGTTAAGAGAGTAGCTGGGACTACGGCTTTTATCGGCCATTATTTTGCTTTTTTATGCGATGGAGTGTACGCCGAAAATTATTAATTTTTGTTTGTTTTTATTGATGGTTGTACTGTATTGGTGTAACTTGGAATTTTCAAGCTTACATCAGCGTTACTAGATAAAATTTCAGTGTTGTTTAGTGAAGGCTTCAAAAAGAAATAAAGGCTGGATTTGAATTTTTGATGTGTGATTGGAGGAGAAATAAGAATGCGTTTTTATTATATTACATGTTTTGTTAAAGGTGTTGAAATTGGAGTAAGGATGAAGGATAATCAATACTTAGCTTTTCCTGTGTTATTTTTTTTGCTGTTTGTATTCATATTAAACTAGCGTAACTAACAATATATTTGTTTTTCTTATCGTACTTCTAATTCTATGTTGCAAATAAAATGGATTTCTGAAAAATATTGAACCCGACCCACTTAAGAACTTTTTTATTTTTTTTAAAATAAGCAAATATATGAATATTTGTTAGCGATATCCATTCGGAGTTCGTTCGAGAAAATTTCACCCTCGTCTCGTACTTCGCTGTGGCAAACATTAACTGTACTACCTTTGTAACATTATTTCTGAAATCTTAAAAGTGTCTTTGAAGTTTCTTTCTTACTTCAAACTATTGATTCTCAAAGTAGACGATAATGCACCCTTAGGCGCGTTGCGAACACTCGAGATGCAGATAAGAGTTCAGAGGTGCTCTGATTTTAACAGCGCATGTGATTTACCCTTTGAATCCTAATTTGGCCTAGTCACTTGAATTCCAAAGTCAGGCATTCTTGCAGCGTTATCCGCTCATAGCTGTCAAGTTCTTCTTGTCATAGTTTACATCCATAGATGGATATTTCTGTAATAGAGCAAAATATACACCCGTGACATTAAGTGGGTTGCATTTATTCAACTCCATTTCTCAGAGAAATTCTAACACAGAGTTTGCCATATGAGATATCTTCAGCGACTTTGTTAAAGACAGAGGAACAAGGAAACCGATATCTATGCTAGGAATGACATCTGAAGGAGCAATACATATGCGACTGAATGTATACTTATGTTTTATCTACCATGGAAAAAACGTTTGATATGGTATTGTCGGATTTAACTCCTCCTTTATTTCCTAATTTTTCACTATGGGTCGCTTTCCCCACACTATAAATACTGGGCAATTTATTGCAACGTTCTCTTTTGCATTCCAGTGGACACATTTAAAAATGTAATCTCTGACGGAGATCAGCATTTTCGCCCACATGTGGGAAAACACCATTTAACACACATACACGTACGTACGAACTTTCACCAATATACAAACTCTGTACACACAAGTTAATGTTAAAATGTTAATGACTTGTAAATTTGTTGTTTAATACATATATTTGTTGACACACACACATAGATATATATATATATATATATATATATATATATATATATATATATATATAGATAGATAGATAGATAGATAGATAGATAGAGAGAGAGAGAGATAGATAGATAGATAGATAGATAGATAGATAGATAGATAGATAGATAGATATAAAGAAAAAACAGTAAGATATATAATCCGGTGTTCTTATTGATATTTTTATTTTTACAAAATAGTGCTCCATGTAAATTCACAGAGCATTATCATCATTAATAATAATAATAATAATAATATATATATATATATATATATATATATATATATATATATATATATGTATGTATGTATATATATAAAAAGAAAGAACAGTAAGATATAAAATCCGGTGTTCTTATAAATATTTTTATTTTTACAAAATAGTGCTCAATGTAAATTTACAGAGCATTAATATTATAATTAATTGATTTAAAATATGTTTTTTCGCACACAGTTCCAACCATGTTTGAAAAATAGAAGCTAAAAACCCCAAATTTAATTTTGCAATTAAATTAAAAGCATTAGTTCCATTTCATCTTCAAGCGAAACTAATGCTTTTAATTTAATTGCAAAATTAAATTGGTTTTTAGCTTCTATTTTTGAAACATGGTTGGAACTGTGTAGGAAAAAAATATATTTTAAATCAATTAATTTATAATATATATATATATATATATATATATATATATATATATATATATGTGTGTGTGTGTGTGTGTGTGTGTGTTGTGTTTGTTTTCTTTACATCTCCAAGTTGGACTCAAGTTGGGTCCGCATCGTTCTTGTAATGGGAACTTTCTAGCAGGAATAAACAGCAAGTATTTCTAATTTAACAGCTCGCAAAACCAACACGGTTCTCTACAGTATGTTACAATGTACTGATTGGTAAGGGCTTTTTCGAACTTTCGTACGAACTTTCACCAATATACAAACTCTTTAGTCACAAGTTAATGTTAAAATGTTAATGACTTTGTCACTCGTAAATTTGTTGTCTAATACATATATTTGTTGACACACACATATATATATATATATATATATATATATATATATATATATATATATATATATATATATATATATATAGATAGATAGATATAAGGAAAAAACAGTAAGATATATAATCCGTGTTCTTATTGATATTTTCATTTTACAAAATAGTGCTCCATGTAAATATACAGAGCATTGTTAATAATAATAATAATAATAATAATAATATATATATATATATATATATATATATATATATATATATATATATATATATATATATATATATATGTCGGTCTTGTTTTTGCTTCTTTACTTCTCAGTTGGACTCAACATAGGTCCGCATTGTTCTTGTAGTTGGAATTTTCTAGCAGGAATTAAGAGCACGTATTTCTAATTTAAAAACTCGCAAAACCAACACCGTACCTATGAATGCAAATTTGTATGTCCCAATCCTCATAAATACATCGGACGTTGTTTTAACTGTGTGTTACGTAATTTACTGTCTAAGTAGTCCACTACTAACAGTGGTTTATCGACTTCACGGCTCTGGCTAGTATTGTAATTTGTTGATGTTATTAAGATTATCATTTCCTTTCCAACTTCCGTTTTGGTTATTGCTCATTCAGTAACCCTTTCTCGGTTGCAACAGTAAGCTTGATTTTTTCGGAAAGGATATGAGAATAATATAGATCATATAACGAGAGCAAACCGGTTGCATGAGGATATAAAGTGAATTCAGTAAATACATGAAATTAAAGAGAAGCATAAGACAATGGTGTGACTCCAGATCAAACTTAACTAATTGTAAGAGTGAATCAATCCAAGAGAGAATTAGAAGACCTACCAAGATTTATTATTTACGGCCACAAGCTTAAAAAAAAGATATGCAGATGTCACAGTTTTAATAGCAGACTGAAATGAATTTGCAGGAACTCATACAGAATGTAGCAAAGTAAAGCGAGTTGAAAGGATTGGACATAAACTGTACGTAGGCAGTATGTTAGGCTGTCAGCAAAACATACAACTATCATGAGATCTCCAAATTGGAGATTATATTGGAAATATCTTCACAGTGTATGGAAAATGTAAAACCGAAAAGCAGGGTATTAGGACAGGGAAAGGTGCCTTCCAAATGTTAAGCAAAGTATTACGAAAAATTAAACATTACATTATAAACAAAGTAAAAGACTACTGAACATGCACATATACATACGTACACACAGGCACAGACACACACATATCCACATACACACACACACACACACACACACACACATATATATATATATATATATATATATATATATGTATATATAAAAACTCTCTATATTTCGTGTTCGTGTTTCTGTGAGAATGAAAGAGAGGGAATATGATATATAAATTGCTGTAACTGACATAAATATTGGGTAACGGGAGCATTCATGGAACACCATTTTTTTTCGTTAGCGAACAGTTGCCATGTCGCATTCACATGAATGACAGCAGCATCCTGAAATCGTGTTCCTTTCAAATGGCCTATGGTATAATGTGCTTGGCAATGAACTGACCTTTGATTTCTTCATCATTTCACTGATAGAACGTCTTTGATGAGGTTTAACGGCCACACTCTACACGCTTTCCATCCAAGCACTGCTATAAGCAACGGGAGTTAGCAAGTACGTCATAACTTTATTGTATCTGCTCGACGCAGTTCAAGGTCAGTTCGTGACAAGTAGCTACAGTCTTTACTACTTTAGCACGGTTGCCATAACGACAGTCGCGAATCATTTTTTTTATCATGCCTCAGATTTCGCGTGTTGACACACATGCAGATTTGCACTGAATGTCTCCATAGTTATCAAGAAGCCTTGGCGAATATGAAAGGATATAATATTTTTTATACAAAAAGATGACATGATGCAGCTAAGATTCCAGTTGAATTTTCTAAGTTTATTTTTATAACCTGATATCATACGACAAAAATAATGTGGGCTATTGACATCCCCCACTAAAATCTGCACTGACTTTATAATATAGGCGGTATTTACTTTCGAAGTTTTGTGATGTAAACGAATACTCGTTGCTACTTTTTTGATGCCAACGAATACTCGTTGTCACTTTCATAATGCTCGTTGTAGTAGAGATTTTATAAACGGAGATACAACTATAGTACGCCGTTGAACAATAATGGTGTCAGACGTCTTCGAATAACACTCGCACTCATAGTACTTGCTTGAAAGTACTCGCTCGTATAGTAATCCGTATAGTGATCCGAATAGAGGAACAGTATAGTAAATGGAGTAGAGAATAACGATCCGTATAGCAATAGCGGATAGCGACGAATAGCGATCTGAATAGTAATAGATGATAAACTAAGAATAATTATCGTTAGCCGTCAGATTCTTCCTACATATATGCGTTTCCTCTATGATACATGGTCTACATAAATTAAATAATTGGATCGCCTGTTTTTGCTCACTGGCGATCTATGTTCAAACTCACGTGTCGGCAGCGACACTTTATTCTTATATAACACGGAGGGGCACTTGTAATTTAGTGTATATATAACTACATAGAAATAAGTAATGTTAAACACAGATAAATATATCCATGCGGATGGATGCAGGTTTTCAGAAGAATACAATGTAAGATGTGCACTGAACGTCTATATTAATATTGAAACATATATTTGGATCTTTTTAATTTCCATTTAACTATGTTACGATAAGCATGATCAGAATCAAATCTGACATTATGAGTGTGTTATGGTCCGCTTCCTTGTACCACGGTGATAGTTCAAGGTGGAACCAATAAAGAAGAACTCGAAGCCGGATATGGAATAACACAGATATATTACAAACTGGAATATATACAGAGAAGTAGAGCGTGTTAGTACGAACAATCAGGTTTAGTAGTAATTGTCTGAACGTGACTCTGTTTCGGACTGCCTCTGACTCGACTGACTGACTCACTCGCTCTGACTGACTGACTGACTTCTGACGGAACTCACTCCAGACTTCAGGCGGAATTCTGACTTCAGACGGAACAGTATTTAGTCACCCCCCCCCACGAGGATATCATGTGGCACAAGGCCGGTTTAACGTGGGATCTGCGAGCCCGCGGGATCTCGGAGGCTGTGGGCTCGGCCAAAAATATGCCCTTTGAACCCGTAAAAACGGGTTCAGGGTCGGTTTACCTCCCCGAAAGAGACTCCAACTTTTGGCGTAGCCTCGTTCCGGTTCCTCCCCGCCCGAAGGCAGAGAGTTTAACCGATCAGCCGGTCGCCCGACTACAGACGGAACTCTCTGCTTCCTCTTGAGGCGCAGTATTTATTACGTATTGAATAGTTCCTTATATTATTTGGGTAAGGTCCCATAACAGAGTTAATATCCCAAAGCTCCAGAACTAAACACCCAACATTTGTTAATAATATATGATGTATATTTTTTTTGTAAATACATGCAGGTAAATAACAGGACATAAAATTAATGGGTGAAAACGGGAATGTATCGTTTGATTTCAGTACTTCACTATTGATTATCAGTCGAAATTAGTGAATTTAATCGAACAATTTCATGTGAGGTTATTTCAATCTGAGAATTGACAGGGATGTTAATTGCTTTAGATCGGTATATTGTGTATGCTGCAATACTGACTATTGCTTTCTCTATGAATATGTGTATGCCTGAATATCTGCGTGCGTATATGTGCGATGTTAGGTGGTTCTTTGTGTTAGTTCTTCTGAATTTGTGTGAATCAAGCACAATGATCGTAGGATGAGTTTTTGTCACTGCACATTCGCATAAACAAGCTTTTTATATATAGTTATAGATTCATATATATATATATATATATATATATATATATATATATATATGTGTGTGTGTGTGTGTGTGTGTGTGTATGTATTGTTATGGGATCTTACGAATAATAATAATAATAATGACTATTTCATACTTAATAAATACTGCGCCTCAGGAGTAGGCAAGGAGTCAGTCGTTCACCTCTGAACTGATTGTTCGGTTCAACTCCCTTCCTACGGGCGAGAGGAACCTGAAGGAGGCTCCGCCGAAGGGCGGAGTCTCCTTTCGGGAGGTTAAATTGGCCCAGAACCCCGTTTATGCGGGTTCAAATGGGTTGTTTTTTGCCGAGCCTAATGGCTCGGGAATTCCCACGTTAAAAAGGGCCTTTGTGCCACATGACACCCTCGTGGGGGTGACTGAATATTGTCAGTCGTTCACCTCTGAACTGACTGCACGGTTCAACTCTCTTCCTACGGGCGAGAGGAACCCGAAGGAGGCTACGCCGAAGGGCGGAGTCTCCTTCGGGGAGGAATTCGGCCCCTGAACCCGTTTATACGGGTTCAAATGGGCTATTTTTTGGCCGAGCCTAATGGCTTGGGAATTCCCACGTTAAAAGGCCTTTGTGCCACATGACACCCTCGTGGGGGTGATCGAATATTGTCAGTCGTTCACCTCTGAACTGACTGTTCGGTTCAACTCTCTTCCTACGGGCGGGAGGAACCCGAAGGGAGGCTACGCCGAAGGGCGGAGTCTCCTTCGGGAGGTAAAATCGGCCCAGAACCCCGTTTATACGGGTTCAAATGGGTTATTTTTTCTCCGCCGAGCCTAATGGCTCGGGAATGCCCACGTTAAAAAGGCCTTGGCTCAGGAATGCCCACATGACACCCCCTCGTGGGGAGTGACTGAATATTGTCAGTCGTTCACCTCTGAACTGACTGTTCGGTTCAACTCTCTTCCTACGGGCGGGAGGAACCCGAAGGAGGCTACGCCGAAGGGCGGAGTCTCCTTCGGGGAGGTAAATCGGCCCAGAACCCGTTCATACGGGTTCAAATGGGCTATTTTTTGCCGAGCATAATGGCTCGGGAATTCCCACGTTAAAAAGGCCTTGTGCCACATGACACCCTCGTGGGGGTGATTGAATATTGTCAGTCGTTCACCTCTGAACTGACTGTTCGGTTCAACTCTCTTCCTACGGGCGGGAGGAACCCGAAGGAGGCTACGCCGAAGGGCGGAGTCTCCTTCGGGGAGGTAAAACCGGCCCAGAACCCGTTTATACGGGTTCAAATGAGCTATTTTTGGCCGAGCCTAATGGCTCGGGAATGCCCACGTTAAAAAGGCCTTTGTGCCACATGACACCCTCGTGGGGGGTGACTGAATATTGTCAGTCGTTCACTTTTGAACTGACTGTTCGGTTCAACTCTTCCTACGGGCGGGAGGAACCCGAAGGTGGCTACGCCGAAGGGCGGAGTCTCCGTCGGGGAGGTAAAACCGGCCCAGAACCCGTTTATACGGGTTCAAATGGGCTATTTTTTAGCCGAGCCTAATGGCTCGGGAATTCCCACGTTAAAAAGGCCTTGTGCCACATGACACCCTCGTGGGGGTGACTGAATATTGTCAGTAGTTCACATTTGAACCGACTGTCGGTTTTGAACTCTCTTCCTACGGGCGAGAGGAACCCGAAGGAGGCTACGCCGAAGGGCGGAGTCTCCTTCGGGAGGTAAAAATTCGGCCCTGAACCCGTTTATACGGGTTCAAATGGGCTATTTTTTGGCCGAGCCTAATGGCTCGGGAATGCCCACGTTAAAAAGGCCTTGTGCCACATGACACCCTCGTGGGGGTGACTGAATATTGTCAGTCGTTCACTTTCGAACCGACTGCTTGGTTTGAACTCTCTTCCTACGGGCGGGGAGGAACCCGAAGGAGGCTACGCCGAAGGGCGGAGTCTCCTTCGGGAGGTAAAACCGGCCCTGAACCCCGTTTATACGGGTTCAAATGGGCTATTTTTTGGCCGAGCCTAATGGCTCCAGGAATGCCCACGTTAAAAAAACCCTTGTGCCACATGACACCCTCGTGGGGGGGTGACTGAATATTGTCAGTCGTTCAATTTTGAACTGACTGTTCGGTTCAACTCTCTTCCTACGGGCGGGAGGAACCCGAAGGAGGCTACGCCGAAGGGCGGAGTCTCCTTCGGGAGGTTAAACCGGCCCAGAACCCGTTTATACGGGTTCAAATGGGCTATTTTTTGCCCGAGCCTAATGGCTCGAGAATTCCCCACGTTAAAAAGGCCTTGTGCCACATGACACCCTCGTGGGGGGGACTGAATATTGTCAGTCGTTCACCTCTGAACTGACTGTTCGGTTCAACTCTCTTCCTACGGGCGGGAGGAACCCGAAGGAGGCTACGCCGAAGGGCGGAGTCTCCTTCGGGAGGTAAAATCGGCCCAGAACCCGTTTATACGGGTTCAAATGGGCTATTTTTTTGCCGAGCCTAATGGCTCCAGAATTTCCACGTTAAAAAGGCCTTGTGCCACATGACACCCTCGTGGGGGGTGACTGAATATTGTCAGTCGTTCACATTTGAACCGACTGCTCGGTTTGAACTCTCTTCCTACGGGCGGGAGGGAACCGAAGGAGGCTACGCCGAAGGGCGGAGTCTCCTTCGGGAGGTAAACCGGCCCTGAACCCGTTTATACGGGTTTAAATGGGCTATTTTTGGCCGAGCCTAATGGCTCGGAATGCCCACGTTAAAAAGGCCTTGTGCCACATGACACCCTCGTGGGGGGTGACTGAATATTGTCAGTCGTTCACTTTTGAACCGACTGCTCGGTTTGAACTCTCTTCCTACGGGCGGGAGGAACCCGAAGGAGGCTCCGCCGAAGGGCGGAGTCTCCTTCGGGAGGTAAAACCGGCCTGAACCCGTTTATACGGGTTCAAATGGGCTATTTTTTGGCCGAGCCTAATGGCTCAAGAATGCCCACGTTAAAAAAAGCCTTGTGCCACATGACACCCTCGTGGGGGGTGACTGAATATTGTCAGTCGTTCAATTTTGAACTGACTGTTCGGTTCAACTCTCTTCCTACGGGCGGGAGGAACCCGAAGGAGGCTACGCCGAAGGGCGGAGTCTCCTTCGGGAAGGTAAATCGGCCCTGAACCCGTTTATACGGGTTCAAATGGGCTATTTTTTGGCCGAGCCTAATGGCTCGGGAATAGCCCACGTTAAAAAGGCCTTGTGCCACATGACACCCTCGTGGGGGGGTGATTGAATATCGTCAGTCGTTCACTTTCTGAGCGACTGTTCGGTTCAACTCTCTTCCTACGGGCGAGAGGAACCGAAGGAGGCTACGCCGAAGGGCGGAGTCTCCTTCAGGAGGTTAAATTGGCCCAGAACCCGTTTATACGGGTTCAAATGGGCTATTTTTGGCCGAGCCTAATGGCTCGGGAAAGCCCACGTTAAAAAAGGCCTTGTGCCACATGACACCCTCGTGGGGGGTGACTGAATATTGTCAGTCGTTCACTTTTGAACCGACTGCACGGTTGAACTCTCTTCCTACGGGCGGGGAGGAACCCGAAGGAGGCTACGCCGAAGGGCGGAGTCTCCTTCGGGAGGTAAAACTCGGCCCTGAACCCGTTTATACGGGTTCAAACGGGTTATTTTTGGCCGGGCCTAATGGCTCCAGGAATGCCCACGTTAAAAAGGCCTTGTGCCACATGACACCCTCGTGGGGGGTGACTGAATATTGTCAGTCGTTCACCTCTGAACTGAGTGCACGGTTAAACTCTCTTCCTACGGGCGAGGAACCCGAAGGAGGCTACGCCGAAGGGCGGAGTCTCCTTCGGGGAGGTTAAACGGCCCAGAACCCGTTTATGCGGGTTCAAATGGGCTATTTTTGGCCGGGCCTAATGGCTCGGGAATGCCCACGTTAAAAAGGCCTTGTGCCACATGACACCCCTCGTGGGGGGGTGACTGAATATTGTCAGTCGTTCACCTCTGAACTGACTGTTCGGTTCAACTCTCTTCCTACGGGCGGGAGGAACCCGAAGGAGGCTACGCCGAAGGGCGGAGTCTCCTTCGGGGAGGTAAAACCGGCCCAGAACCCGTTTATACGGGTTCAAATGGGCTATTTTTTGGCCGAGCCTAATGGCTCGAGAATGCCCACGTTAAAAAGGCCTTGTGCCACATGACACCCTCGTGGGGGGGTGACTGAATATTGTCAGTCGTTCACCTCTGAACTGACTGTTCGGTTCAACTCTCTTCCTACGGGCGAGAGGAACCCGAAGGAGGCTACGCCGAAGGGCGGAGTCTCCTTCGGGGAGGTTAAACCGGCCCTGAACCCGTTTATACGGGTTCAAATGGGCTATTTTTTGGCCGAGCCTAATGGCTCGGGAATGCCCACTTTAAAAAGGCCTTGCGCCACATGACACCCCTCGTGGGGGTGACTGAATATTGTCAGTCGTTCAACTCTGAACCGACTGCACGGTTAAACTCTCTTCCTACGGGCGGGAGAAACCCGAAGGAGGCTACGCCGAAGGGCGGAGTCTCCTTCGGGGAGGTAAAACCGGCCCTGAACCCGTTTATACGGGTTCAAATGGGCTATTTTTTGGCCGGGCCTAATGGCTCGGGAATGCCCACGTTAAAAAGGCCTTGTGCCACATGACACCCTCGTGGGGGAGTGACTGAATATTGTCAGTCGTTCACCTCTGAACTGACTGTTCGGTTCAACTCTCTTCCTACGGGCGGGAGGAACCCGAAGGAGGCTACGCCGAAGGGCGGAGTCTCCTTCAGGAGGTTAAACCGGCCCTGAACCCCGTTCATACGGGTTCAAATGGGCTATTTTTTGGCCGAGCCTAATGGCTTGGGAATTGCCCACGTTAAAAAAGGCCTTGTGCCACATGACACCCTCGTGGGGGTGACTGAATATTGTCAGTCGTTCACCTCTGAACTGACTGTTCGGTTAAACTCTCTTCCTACGGGCGAGAGGAACCCGAAGGAGGCTACGCCGAAGGGCGGAGTCTCCTTCGGGGTGGTAAAACTCGGCCCTGAACCCGTTTATACGGGTTCAAATGGGCTATTTTTTGGCCGAGCCTAATGGCTCGGGAATGCCCACGTTAAAAAAGGCCTTGTGCCACATGACACCCTCGTGGGGGTGACTGAATATTGTCAGTCGTTCACTTTTGAACTGACTGTTCGGTTCAACTCTCTTCCTACGGGCGGGGAGGAACCCGAAGGAGGCTACGCCGAAGGGCGGAGTCTCCTTCGGGAGGTTAATCGGCCCAGAACCCGTTTATGCGGGTTCAAATGGGCTATTTTTTGGCCGAGCCTAATGGCTCGGGAATTCCCACGTTAAAAAGGCCTTGTGCCACATGACACCCTCGTGGGGGGGTGACTGAATATTGTCAGTCGTTCACTTTCTGAGCGACTGCACGGTTAAACTCTCTTCCTACGGGCGGGAGGAACCCGAAGGAGGCTACGCCGAAGGGCGGAGTCTCCTTCGGGGAGGTAAAACCGGCCCTGAACCCGTTTATACGGGTTCAAATGGGCTATTTTTTGGCCGAGCCTAATGGCTCGGGAATGCCCACGTTAAAAAGGCCTTGTGCCACATGACACCCTCGTGGGGGGGTGACTGAATATTGTCAGTCGTTCACTTTCTGAGCGACTGCACGGTTAAACTCTCTTCCTACGGGCGGGAGGAACCCGAAGGAGGCTACGCTGAAGGGCGGAGTCTCCTTCGGGGAGGTAAAACCGGCCCAGAACCCCTTTATGCGGGTTCAAATGGGCTATTTTTTGGGCCGAGCCTAATGGCTCGGGAATGCCCACGTTAAAAAGGCCTTGTGCCACATAACACCCTCGTGGGGGGTGACTGAATATCGTCAGTCGTTCACTTTCTGAGCGACTGTTCGGTTAAACTCTCTTCCTACGGGCGGGAGGAACCCGAAGGAGGCTACGCCGAAGGGCAGAGTCTTCTTCGGGGAGGTAAAACCGGCCCTGAACCCGTTTATACGGGTTCCAATGGGCTATTTTTTGGCCGAGCCTAATGGCTCGGGAATGCCCACGTTAAAAAGGCCTTGTGCCACATGACACCCTCGTGGTGGGGTGACTGAATATCGTCAGTCGCTCACTTTCTGAGCGACAGTTCGGTTAAACTCTCTTCCTACGGGCGGGAGTAACCCGAAGGAGGCTACGCTGAAGGGCGGAGTCTCCTTCGGGGAGGTAAAACCGGCCCAGAACCCCTTTATGCGGGTTCAAATGGGCTATTTTTTGGCCGAGTCTAATGGCTCGGGAATGCCCACGTTAAAAAGGCCTTGTGCCACATGACACCCTCGTGGGGGGGTGACTGAATATCGTCAGTCGCTCCAGTCTTGAGCGACAGATCTGTTGAACTCTCTGCCTTTGCGCGGGGAGGAACCCGAAGGAGGCTACGCCGAAGGACGGATTCTCTTTCGGGGAGGTAAACCGCCCCTGAACCCGTTTATACGAGTTCAATGGGCTTACTTTGGGCCGAGCCCACGGGCTCGGAGAGCCCGCGATAAAAAGGCCTTATGCCAAATGATCCCCTCGCGGGGGTGGTTGTTGACTGAATATCGTCAGTCGCTCCAGTCTTGAACGACAGATCGGTTGTAGTCTCTGCCTCCCGGCGGGAAGGAGCCCAAAGGAGGCTACGCCGAAGGGCGGATTCTCTTTCGGGGAGGTAAACCGAACCTAACCCGTTTATACGGGTCAAATGGGCATATTTTGGACCGAGCCCACGGGCTCCGAGAACCCACAAAAATAACCGACCTTGTGTCACATGTTGCCCCAGTGGCGGGGAGACTGAATATCGTCAGTCGCTCAAGTCCTGACCGACTGAACTCTCTGCCTTCGGGCGGTGCGGACCCCGAACGAGGCTACACCGAGGGGTGTAGTCTCGTTCGGGGAGATAAACCGACCCTGAACCCGTTTATATGGGTTCAATGGGCATATTTTTGGCCGAGCCCACGGGCTCGGAGAGTCCACGTTAAAAAGGACTTGTGCCACATGACGCTCTCGTGGGGGTGACAGAATATCGTCAGTAGTTCAAGTCTTGAACGCCAGATCGGTTGAACTCTCTGCCTTCAGGAGGAGAGGAACCCGAACGAGGCTACGCCGAACGGCGGAGTCTCATTCGGGGAGGTAAACCGCTCTGAACCTGTTTATACGGGTTCAATGGGCATATTTTTTGGACAAGCACACGGGCTCGGAAGATCCACAATAAATAACCGACATGGTGTCACATGTTGCCCCAGTGGGTGGGGGAGACTGGATATCGTCAGTCGCTCAAGTCCTGACCGACTGTTCGGTTGAACTCTCTGCCTTCAGGCGGGGAGGAACCCGAACTAGGCTACGCCGAGGGGGTGGAGTCTCGTTCGGGGAGGTAAACCGACCCTGAGCCCGTTTATACGGGTTGAATGGGCATATTTTGAGCCGAGTCCACGGGCTCGGAGAGCCCACGTTCAAAAGGCCTTGTGCCACATGACGCCCTCGTGGGGAGGGTGACTGAATATCGTCAGTCGCTCAAGTCTTGAACGACAGATCGGTTGAACTCTCTGCCTCCCGGCGGGAAGGAACCCGAAGGAGTCTACGCAGAATGGCGGATTCTCTGTCAGGAAGGTAAACCGACCCTGAAGCCGTTTATACGGGTTCAATGGGCTTATTTTTGGCCGTGCCAACGGTCTCGGAGAGCCCACGTTTAAAAGGCCTTGTGCCACATGACGCCCTCGTGGGGGTGCCTGAATATCGTCAGTAGTTCAAGTCGAGTCAAGAGTGGAGTCCGAAACAGAGTCGCGTTCAGACAATTACTGCAAGACATTGGAATAGTGTTACCTGTCGAGACTACATTGTTCTCTTTACTAAACATTATTGTTCATACTAACATTTCTACTTCTCTGTATATATTCCTGTTTGTAATATATCTGTGTTATTCCATACCAGTGTTCGCGTTCTTCTTTATTGATTCTACTTTGGACTATCACCGTGGTACAAGGAACCGGACCATAAAACACACACACACACACACACACACACACACACACACAAAAAAAAAAAATAGGTACTACGGTTAAGTTTTTTTTTTTTAATTTTTCATGTGTTTTTTTATAATTTTCATATTTTCTGGACATGAATCATGTAGAAATTGTCCGAAAGGTATGTGCGCTTTCGGTTACACACTTAGCCATCATCAAGGATGGTTTTATTATTTTTATTTTATTTTAACTGAATATATAGATTTCATTACATATGTATCTAGACATATAGTGTTTGTAAAAGAAAACCTTCGTATCACTGTAGATACAAATGTTATGCGACATATTTTTGCAACAATTTTTTTTATAAACAAATATTGATAAACTGTGTGTGTGTATCTATATGAAAAAGATATCGAATAAATGTCGACTTACAACAAATACAGTAAAATTATAATACAGTGTGACCCGGATATAAGAGAAACCCGGATATAAGAGAAACCCGGATATAAGAGAGATTTTCTCTGGTCCCAAATTAGAGCCTGTGTTAATGTATATAAAATAGACCAAACACGGATAAAAGAGAAACCCATATATATGAGACTTCTTCTCCGGTCCTGACAACTCTATTATATCCGGGTTACACTGTAACATATTTCGTTATATCGTCAACTGTTATAATGCGGTAACTGAGTGCAAGCTCTATATTTATATCTCAAGAATATTCAAAAGAATATATATTATATCACTGCTTAAATTTGTACCTATATATATGGGATTAACCCAATAATTTATAGATATGATTAAATTATTTTATTTTTCACTTGATAACACGAACTCATTGACATTGTATAAACTTCATCAATCTTACAAGCATACAATTTATTGATTTTACTTAAAGTGCAAGTGTATAATTTGATGCAACTCATTTCCTGATTTGTAGTTTTTTTTGTTTTTTTTTCTTGAATAATGTTTTTGTTACTTTCTCATATACAGCTGTCGATTAATTTAAATTTCCTAGGAATATTCTTGAGAAATGTGCCCCAGCTGCAGGTTAAATAGTAGGGTAGACTGGAATTTCAAGACTTACATGGGAATCACACTAAGAAACAGAAATCTATAAATTCCTAACAACGGAGAAGAAATCGAGAAACCACTTTCACAAGAAACCCTGGAAGTTCAAATATAATTAAAAAAAAAACGAAAGTGTGGGCAGTCATAATAGCGTTAATCACGAAGTTATATGATACTAAAAGAAATATGTAGAAAGGGATAGAGATCTTTCTATGAATTTACTTTTTTGGAAAACTGTGCAATAAACAGGTTACCTTAAAATGACGTATTATTTTCTATCTCACGGCACAACACAAGCTGATTTTTTTTTTTCAATTTTTTACTGAACAAAAAAAAAAACACTGTCTCAAAAGAGTTATTTTTTTAATTAATTTAGAAAACATCCTCAACTTAAAATGAGCTCGTATCATTCTTCTTAAATTTGTAGCGCAACACATTCCGTAATTTTTAAGTTAGGATATTAGATTATTTTAATAAAGACAAACTTCTAGGCCATCCATCAAATTTATCCAATACAACTCTAGAGCTGTTACTAAAAATTCCTGAAGAGACGCCATATTTCATATACTCATTCGCAAATCGTAAATGATTCGCTTTGTCACGGTAAGTGTGCTAGTTTAGCCACTTTCCTTTTCTTAACCAATATTCCGAATCGTCTCTTTCCCCCATTTACAACACATTCCTATAATTTTTTTTTTCTTGGGCCAGTTCATTTTTCTTATGCACTATTCTTTTAATCTTTTACATGAATATTTTGTGACATTCCTGAAGACTGTAGAAATTGTACATGGATACATTGTAAGACAGCAATGATTTAAAATATATTTGAGGGCTGATGCTGTTTCAACATTTTAGCAATTTGTCGTTCAAGATGTGTGTTTTCGTGTCATATTACCTCGGTAAACCACCATCTTTTTGCTCTGTGTTCGTTTGTCGTATCATAGCCCGTTTAAAATCACCAAATTGTTGCGGTATGGATGCATTTGCCTGTAATATCACATCGAGAAGTAACGTTGTATGTTCGTATTCCTGCATCATATCACTTCAGGAAGCCCTTAATTATTGCAGAACTACATCACAAAAAGCAGTGGCATAAAAAATGTACATATATAAAAGCCGGATCGTCATAGTAGACGTGAATTAAAACTGAATAAATTCCAACAAGACAATATTTCCCAGTGTTTTAAATGCTGTTAACAAATGAATACAAAAAATGAAATATACTTATATGCATGCAAAAAATAGCTGAAAAGAAAGAAGAATTTAAAATCTCGATATTAGAAATTATGTGTGACTGAGGGTGTGTTCTGTGATACATCTCTCTCTCTCTCCCTCTCCCTCTGTGTGTGTGTGTTTGTGTGTTTGTGAGTGAGTGTGTGCTCGTGCGTGTGTGTTTAAAGAGTTCAGTCACATGGGAAATATATTATCCCCAAGCTGAGGTCAGGTGACTTGTTAGTGTTGTGAGTACACCCACTGAAAAAAAAAATGAAAGGAAAAGGGAAAGAAACAAGACGTTTCACACCTAACATGGTCAGGACAAACCAACTTACGGTATAACACAAATTTCTAATCTAAAGTTCGCACATGATAAGAAAAATTTACATCATTTTAACGTTTCACGTTATTTACCCTTAATTACTGATATACATTAAATCTAAGAAAAGTTGTTTGATTAATTTATAAAGTTTTTACGTGTTATCTAATCTTTCCAGGGCATGTGAAGCCACAAAATATTTTTACATTGCAAAATATATATTTTTTAAAATATTTTTTTAGCGATACAAGTTTTATTATTTGTGCTAAAGAGAATATAACGGGCGCAACAAAATTTGGAACTCGGCTCTCCGATTAACAAACCCAAGCCATTATCCATTACACCACATGAGTAGCTGTGTCATAATGTCGGCATCACTAGTCTTCAATCCAATCAACATGATGTTGATTGGATATATCATCTAACCCTTTACGTCTCCTCTGCACTTCCCTCAGATTGCAACACAAACATTCCGAAATGTTCTTTGTTTTGCTTTCGGCGCGAATGCCAGGCAGGATAGACTGCCATTTTCAAATTACTGATGGAATAAGTTCCGTCATGGTGCGCTTTTTCTCACATATGGTTTCCTGCTATAAGGAATATGAAACAACGCGCATGCGTGGAACTAAAAATATCCTGCATATATATATATATATATATATATATATATATATATATATATATATATAAAGAAATATAGTCTTAAGGTGTGCTATATTTATGGGATAAAGTGCTCAATATCAGAGATAGAGCGTGTGTAAATATAAAAGTGAACATAGAAGTCAACACTTAGAGGCGACAGTCTGTTTCATGCTATATGCAATCGTCAGGCCACATATGCTGTTATTTTTCTCGGCTGTGGCCTGACGATTGCATATAGCATGAATCAGACTGTCGCCCTAAGTGTTGACTTCTATGTTCACTTTATATATATATATATATATATATATATATATATATATATATATATATATATATATATATATATATGCGCCTGATGATGGTTTAAATTTCACTAATTTAATATTCTGACAGAAACTGCCAACCAGAAATTAAGTACTCACGACAAATTACACAACACGCACACACGCACACGCAAACACGCACACACACACACACACACACACACACACACACACACACACACACACACACACACACACACACACACATTGAGATAGATAATATTAGTCAGCTTGGACTTATTTTTTGTGAAGAGTACGTTCTGCTTATGCAACACAAGTTTAAAAAAAACACATTTCGCATTATATGTGGCGGCATTAGTTTGAATGAGAACGTCAGCTTCAACACCATGATTAGGTATGCATCTTATGCCATCAGAAATTTCACTACAAATCTCATATCACAACGCATAATATTCTACATAATGTATGTGACGAAAACGCGGAACAAACACACACCCAAATTAAATGTGTCCCATTTTGCAGAATCCAAACGTGTACATGTGGCGCGCATGCGTAGTTTTTCTGCAGAAATAGGCATCCTCATTATTGGGTGAGGAGACACTAGAGAGAGAGAATCCGATAGTGATGATTTCAAAAGGATAGGCTGGATATCGAACTCGAGATAATGAATGTTAGTGTGAACTTAAAGGTAGAAACATTGATCAGAGATAGTGCATGAAGCTTTTAACGTATATTTCAGATTGTGCTACTTGGTCATATGACATTTCATTAATTTTCGAAATAAGTTGGACTTTGAATGCTAATTTTAAAAATCAATAACCAAAGTCTAGTCTTTACATGTGCTTGAAAATTAACATTAATGACCATTGCTAAGCAATTACATAACGATAATGAAGAACTTTCAATAATATTTTTAAATGTATGTTCAAGATTAATATTTTAAGCAGAATTGCGCAGCGTTATATGATTAGTGTCGAGTAAAATATTTTTTTTTCTTTAAAAATAATTTTCGCCTGTGTCTGATATATGAGATTACATCTCTCGGCGATGCTAACGTCAGATTGTAAAAAGAATTCTTTAAAAAATTAACTTAACACCTACTTGGCAATTTTCGCTTTGAAGTATTTCAATTATACGGAAATGTGCAAGGTTATAATACATATGCAAAAATAATTTACTTAAAAATCTGTGTTATATATTCGAATTAATAGTACGTATTTTTAAGTATCTTCCAAAATCTGTCTCTATACAAAAACATATATTGTAATACAAAACTCCATCTATCTATCTATCTATCTATCTGAGTGTATCAAAGATACTTTTTCCAACCTTTGGGAGCGGGTGCCTGACACAAGGATAATTTAAAGATAGGTAGTTCGAAATTCAGAAGACTTATTGACTACAAGATTCTGATAATCCTGAACTTCATACTAGTATAATAGTGAACGAGTTTGCCCGGTACATCCGAGATTCATGGATTGCATCTTCAACAATATTGAAAGAACACTCTCTGTATCTTGGATGTGGTGAAGCCAAGCTTGTGCGGATTACACTTCTACGCAACAACAGCAGCAGCAGTCAAAACATGAAATCCAGCAGCAGCAGCAGCAGTGGCAGCCTAATCAGCAAAATTAGATTTAAAGCTATAATTTTACCCCAGGAAATTAGCCCAGGTTTTGAAAGTTTTGTTTTTTTGCATTTGGCAACATAGTGGTTATGAGTTCAATCCCGTGTGTTAGTAGTATGCACGCAGTGGAAACAGATGAGAAATAGCTGAAAATTAGTAAATAATATAGGAATCAGGTGATATCTCGTAGATTAAATAAAGGGTTCTGTTCGGAATTTCCTGTAGAATACCCAAATCTATATACACCTGACGAAGACCAGAGGCACAAGAGCCGAATCCTTGTGATTAAAACAACAAAATCCACATCTTAGAATTTCAGAAAAAAATTACAATTTATTTTGGAAGTTTAAACCTAAGTGCAAGATAAATTAGAGGGAATTTTATTTTCCTATTCGTTCTGAATTACCCAAGAATCGTGAGCAATCTCAGGTATTTACTGCCACAACCATGCTCTTTAGTGTATCTCTTTCGTGTGACAGTTATACGACAGTCTTTTCCATTTATGCTCCAGATTTTGATAGTTCTAAGGAAACTATCATGGCATTTTACCAAGATTTTCGAATTGCAGTTAGAAAGGTTCCAAAAGTAGACAACAATCTCCTCTTTTGTTATTTCAATACCAGGATCAATAAGGATCACAAAACTTTGATGGTATCCGGAAAGAATGGTGTTAGAAAAATGAATAATTCAGCTTTGTTGTGAATTCGAACTGCTCATCTGCAACGACTTTTCCTATTAAAAAATGAGCCCATAATTTTATTTGGAATCACTCAGTGTCCAAACATGGACACATTATCGATTACGTCATTTAGCGTAAGCGAGATATTGTGGATAAATATAATGTCAGAAACATATAAGGTGTTGAATGATGTGATGGACCATCTGTTCGTACGTGCATTAAAGGACACACATTTTCTAATAGGACAACGATATATCAATTTAATGAGTTTAAGGAAACACTGCTATTTTAGATGGATCTACAAATGGCTTTCGAGAATAACGAATTCTAGGCCCACACGGAACACTTTGAGAACGATTCCTACCACATTAAATGTCTTGCTCTGAGAAAGAGAAACATCAGGATTGATTTGAAGAAAATGATCCTGAAATAAATAATATTTTGAAGATAAAAAATGATGCGCATCAATAGTTTTACGTAAATTAAGCAGGCATTCAATCCTTTAAAAATACTAGTTTAGCATATACAGGGTTCAATGTGTAAATTGTCGCCATTTTATGTTTTTAATTTCGCGCTTTTTTTTTGTCGAGTACACAGTATAGAAGGGTCAGTCGGGCATCGTTTGTGAGAACAAGTCACCATGAGGCAATTCATTCCACGAGTAATTTGAAAATGACCTGCTGTACTGCTTAGTATTCGTACAAGAATCTCCAATATGGACATTTCAGAGTTTTGGGGTGTCAATCTGAGGAGTGAGCAGATGATTCGGAAAGAGTTGGATTATATAAACAGACGGAGACCTATATCAAGTGGTTTCAGTGGCTGCTATGATTCAATAGGATGTCTGCTAGAAGAACTTATGTCTGACAACAAGACGCTGCCCTATGCCGCAATCGCAGCAGTCAGACAATTTCTGTGACCACATGATTCCTTACATCTGACCATTTAACTCACCAGACAACTCACTTGTTTATGATGTGTGGAGCACAGTTGGGTCAATGATCAACAAAACATCACGCTAAAGATGAACGAAAAGTAAGGATTATGGCACCAATCACCAAGTTAAAGAAGGAGACCATCCAGAAGAGTTGCAGGAGATTCCGAAGTCGTCGGGAAGACGTGGTTGAAGCCAATGACTACTTTATTGAATGGATTTATGCTTCAGTATATCAATTCATATTTGTGTAACATTGGTAAACAAATATGTCAGATAAAATCATTAGTGTTGGCTGGATATGTCCTTGGAGGCTCAGAATTCTTACGGCCGAAAAGATCCCAAAGCATGATATCATCTGATGAAACTGGTCTTTGGTACAACGGCCTCACATATGTTAACATACAAGGTAAAAGATGGAACTGAATATTTTAGTGATTTCTTTTTATTCATCATTAGTTAAAGTTGATATATTCAATAACTTGTCTCTGTTGGCTATGATCAATGAGATGAAGGATCATGATAGATTGGTAGAGTGCCAGAAACCATCAAAGTAGTTGATACTGGGAAGTTGCCAGGACTGGATGGCATTCCTGTCGGAGTTGTGTTGCACGATGGCAAAGAGCTTGCAGAAGAAATTCACCGTAGGATTTCGGTAATTCGGTCGGGGGAGCCTGTACCACAAGACTGGGCTGATGCATCACTTGAGGCAGTGTGAAAAGTTTTGCACGACTTCTGCCTAATAAAATTATACGATAGAATTGCGTTCGAAACTTCCCTGAAACACAATCTAAATTCAGATTGAGAAGAGGCCCAATGGATACGATTGTATCGGCCCGTCAACAGCAGGAGAAATGCTTCGAAAATTGTGTTGCATTTTAACAAGTTACTGTAGACATGAATAACTCATTTGACTCCGCAAATATGAATGTTCCCTGGGCTGTTGCCCTGTAGAATTTGTAAGAATGTTGCATCAAATGTATCGGAAGTTTTCAGGGCGATTCAGGTTCAATGGCACTCTACTGCGAAAATGGAATTAAGGTGACATCGCCAGTCTAAATGTATTCTCTCTCTCTCTCTCTCTCTCTCTATATATATATATATATATATATATATATATATTCTCTCTCTCTATATATATATATATATATATAGAGAGAGAGAGAGATAGATAGATAGATAGATAGATAGATATACGTATACACACACACACACACACACACACACATATATATATATATTTATATATATGATAATTCACCTGCAAAATACATAATTACAGAGAACCAATATTATGTACGTATTTACATGTCCCTTAAGGGGCTGTGTTTCTTACCAAACCAAATGTGTATATAATTATACTGTATATACTACAATATGCGCAACAAGAAAACTCACTCTACATCTCTCTGAACATAGTTCAATTAGGTCTCATGTAAATACCCATATAGATTCTAAATTTTAATTTTTAATATAATCGTTGATAATGCAAATATAATAGCATCATTCACATGCAATAATAGGCAAAAATACTGGCAACAGCAAAACTAAAATTGAAAAAATCCAACACTCAATAATATCAAAATTGTGCTGGCCTCACTTTAACCATAAAACATTCTTCTGACACTACATACATACATAAAGCAATCCTTATATTCAGTTAAAATAAGAGAAAACTTATTCCTTGATTATGGCTAAATTATAGCCGAAATCGCTTGGAAAATATTCGATAATGTTTATATAATTTATGCATTGAAAAAGAAAGTAAAATTATACGAACACAGGAAAAATATATAAAATCATAAACACAGCAATTTCACAGTACTTTTCAACGCAAATTGCATATGCACACACACACACACACACACACACACACACACACACATATATATATATATATATATATATATATATATATATATATATATATTAATCCACTCATTAACACGTATATAGACCCCACGAAAAGAGAACTTACACAATGATCAAATTAAGTGTAAATCTTTTAGTCACTATCCAGTATGAATACTTTAAACATATTACCTATTTGTATAATCGCTCGATATTGATCACTCTTCTCAATAAATAAGTTATCGGTGGTTAATCAAGTTTATCCAACAAGCTTTCCTAGACAATGGGTTGACTAGCATGATAAAAATAAGTGCCGTTAAGGAACAGAAGGAACTTCAAGCGTAGGACAGCATTCGTCTCTCACACCGTACCTTGAGTGGTTAAACTCAAGGACAATAAATCATAGGATCCTTGCGATTGTCACCTTATCCTGCTTCGGCTTTTCACTTTTCCTATAGTTGTAGCGATGGATAGGGTGCTGTATGTGCGAAACAATAGGGTAGGACTCCTATCTATATACGCATATAACCTTTCATAAGTCGACGAAGGAATGGCGAGGTGCGTAAATGTAACTACATAGATGCACGCCTATAAACCGATAATCTTATCTTCTGTATGAACCGTTGGTCGATACTGATCACTTTTCTTAATAGAGATCGGAAATATTTCATGCCAGCAAGTACTGAAAAAGGGTTACTGGGTGTAGAAGATTTAGAAAACAGAAACGCTACTAACGAACGAGTAAAGAAAGAGTGTAATCAGGTGGACAGTAGACAGCGATTATATATATATATATATATATATATATATATATATATATATATATATATATATATATATATATATTGTACTGTATATAGGATCATAATTTAAACATATATATTTCAATTTAACAGATTATTAAAGTCTACTATGTCTGATCGTGAGCCGTTCAAAACTACGTAAGTTTGCTTTAATTTATTCACATGAAATTAAAGGAAACAGAAAATTTAGAACGTCTTATGATCAGACATAATAGACATTCATTGCCTGGTATATTGAGCAATATATATATATATATATATATATATATATATATATATGTGTTTGTTTGTGTGTTTGTGCGCGCGTGTGTATGTGTGCGCGTGTGTGTGTTTGTGTGTGTATGTGTGTGTGTTTTAAGATGATATTGAATTTGGAGAACCATGTCATTGAAACTAAATTTAATTACGATTTTCGCCTTTCTAGGCTTCATCAGATCACAAAAAAGCGAAAGAAAGTAATGTGTTTATGCATATTGATGTGTAATGCTTAAATAATGGATCATAGTACTTTTTTCACTAAACTGGCGTTTCTCCTGATTAAAGAATAAAAATAAAAATAAAATTAGTGACTTTTAAAAATCGTTAATATTTATTCTGTATTATTTTGTTATATGTTTTAGTTCATGTCAGATGTTGTTAATATATTTTTCCCAGCTTTTTCCTTTAGAATTCTAGGTAAATCCTATGTCCATTTTCTGAATGGCTTCAAATCAAGAAATTTCTGAAACGAATCCAAAGCAAATCCACATTAAGTCCTTCAGAATGCCATGAACGTAAAAGAATAATGTGTTTTTAGGTTCATTTATGTTTCCCGTGCTAACAATATGTGTTTAAAATAGGATATAAAACCCCGACAAAAATTTTAAGAAATTTGCTAAATCTAATGAAGCCAAATTTATTTTCAATGAAGCGTTTTCCATATGTCAAATATATATATATATATATATATATATATATATATATATATATATATATATATATATATATATATATATATATCCGATGAGAACGAAAGTAATATATAAATTCCAACGTTCACAGCATTAATCCAAAAGAGGGCTCGATACCGATAGTAGAGCGCTAATTATTCCTTTATTCTAATTTTATCATATAGACAAAACCATTTTACTCACTACAAAGATGCAACTTGGTTTCAGTGCATTTCAACTACACATCGACGGGTGAGAATCGAAAATGGTTATGAACAATCCTGCTTGTAGGCAAGCCGTGTGTGAAACGTCACTTCCTTTTTACCATTTGTGTGAGAAGAAAAATATTTATATAGGTGACGGAGTGAAACATTAGTGCTTGTTGATAGCAGTTTGGTGATGAATGGATTGGGTGTTTAGTGTTGACTGGCCTGTGGAAATTTTCCTGCTGATAAACAACGTTCAAAAATCCAGGCATTTCATCTCACAAGCGTCCTAAGAGTGAGAGGTAGGGGAGGAAAGGTGAATATAGGGGGATAGTATTATGTTTAAGTAGGTAAAAATTGTAGCGATACTTCTAGTAGTAATTGGAAATGTTATTTTTTTTAATATAAAAAATTCTAGAGGTGAATTGTACGTATATATGTTGGGGTTATCACTACTAATTCTGTAATCAATGAACGTGTTTTGTGGATTAAAATTTAAAAGTGGTGATTTCCTCTAAAAATATAAGGGATGTTAATATAACCTATTATAATCAAATTTTGAAATAGTCATGGACAGTATAGCGTGTAATAAGTATGGGTGTAAAAACGATTTAACTAAAAATATTACCAGTAATATATATGAATGAAAAAAATTAAGAATCTTAATTTAATTAGTGAAGAGGTACATAAGAGGGTAGGGAATATATCGAAGGAGGTGATTTATAATTTTAAAATGTTTACATTTATGTAATTAAGATTGTAGTGTTAGAACATGTCTACAGAAAACGGTTGTTTCATATGTTTGATTTAATAATTGGTTGTTATCCAAGAGTTCAATGACACATATTTTCTACTGTAAAAATAAGAAGCAAGGTTCTCTCAGAGAATTGCAAGTTTTGGCTTGTCTGAGAATTTTCCATTTAACCTTGGGTGTTTTTACCTTCTTTCTTGAGTTTCCAAAAATATTTCGAAATATTTGATGACATATTTTGTTTCGCCGTATTTGTAGAAGAGATCATGTGATTGTAATACCAATCTTTAAAAGATCTGCTAGTTGACCCCACATACAGCCTAATATCTCTGGGGTCCACATGTACACTATGGATTTGTTTTTTTTTTAATTCAAAAAAAAATTGTTTCGTCTATATGATAAAATTATAATAAAGGAATATATATATATATATATATATATATATATATATATATATATATATATATATATATATATATATATATAACTTTTTTATTCTTTCTTCTAATTTTCCTACCTGGTAGGATGATAGAGGAATTCTTTTTGGTTCTTCGGATCATTTCATACTTTTTTACATTTCTCTAGTTCACGGCCTCTCTGATGTCGTTCAACGGGCCTATTTACTGTATGATGGTATCTAGCACAATTTTATAGGAGAAGCCAAGGATTCTACATTATCTATATGTGCGTGTGTGTGTTTGTGTGTATGTGTGTGTGTGTGCGTGTAATTAATTCTGTTTAACTGCTCCTGCAAACGCATTATCATATAATATGCTTACCAAATTCTGTCCACATAACTAAAATAAAAAAATATGCCTTGAAAAGGATTTGTGTATTCTCTCCACTGTGTTAGAAATATTTTTAAATATATATATATATATATATATATATATATATATATATATATATATATATGTATATATATAAGTAGAATAATCTCATAAGTATAAGAAATTATACTCGTTCGGAAAACCTTCATTGTTTTGATTTGCAAATAATCAAACCAATACCACAGGGAAAAAAAGGTATATAAAAAAAGAAAGAACCAATAACATGTACCTTAGTCGAAAATAATTGTCTAGATACTGGTCCAAATCCCAAGAAAAAAAAAGCCGATCGAGTAGGCAAAGTAATTAAATAAAGTGCTAGTTACAGTAAATAGAGCAGACTTACTTTAACTAAGAGAGACAGACAAACCTACCAAGTTTTAACCTAAGCGGATCGTCAGCCAACCTTACCTGACGATCCGCTTTGTGAAACCTTGTAGGTTTGTCTGGCTCACTAGGTTTAAACTATATATATATATATATATATATATATATATATATATATATATATATATATATATAAATCAAAATGAAAAGATTTTCGCTAAGAAAACTAACTCTAAACAACAGTTAACAATTCCAAAAGTAAGTGAGGTTGATTGGGGAATTATGCACACGTATTTTGCAGAATGAGACACGATGACCACTTACAGAGTGATACATTACTTTTATATTCAATCGATGAGTTTGGCTTTCATTTTCCTTCATGCTCCAGTTAACAAGCCAGTGAAACGCCGTCTAGACGGGAGAGAAACCCGTGAAAGTACGAATAAAAAGAACCACACAATAGACTTAATCATAACTGATTTATCATAACCCGTCTTCTTTTCGTCAGAAGTTCCTGGTGCCAAAATTGTTTGTTTTCGCCATTGTTCAGATAAAATTGTGAAATAATCGAATCAGAACGTCAAGAAAGGTGCATTTCGGGTGAGAATATTACAAATGGTGTTTCTGACTACCGTTGTCATTTTGACATAATGTAACATTCTGTTCGAATGGAAATGACTTTGCTGTTAGAGGTCAGAGTTGAAAGGTGAAAGATCGATAGTCAAATTTCAGAAGAAAAAAAATACGCTTAAT
>CAHIKZ030005283.1:1305000-1322500 GCA_903632075.3 Acanthosepion pharaonis | reverse complement strand
CAATTACTGAGATATAATTACTCCGGTCTTCGGGTATGTCGCCACTGTTGAATGTCTCCTTCATTATTTGAGTACGATTTTCGATTCGGAAAATATTCTAAGGCTGACTCTCCTGAAAAGTCGTGGAAGAGTTCCGTGATATGTTAAATATATATTTCTCTTTCTATTTTGAAAGATTTATTTTCAGATTTTATGCATGCTGTATTCTGCCAGGGTAATTCGATTCTCATATTTGAAAAAAAAATAACACTTAGCGAAACATAAATAATGAAGAAAAGGACAAGGAATGCAATGCTGGTGATATTTTTCAGAGGTTGATGCATTGGTAATCATACTCACCCACACGAAAACTAAGGTACATCTATCTATTCATCTATCTATCTATCTATCTATCTATCTATCTATATATATATATCTATATATATATATATATATATATATATATATATATTTTTTCTTTTCAAATTCCTTGTTTTGTCGACATTAGCTTAGATTTTCTACGTAGTATTTAAATATGCGTATAAATAGTATAGGTATGTATATATATATATATATATATATATATATATATATATATATATATGTGTGTGTGTGTGTGTGTGTGTGTGTGTGTGTGTGTGTGTGTGTGTTGTATATAAATATAAATAAATGTATATATGTATAATTATTTATATATTATATGCGTGGTACTTATTAGAAAGCGCCCAATATCAGAGATAGAGCTAACATATTTGGTTGGATAGATGTGAGTTTGTGACCCTGGGTTTAAAAAATTAATCAGTTTGTCTGACGATTGCTAAAGCGTGAAACGCAGGGTCACAAACTCACATCTATCCAACCAAAGATATATATATATATATATATATATATATATATGCTCTACTGTGACACCAGATATTTATTCAGACATATATATATATTGTTAAATATAACAGACAACAAATGCCTTTTATGTTACTCATTCTAAGCTTGTGTAATTGATTTTATTTCGGGAGAAAATAAAGACCAAAAAACTGCGCAGATATTTTTTTATTATGCTGTTCTACGATATTCTAAGCTTTTGGCTCACATGAGCATTCTTCAGAGAGTTATAAGGAAATTTCAACAAAGATATTCCTAATCAAAGATGATGTTCTGTTATGTTGATATAGATGTTTGCTATAAGACGATAACGGTCGCAGAATAGCAAACGCAGGTCGTAAATTCGTGATGCAGTTCATCATTGAATGGTTGTCTGGCTTTATGTTTTAAATAATACGCTAGAATTGCCCTTTCCCTCTGCCGTGCGTAATACCACCATGTCACAGGGTTAGAAACTCCGACTGATGCCAAATCAGTTGGGTTTCTACCCCGGCTTTAAACAATCTGAATTCTAGCGGCACTGATGAGCTGGGATACAACGATACATGCCTCTGTCCGTTTCACTCAGGAAAAGCTAAATGTAAGGGTTATTTTTTCTTAACAATTATTTATATAAAAGTAAAAAAAAATCTTATTTTAAAAAAATATTTTTATAAAATTTTATAAATAAAAAATAAGAACATTTTTACTTTATTTGTAAACGCAAATTTTATTATACACACAAAAGACACACACGCACAAACACGTACACACACACAGAGACACACACACACACACACATATATAAATATATATAAATATATATATATATATATATATATATATATATATATATATATCCAAATAAGGCATATATATATATTTCCAAATAAGGTATATATATATATATATATATATATATATATATATATATATATATATATATATATATATATTTCCAAATAAGGCATCTACAAACCACCTAAAAAACTTTATTGACAGTCAGCTAGCCAAAATCCTACCAGGTTTTTTCAGCGCCATAACATATGCGCCCCCATCATAAACAAGGGCACACATCATATTTTTTAATTTCAGGTGGTGAAAATGCCGATTTTAAACATATTTCTCATTCTGCTATTATTTGGTGAAAAGATCTACTAATATACAAATCAATATTCTTCTTCTTCCTCTTCTTATTATTATTTTATCCCACAAATTTCATTATTCGCCTTATTATAAGAACACACACACAAACGCGTTCATGCGCACACACACACACACACACACACACACACACACACACACACACACACACACACATATATATATATATATATATATATATATATATATATATACCTAAGTATATAATTGGTGTATACGGAATGAATTCCAATAACCAACAATTACTATTCTTAAAAGAGTGCTCAATACAAAGTAGAGCAAATATAATTATTTTTTCATAAAAAAAAAATATATATATAACATAAATATGTTATAAAATCACTACAAAATAACCATTTTGTTTCAAAACCCTCGGTGTTTTATCAAGTGATGATGTTGAATATAAAATATTTTATATTCAACATTATCACTTATATGTATATAATAAACATTTCACCCCAAAGCAAGGCAGGAGATCCACTAGCATGGAAGAGGTTACAGAAAATGGGAGCAAGTTTAGAAAAGGTGTGAGAGAGAAAAGGATGAATAGAAGGATGGGGAATAGATCTAGGCATCTAGAGATGGCGATTGACATTGCATTTGAAAAGTTTGAGCTTATAGCTATCAAGGAATCATGTAAGAGGAAAGGAGTTTCACAGACGGGAAGTGTGAAACATGAAGCTATTGGACTAGAAGAGACAGCTACATTTAACCGTTGCGACACTTAAATGTTGTGACCGAGATGCCGACTTAGTCGCACGTTTAATTTCATGCAGTTTGGGAACTAGTGAAAAAATAGCTCGTCTGCCAGGTTTACTGATTTTCCTATTATATCATTTGTGTACATATGTAATTCCTTTTCTTAGTAACGTATATTTCATTGCCGTCTGTTTTAAATTCCATGCTTTCTGTTTATTTTTACTGATATGAGTACACAAAATATTGTCTGCAAAACAAAAATAACAGGAAATATTTTTACTAAACAAAAGTTCACACCCCGCAACAAAAGTTATGATTCCCGCAAAAAGTATGCTAAACTCCATGATAGCAATTTACATCTTCTGAAACGTAGTTCCTTTCTGTTATAAATGTGCAGAACAGTTGCCATCATTTCTAAAGTATAATTTATATAATACTGATGCGTCGGCATATAACGCTGGATGACAAAGCATCGCTGAGGGATGAAAAGACATTATTTGTAAAATTACAATAGCGCCTTGCAATTCAAAGAAGATAAAAATACTTTATGGTTTAGAAGTGTATATATATATATATATATATATATATATATATATATATATATATATATATATATATGCGTGGGGGGTTGTGAGGGGGTTCTATAGACTTGGATAGCAACAGGTATAGGAGAAGGGAAAATCTGAATTCAAAACCTGCGGGGTCGTTTGGGGACTTTGTGGCATTTTTAAAAATGTGTGTGGTACTGCACAAAATTTTCACCACAATAATCACAACATATGGGCTGTCGGTCCCTCGGAACTAAGCTGCTTGACCCTCATACGTCGGGGAGACTCACCTATATACACGCACACACACACACACATATATATATATATATAAAGAGAGAGTGCATATATATTTATATATAGAGAGAGGATATATATATATATATATATATATATATATAGAGAGAGAGAGAGAGATATATATATATATATATATATATATATATATATATATATATATATATATATATATATATATATATATACAGTGGAGAGAGAGTCATAGATATGTTCGCAACGTATCTGATCAAACCCTGGGTTACTATAGTGATTTTCCAAGCGTATCTTATATGTGTAACAATGTCAAAAGTATAGGGCACCCATGATTTGAGGACTGAACTCACCATTGAGTCGTAATTGTTCTAGTGAACCAACTAACCATTACATCACCTCGAATTCCAGCTAATTTTAAATATGTCCTTCTATCAAATTGTACTCACCGGGCCCATGACTTAAAGAAGTCAAGAGATTCGAACCCGGGCCGTATATTAGGAAAGAGCATATACTAACCACTCACCCAGCTTTCCATATGTATTCTACATCTATTAAAAGCATTATTATTATAAACCCAATGGTTTTCTAACACGAAATCAAATTGCAATTGGAAAGAAGTGACTTGAGTTGAATGGTTGTTTATTTGAAATAAGTGTGCCTTGGGAAGATTTGCTCTAGATTATTTACAATAACAATTTCAAAGCAAAGCACACACTTAAATGCAAGCAAAACGTTTCGGGCTATTTTTAACTTTTAGGTTTCGTTGATACATTAATGATACATTAATACTTTTATAAGAAAATAAAATGAAATTTATAGTTAAAATATTTATATATATATTTTTTTTTTTACTTTTAACACAAATAAATTCAAAAACTCGCACATTTTAAAAACATAAAAAATACAAACTACGTTACTTCTGCATAACACTGGCTAGACATATGTGCAAGTTTTGTATGTCGCTTGCTCGATATATTTCATTTAAAAAAATTCTACTTGTAGACAACTATGCAAAAAATAATATATAATCATTTTACTATTAATATAATTGCTTACACACAGGCTTATGAATATGTGACTGTAAACACACACATGCACACACACACACACGTATATATACATATATATATATACATATATATATATACATACATACATATATATATATATATATATACATACATATATATATATATATATATACATATATATATATATATATATATAATATATATATATATATATATATATATATATATATATATATAAATACATATATATATATATATATATAAATACATATAGATAAAGATATATATACATACATATATATATATATACACACACACATATATATACATATATATATACACACATACACACATAAGTATATATATACATACATACATATATATATATATATATACATACATGCATACAAATATATATATATACATACATGCATACATATATATATACATACATGCATACATATATATATATATATACATACATATATATATATATATATATATATATATATATATATATATATATATATATATATAATTGTAAGCCATAAAAAATAATTTGATTTTCTTTGAATGTTTATCATTTTCCGTTCCATACTTCCAGAGTAAAAATATCAGTCACCGAGAGAAGAACAAAATGAAACTTGGAAAACTATGTGAAAACGTTAGAAAAGGTCGCACACTGAGAATCTAAAAAAGATATCGCTATATCAGTGTAAACCGATTTTATATTTCTATTCTTATTAATATAAACGATATTTTTAGTTGTTAAAAGCGTTTGAGTTGGTATCTCGGCTTTTATTATTATTTTATTAAACAGTACAATTACTTAAAAAAAAAAAACGGACTAAATTTAGAGGTCCTCTTAAAGAATAATTATATTGTGCCTCCGACAGAAATCGAAAATTCATCCCTTTTTTTCCATTATGGAAACCACTTTTTAATGTTGAAGTTTATCTCTTTTGTGTATAAGTGTTATTAAATTGTGAAATTAATAACAACAGACCTAAAGTGAAAAAAGCAGATATGGTTTCGGGGAGAAGTCGCAATGAAATACGCGTCATAGTTAAGAGGTTTATTCAAAGCTTGTCATGTCCGGCTGACTCACTGGCCAAACTCTTAGAAGTACGCTTTAGCTGATAAAATGATTTATCTGATGAAGAAAAAGGAAGTTAACTTTTATATATATATATATATATATATATAAAGAGAATCAGGTGAGTTATCGAACAGCACTGTATATATATATATATATATATATATATATATATATATATATCGATGTTCGAAAAAGTGACTCACCTGATTCTTTTTACTAAAAATATTTTTGTCTATTGTTGTGGGGGTTAAACATTTTTTAATCATACTAATATAGAAACCTCTTCCCGAACACCTAGGAAAAATGTTTATTCACCCTAAGCTATTCTGTTGATAATTATTAATTTGTATATATGCGATTCAGGAAAAACTCTGTGCAAAAAAAAGTGACTCAGATATCGCATTCTAATGATTAAGCTGGTAAATTTAAAGAGCTTTTGATAAAATACTGAAAACTATTTTACAATACATTTAGAACAATATTCTTCAGAATTCTAGAACAGCTTAAATAAAATCTAGAGTATTCCAGAATATTTCAGAAAGCCTCATAGAGTATAAAACAGCTGGAAATAGCCACTTATGTCACTAATCAGATGAAAGGGTAAAAACACGCATCAGAATCATTTAAGGCATCTCATATTGCCCTTTCAAAAGGAGGCCAGTCTACGAGAGAAATTGCAGAAATTGCTATAGCCTCGCAATCAACTGTCTCTCGAGTACTTAGGCCACATAATGATGCCACTTCTGCTCCAAGGAAGGAAACAAGGGGACGAAAGAAAAAGATAGATGATAGAACACGCAGGGTAATCAAGACAGAAGATGCGAAGAATAGGAATATAACTAGCCAAGAAATTGCAGCCATGTGTTAGTATTAGCTCTTCAAAAGTCCGTCGGTGGCTGTTAGAACAAGGCTACAAATCTTTTACACGAAGGTTTAAGCCGCTAATAAGCAAAGCCAACAAAAACAAGAGACTTGAATGGGCTCACTATTACAAAAGTTTCAGCGTAGAAGACTGAAAGAATGTTCTCTTCTCCGATGAAACGAAAGTTTAGCTAAATTCAAAGGATACATTGAGTCACTTTTATCGAACAGCCCTGTATATATATATATATATATATATATATATATATATATATACAGGGTGGAGCAGAACAACTTGCTTATTTAAATTTGGTGCCCTAAAGCGATGGTTGCTCCAAGGATGGTAGGGATGGACTTATTTGAGAGGGTGGGACTTAAATTTTGGTGCTTAACGTTCGTTATTTATTTTTTGTTTATTTTTCAGGAGCCCCAATGAGAATAATGGAGTGAACGAAGTTGGAACGTGCTTTCGCTGTTGAGGCATTTTTTTCAAGCGGTCGCTCAATCGTCGCAACGCAACGCTTATTCCGTAGACTTTTCAATATTGCTCCCCCCCGTGGTCGTGTTCCTGGCCGACAGTTGATTGTTTCATGGGTAAACAACTTCAGGGAAACGGGTGATGTAAAGAAAAAGAAACCTGGCCTCCCATGAACAGCAAGGTCACCCCAAAACATTGACGCGGTGAGACAATCTGTTTTGAGATCTCCCCTACGGTCTGCCCGCAAACACGCATCTTTTCATGAGTTGTCTGCTTGTTCTGTGAAATGAATCCTCCATGAAGCATTGAAATTTCATCCCTACAAATTGGCTATGGTGCAGGAACTTAATCCACGCGATTTTATTGCTCGTGAAATTGCATTTGAGGCGCTTTCGGGTTTGCCTGACGACACACTTGTTTTCTTCAGTGATGAGGCTCACTTCCATCTTTCGGGATCTGTAAATAAGCAAAACATGCGCTATTGGAGTCCTGAAAACCCAAGAGAACTTCATCAACGTCCTCTACACGCACTACGTGTAACTGTTTGGTGTGCACGATCGCGAGTTTGCATAACTGGCCCATGTTTTTTTGAAGAAAACGAACAGGCAGTATCAGTGACATCTGACCGTTATGTCAATATGATCAATGAGTGTTTTCTGCCAACACTGAACAAGATGGGTGTGGAAAATGTGTGGTTCCAGCAGGACGGTGCCACGGCACACACAGCGCGCGCGTCAACGACTGTTTTGCGGCAGAAATTCCCAGGACACATCATCTCCTTGAGGGTCGATCTGCATTGGCCAGCACGGTACCCTGATTTATCACCATGTGACTATTTTTTATATCTGAAATCAATTGTTTACAAAGATCGTCCTAGCACCTTGACTCACCTGAAAAACAACATTCGTGGAGCTGTCACCAACATACCCATCGATATGCTGGAAAGAGTTGACCGAAACTTCAGATTTCGATTAACTCAGTGTATAGAAAAGAATGGACGCCATCTTACTGATATTATCTTTAAAACTGCTAAAAAATAGAATTTAAATGTTGTACTAGTTGCAGTTCAAAGAATTACATGTGTACCTGCATTACTTGTGTTTTGATTGATGTTCCAAATAAGTAAGTTGCTCTGTCCTACCCCGTATATATATATATATATATATATATAAATTGGGTTGCGTAAAATTCCAGTTTTATCTAAAAATATACATGTCAAAGGACAATATGAATAAAGATAAAATGAAAACTTATCTTACTTAGTCGACGCATTTTCAGATGACAGATGTACAAGCTTTATTTATCAGCATGTATTTATAGAAAGAAGAAAATGTTTTATATTTTTAAAAACGAAAATAAATACAGATTAGTTTAACCGAAATGCCAAGATAAATTATGAAAGACCCCAAGTGATATAAATTTAGTATCAGATACATAAATTTGAGCAAATCTTGTAATTTTACTTATTTTATAATGTAATTAATATACATATTATTTTAAGGTTTGATAAAAATAAGACAGGGTACATATTTCTATTTTGGTAATATTTCAATAGCGGCATTCTCAAGAATTATTCATCTAAGTAAGTCTCATTCTCTTTTAATAACTAACGCATTCCTCAGATCAAAGTTATAATTGAATTTATTTCTCTGCATGGTTAATACTTTTGATAAATTGTAACATATAAGATCCATTTTGTGATCATAGATACGTTTTATTAAAATTCCTGCAAGTTTCCCCAATAAATTGTAAGCAACTGTTGCGACTGTTTATTTCAATATACCTGCTATAGAGTTATGCATTTTCTTTTGTATAGATCTTATACATAATAGCTTTGGGTGTGGTTATAATTATCTTAGCAACATAAGATAAAAGTCTGACACTGTTTTAAAGACAGAAAAAGAGAAAACTGTAAATCTCCCGTGAAATCCTAATAAGTAAATTGAAACTAAAGAACTAAACATTAACTATAAGAGCATGTATGGTATTTAGTAAGAAAGACATCAAATTCGTCAAATACATCCCACCAAACTAAAGCAGGTACACAACAGTAAGTATCTGTGAACTCTTATATTTAAATAGAAATAATTCATCTGTGAAATATGTGATATCGATGAATCCGAAGGCATACTTCAATAGAGAATATCTTCCAGACACTAGTAGTAGTAATTGATGGGAAAATCCCCATAAAAACAAAGTGATATTTGACTCTGTACACGGATATTTAGAATATTCTGGGAGCAACGGGAAAGTTTAAAAGAAAATGGAAGATGAAAGAACATTTAAAATAAGAAAAATATAGTTAAAATTTGGGGCCATCTTCATAGCGAAAGAAAGGTGATAATGACTCTAAGACGCAAGGATTTACTTTTCCGTAGATGTTATCTTTGTTAATGAGGTCTCTCAAATTTCTGTTGGTGAATATGTTTATCAATGTTACCCCGCCTTTTTTCAAAAGTAGACATGTGGATGGTTTTATTATCTAGCACTTCGCAAAACATGATGGATATAAACAGAACTACAAAGATCCATGGCAACATTTCTGAAGCAGGCATATATAAAGTAAATTACCAAGATTGTTCCAAAAGTTGCTTTGGAGAAACCTGAAAATTTTTAAAAAGCTCATCTATCAGTACAAAAGCGATAACCTAAATAACAATGTACCATATGCACTAGATATACATAGAAAAAATTCAACTACAAATTTGATTTTAAAAATGCTGCACTCAATAAAATGAAAATAATTTACTCAGAACGTAAATCCTCGAGAGGGCCACCATTTTATATTATACAAATATTAATACACGACCACTTTTTTTCTACATTTCATCTTTCCTAACAGAATTGCTACTCACCCAAGCCAACATATGCAACAAATGTAACAAGAAATCAAAAGAAAATGGTTGAATCCGTTAACGCCAACAATTGAAACAATATTTCTACATGTGAAAAAATACACTTTAAACATAAAACATAAATTACATAATTTTTCAGTTGACCCAATGAATGTATACGAGAGTTTCTAAATTATTGTAATCGTAATATCTTGTTTTATATATATATATATATATATATATATATATATATATATATATATATATATATATATTTGTTTCAATATATTCAATTTCGTTTTTTGCGTAGAAAAGATCCACATAGGACGAAACGCGTCGTCTAAATCTACACAGAAATTATCTTATTGTATTTTTTTATTTATATATATATATATATATATATATATATATATATATATATATATATATATATATATATATATATATATATATATATATCAAGCACTCAAAATTCCATTGGGATTTTAAGTGTTTGATATTCTTTAATTAATAATTTTGCACTGTCTTTTCTCTCTGGATCTATATCCTCCTGGAAATTCCACAATGATTACCCACATAGAACCATTACTGCCTATATATATATATATATATATATATATATATATATATATATATATATATATATATATTTGTATACACACAGAGAGGGAGAAACTAATTAATATTTATATTATATAATTATCATCAACATAGTACGTTACCATTGGTTTGTGGCATACACCTAGATTGTGGCGTTGTTTTTTTTCAACACCCATTGACTTGATATCGTATGTATGAATTCATTGGGTTCTCAGTGATAACAAAACTGGTATCGTTCCTCATAACATCCAATGAATGATGATTAAATGAAAAGTAAACTTAAAGGAAATTAATTTCCCTTAGTAAAAAATAACGTTTGAATTTTTTTATTTAAATTTTGTTCTAATCTGGGTTGGACCATATTTTTTTTCTTCCTTGTGGCATATTTGCTAGGTGTGGAGTTGAGTGTTACCGGGAATCCACTATCGTTTATATCTTTTTTAACTTCGTAGTATATGGTTTGATTGGAAGAATCAATCAACCGCAGGCTTTCCGACATTAAAGAACAAAGTCAGATAAACTGCAATTACTTGCAGAATAATATAACACACCAAGCCATTGTAAATTCAGGAGATAACGATGAAACATATATAACAATTTCTGAAGGACCCTGTAAACAAAGAAACTACGCAACAAAACATTCTTTACAGATAGTAAATACGATAGCAGCTTAATGCTTTCTAAACCAAACTAGAAGTTTAAAACTGATAAAGAAATCACACCAAACATTAACATGGAATATAAGGAAAAGTGCAATATATCCAAAATCTGTGAATTCTGCTTGTAGGAAAAAAATAGCTATAATCATTTTCCCAGACCAAACAATTTAGGAAATGAACAAGCAGCACTCATCTGAAAATGCAAACAATTTTTTACTAAGATACTTAAAAATCTAAAATTGAAAACGAAGGAAAACATGACAAATAAATTATTCCAAACAAATTAATAAAGAAACTAAGTAAATGACAAACAAATCAACTAGGCACACCCATTAAAATGACCGTTAGGATAATACAACAGACTAAAGACAATGAATCACTGACCGGTATATATAAAAATTCGATCAAAAAACAATGCGCATGGCCTGACGATTTTGTTTAACATGAAACAGACTCTCGCCTTTGTGTATTGATATCAATGTCCACTTTTATGTTTACATACATTCCAGCCTTGATATTGAATATTTTATCACATCAGTAAAGCATACCTGAAGATCATTATATATATATATATATATATATATATATATATATATATATATATATAATCCAGGGTTTAAATGGGCAGCTCTGAATAGAGTCTTCCCCATGAACAACTTTGTGCCAAAAAAGTTCCCTATGCAATATAAAATGCCAGAGCTTTTGAATATTAATTAAAAAAAAAAAGTTAGCAGTGACTGTCCACTACATGCAATCATCAGGTAACCAGTGACTAAATTAACTTCATAACTTTTAATCCAGGATTTAAATTTGGTTGTCTGGTGATGTTGGGCACTTTTTTTTGGTTTAAGGCTTCAGCTCCTCTACCATTTTAGATCTTGGCTGGGTGATTTACACCCCCCCACCAATCGTGCGGGTTTGGTTTGCTTGTCAAATTGAACTCGCCGGGTGGTACATACGATATTCATCTTATTACAAGTCACTGGTATTTGATGATTGGGTGCAAACACAGGAAACTAATAGTAGTGTCCAGTGACTGATAACCTGGTTATTTGAATTAAGATATATATATATATATATATATATATATATATATATATATATATATATATATATATATATGCACACACACACATATATATATATATATATATGCACACACACACACACACACACACACATATATATATATATATATATATATATATATATATAGAGAGAGAGAGAGAGAGAGAGAGATAGATAGATAGATAGATAGATAGATAGATAGATGAGGAGAGATATTATTAGTGGTAAATATACACATGCATATGTGTAGTCGATATTAATTTTGTCAAATTTTCTTAATTACACAGCGGCCCTTTTAATAAATGTCCTTCAGTTTTAGTTTCCCCCGCCCCATCTCTCTATCCAACACTTTTTTTTTTTTTTTCTTTCCTCTCACTCTCTCTTCTTCTGATCTTTAAGATTAGATCGTCTATTGTGTGCTTATGTCACCACAAAATGTATCCTTTCCGGTTACATCTTTAATGTATGAGACATCCGACAACATTCATATTTCTCTCACTTAAACCGTCTTTGACTCATCTCTCTAAAACTTCTCTCTGTTAAATTTTAATCCCCCACCTTCTCTCGTCTGTTACCCCTCTCTATAACTCTAACATTCATCCCACACTTTCATACTTCCACTCTCTCTAAATTTTATTTTTTATTTCCGGAGTTGTTTTTTTTGTTTTTTTTTGGAATTTGTAGGTCTGATGAATTGGATCGTATTTATGATTCCAATGCAATACATTATGACCATGGAATATTAGTGTTTAGCTTTTTATTTTTTTATTTTATATATATATATTTGTATATATATATATATATATATATATATATATATATATATATATATATAAAAATAAGTCGATTTAAAATATAAAATATATTAACACATTTCAAATTGTCTTGTTTTCATTTCTGGTACGAGAATATGACTATCGACAAAATCTGAATGAGCGATTTTGCGTTACACAAAATGGACCCATGCTTGACTGAGAAAACTTCTTAACCCAGTTGATAAATCACGCCCGGCAAAAATAACTGAATAATCAAATCAAGCCGGATTGGAAGTGTGCAACCGGTCAAATGTTGCTTGATCAGAATTAAGTGAACGGTTAAATCCTTCCGACCGGAAGTAATTGAAAGATCAAATCATGCTAAAGCTGAAATAAGCACACTGTCAAATCATGCTAGACCAGAAGAATCGAACTGTCGAATCATGTTGGACCAGAATTAACCAAACGGTCAAATCATGCCGGACCAAAAGTAACCGAACAGTTCGAATCATGCTGGATCAGAAGTAATCGAACTCTTAAATCCTGCTGCATAACAAGCTGGCACAGGAAGTAACTGAACGGTCAGATCTTGCCGGACTAGAAGTAGCTGAACGGTCAAATCAATGTCAGAGCCAAATCAATATCAGAGCCAAAGAGTAAATATTGACAGACTAGGTTCCAAAGTTGGACGCACGTCCGACTCCACATTTATTTTTTGAGCCTCTACTCAAATACGGGTACAATTAAAAATATATATATATATATATATATATATATATATATATATATATATATATATACTGCAGATCATCAGCCATGTGAATATATTTTATTCTTTAAACTGTCAAGAATAGCAAAAAGCTTCTAATTTTTTCGAAGGTTTATGAGCGGATTGGTTGTTAATGGATTCAGATGAAATAAATTTATAAAATCATCTGAGATGATATAAAATATCTAATTTGTTCTAGGTTTTTCCAAAGAAAATCCATATAAATTCCAGATCGCGTATCACCGAATACAAAATTACAGGCGCTCAAATAGTTATGGTTTGTAGCTGCAGTTACTTAAAGAGCACGTAATGCCATCACGTCGAGTGTACACAACAAATATTTCTTACTACAGATAGTACTAAATAAAGAACTGTCAACTCCAATAAAATGAATATAGAGTTTAATAAATACAGACAAAAATATCCTATACCGAAATAAGTAACTATCAAATTGGTTTTATTTAAATTTAAACTGATCGGAATACATTTTGACATATATAAAATTCGAAACTACAATACTAGTAACTTTTGAACCGTGGTTCAATTTGTAATATGAAATAGCAATGGTCTGAGAAAGATTTACAGTGAATAAGGAAAGTATGTTGAGGATACTTACACAATTTACATTGTTCGGACTGTTGTCGGCTTATTTGTTGTCATATTCATGGCGTTTCGTACTTTGCACGCTCCGGTCTACTTCAACTATTATACGTCAGAAATTCGCATCCTACCTCAGTGGACAAAATAAAAGGTTCGCTTCGAAATTCCAAAGTATATCAACTGAAGCAGAACGAATCGTACAAGCGCCGAAACATTTGTGAATATGAGAAGATGAGGACAGCAGTCCGAACAAATTAAACAGTTACACTAACTCATTTCAGAAATATAGACATAGCTTGAGCTGGGGTTGATCTTTGGTAACTCGAATATGCACAGAACTGATCCTAAGAGATACCAAAGTAAGTCCTGTACATGGCGAAACACAAAAAGGTTCAGAATTTTTTCGTAGAATGTACCGTCCTAGTCACGATGTAAAGTCGGGGTTCAAACTGACAAACATGACATATAAACATGAAATCAACCGAGCTGCAATTAGGATATACACACAGGCGACCAAAGGGAGAATCTTTCGTATCATCAGTAGAAAATCGACTTTTGAAGCTGAACCCCAAAACGACACGGTGATATTAAATAGAACGAAGCCAGAAGTGAATAAAAAATGTGTTCACGTAGAAAAGAGGTATACTTTAATTTTACAAAAAATTAATAATATAAAATTAGAATGGAGATAACACCGCATTACTTTTGTTAACAGCTAAGGGAAATAAACTGATATTTGTTAAATCAGAGTGAGAATCTAAATGCTAACTTTTGAAAAGTTCTTGAATATTCTGGAGCATTCATAATCATCAAACATTTTCAAAATAATTAATTAGCTAAATTCCCGACAAGATTTAACGTAAGTAGTAGCACCAGACGCTAGAATTCGAATAATGCAATTATATTTTTTTATCTCAATAGCGATTCGCTCAGCAAGAGCTAAATGAATATTTAAAGTTAAAATTCATTTCATTTCATGTTTATTTGAATTAAAAGGTTAAGTTCAGAAACAGTCAAACACGATCACCTAAATTTCTGAAATGACACCGTACCACATTCAATGTACGAATTAATTATACGTTTCTCGAATTTATTATTGTTGACTGCTGGGTTCTTCAGTACTTTATATTAAATATCAATAGCTCCCAACAGACCACATATCGTTGTCTAACAAATTAAATGCAACTACCACAAAACCAAATGTATCCGGAAAATGTCTGCTTTCAAAATATACAAACACACACGCACACACTCATACACACACACAACACACATACACTGATATATATATATATATATATATGTCTGTGTGTGTGTATGTATGTATGTATGTATGTATGTATGTATGTATATATATATATATATATAATATGTGCATTTTCAGTAACGATGCTTCAGAAAATGTGTCATTCTAAACTTTACCCTGACATTTAAAGTGTTGAACTTAATAAGATAATTTAAATCAAGACTCAGCCTCGCAATTTATAGACATATTTAACTTATATCTAGAGTATGTTCAAAATATATCGGTAAATTACATGTTAATATTATTTATTCTGGAACTCACAGAGAGAGAGAGAGAGAGAGAGAAAGAGACATAGCACACACACACACACGCACAAACATATATATATATATATATATATATATATATATATATATATATATATATATATATATATATAAAAATTATCAAATTATGAAATAATTAAATTATTAAATTCAAAATTAAATAAGTAGAATGAGATAATGGGTTGATGTTGATATTTTAACAACTATTTACTTTGTTACTTTAATAATAATATATTTCATCAAATCCAACATGAAATATTATAATTTAATTAATAATATAAAATTAATTAAATATAATAATTTAATTAATAATATGACGTCATATAAGAAATTTGCCTGTACATAAAAAAAAAATCCAATTGACAAAAATTCTAATGTGAAAGACAAAATTTACAATTTGATGAAAAATTTACAATTGGAAAAATTATGACACGAACGAAGCCGCAAATAAAAGCAATAATTCATAAACATGTTCGTCGAAAAAAAACAAAATTCATGAACGTGCGACTGTACAATACGGATTAAAAAAACACGTGAAAAGATTGAAAGATATTGGAAATAATGTTATTCAAACAACAGACCCCTTCAAACTTATCCAATCCAATGGCCCCGGAACATTGAGCCTTCCAGGCACCTAAACCGCAAGCCGGAAAATTTGTCGCGGTTAATCCAGGCCCAAGTCGCCTTTTGTGTACCTAGTTAATGAGAGTATATATTGTTCCTGGTCTGCTCCTGGCTACATCTTTGGTTATGATCCAAGTTGATATTCCCAACCTCCCCAGATTGTTTTGGCCCCCTTCAATCTCGACTGGTCAGCTTTATTGATTCCTCATACCCGTCTATATTTTCTCTTTTCCCTCTCCCTTGACGAGAGAGCCTCTTGATTTTGTCCATGGGTAGAATACAGCGGCTTCTCTTTTTCGAAGGGCTGGACGAGTCCTATTAACATCAGTTATGTTTATTTTTGCTTTGTTTTTATATTTAGTTTGTTATGGGGTTCACACCTCCCATTTCATGATCATTCATCCGATTTGTATATATATATATATATATATATATATATATATATATATATTGTAAATAATATTTATCATCTAATTGTAATAGATGCTGTGATCTATCACCTATCCTTCTCTTAATCCTTTCCTCTATCACTCTTATTTGCTCTTGATCCATCTCTGTGTAACCCCTTCCGTGCTATTGGCATCCCGCCTTGCTTGGGGTGAAACGCTTAAAAAAATTAATGTTGAATTAGGAAATTGTAACGAATGAATGAGTCGTGAATCTGATTAGCTAGGTATAAGGTAGTTAGTGAAGACGAGCGTCGACCCATTCCAACTTTTCGGCCATAAATGTATTAATTTACAATAAATCTCAACAACAGACCCCTTCAAATTCGGCGAAACACCATCAAAAATTGATATTTAGATTTAAATAATTCATATATATATATATATATATATATATATATATATATATATAGAGAGAGAGAGAGAGAGAGAGATAGATAGATAGATAGATAGATAGATAGATAGATAGATCTTCTCCAGTCCTACTCGCTGACAACCAATGTAGCCCCCATTTCCTCAGTTCTGCCGCTGTTGTGGTAACGGCCATCACTAAATATGTATATCAAGTTTTTGATAATAA
>CAHIKZ030005283.1:1297500-1300000 GCA_903632075.3 Acanthosepion pharaonis | reverse complement strand
TGGATATGTAAACTACTACTGTTGGACCTTAATGAATGTAGCAAATAACACAAAAATACGGAATATTGAATACTGAAACTCCCTAATATTCGCTTTTTGTATGGTTCTTGCTAGTTATATACTATTGAAAATATTCAGAATGCTGTGGGCACTTATGCGTGATTGTTGAAAAATATTTCAATATACACTGGTTTAAAACGTATAGAATTAAAAAAAAATATATTTAAATGAGAGAAATTCCACATGATTTACAGTTAAAAATTCCACTATGCAATGAAGAAATCTTTCCATCCTACCTTCTAATTTTTTTTCCAGAGTTTGTATGTGAAATGAGGGGCCCAGCATTGGTGTCGATTCCCGTCAGGTTTGTAGGACTCAGACATTTTAGCCTATGTTGCCACAGAGTAGTCGCTCTTGAAAAATTCGCCAAATGTGTCTACTGGATGCTTAAAACATCTTTAACCCTTCTGTGATGAATGCGTCCATCTTTACGTAAACAGCTAGAAATAACCTCGACTGTTGAGCTTACCATCCCTGTATTTATAGTGCCATCTATGTTGCCAGAACGTTCTAGAAATGACTGGAAATTTTAGAAATTTATCAAAAATTCTTAAATTTCTAGAAGATTATCTTTCAGCAAATTGGCGCTGAATCTGTCTGAAATGTAATGGGACTGAAATAAGTTTAAAACATCAATGTCTACATCAGGAATTAGTAGTTTATTGACCAAAGACAAAATACCTCAAGAATTTTGTTACGAAAAATTTTGTTAGATTTTGATTTTATCGTTAACAAAACATTTTCGTCATGTAGTCAGCAGCTTTTTCAGAAGTGCCGGCAATGTTATGGAATGGAATAAAAGCAGGGTTTCCTAACATATTAAGTTAAAAAGGATTACGTTTTTCCTTTAGTTTGTAGTCGATGCTTGGAAAATACTGCATGCACATTAACTTAATGTAAATATATGAATATACATACATACAATTTTTCACATCAAGGGCCTACATGTTCGCATTTACAAAAAATCAACATGCTAACAGAGAAAAGGCAGCAATTAACTCATTTTACTGATTTTCTTTAATATCAGTGATTTTTAAAGTAAAAATATTATAGAAATAGATATTGATGGTAACTATATGGATGTCTGATATATGGCTTATTTATTGAAATAGTCCATTATCAATAGTTAATCATTTAATTGAATACAGTGACTGAAATCCAACATTTCTGTTTGCAAGATTTTAAGAAAATTTTGGTCGGATAATGAAATAGCATGTAAGACATAACATCACAAAAATCATGATCTTGAAATAAATGTTTGTTTATGTAAGAATTAAACAATTACGGTGTGAGTAATTGCGGTAAAATTTAAGTTGAAATTAAAATGACCAAATACGGATCGAAAGCGCCATGTTGATCATTAAATATTTCTCATTTAAGGAAATCGAACATAAAAAAATATCTCTGAGTATAATTGTGTATGTAAACAAAAGTTGAAGAGAGTAGAGCGTACCACCTATGTAAAATAAAGAATACATTTTATATAGAGAAATTAGACAATTTCTGGATGTTTTTCATAGCTTAAAGAGTAAAACAGCTGTCGGGCTGAGTCAGCATACCCGTGGAAAAGCAATGCAAATTTGATGGAAAAAAATTATTTCTTCCCCCACGCTCTGTATGCTAATTACATACAAATAAGAATCTGTATTGTTGAGATACAATGCAGCTGAAATTAAGATCAAAGACAAATTCTCCCATAATTAATACTAATTGGTAATACTATTACACTTAACCACGCCACCTTTGGAAATATTGGACATAAAAAAAACCCGCTGGAGCCTGATTTGTAGGAAAGAGTGCATTTTATTTTTTTTTTAACTAAATTTAATTAACCTTCTTTTATCTCATTCTCTACCGCAAAATTCTTTCGGAGCATTTTTCTCTTCAACAATCGGATGTGAATTTGTATGTTCATGATACACAGTTTAGGTTCTTGGGAATCACACATTTCTACTTCATGGGAAATGATGCAGGTGTAAGACTTTTACAGTATCATGCAGGCGAAATCGACTTGATCAGCAGTAAATGCATTAACTGATATACGTTAATAAAATTCACTGACATAATTTTCTATAAAAAAGTACTTATTATTTGTAATGCTTACACAAAGTTATTTCTCCTTCCACTTCAGTGAAAACCGTGAGGAAAATTTACAGTATATATATATATATATATATATATATATATATATATATATATATATATATATATATATATATATATAGATAGAGAGATAGAGAGATAGAGAGAGATAGATAGATATTTATGTATATATACACACACGTTTATATGCCTGGATATTCATAATTTTCTATGTATATAGTTTTGTATTATATAACGACATATTGGTATTTACTTAAAGAGTGTATATAAATATATAGTTATATATGCGGATACATGAATGATATTTGTATGTCCATATGTATTATATTTTGAAAAT
>CAHIKZ030005283.1:1202500-1295000 GCA_903632075.3 Acanthosepion pharaonis | reverse complement strand
ATATATATATATATATATATATACATGAATTATTCATACAAAACTAATGCAAGGTTAATGATTTAAATGGCGAGACATCCATCTCGTTTATTCAAATAGTACAAAAACCTCTAAATCCGTTATGCATGAGTTGATCCTTGTTTATATAAATTTCTTATATTAGTTGTTATTTTTACAAAACTTTCGTCTGTTCCTAAATTGATCACGTTTATTGTATAATAGATATTGTTCCATGTTTTTTTCTTTGGTAATAAGTGGGACATCGAAATTATTGAACAATATAGTATCCAAATTTGACAGTAAAAAATTTACTTAAAAACATTTGTTTTACCACGCCAAAACGCAGACATTTTAAAAAAATTCAAAATTTTAAAATGTCTGCGTCTTTACCAAATAAAACCAATAACAAATTTTTTTTAATAGTAAATTTTTTACTGATCAATACACATATAACTTATTGTTCAATAATTACTAAGAGAAAAACCAAGAACAACATCTATTATATACAATAAACGATGTCTCAATTTAGGAACAGACGAAAGCTTGTAGTAAAAAATAACAACTAATACGGCAGAAATTTATATAAACAAGGATCAACCATGCATAACGGATTTAGAGGTTTTTGTGTACTATTTGAATCGTTTGCGAGATGGATGTCTCGCCATTTAAATCATTAACCTTTGCATTAGTTTTGTATGAATAATTCATGTATTTGTAAATTGATTGCACGTTTATTGTAATTTAAATATTTATATATATATACACGGAGTTAGAGACATAGGGTGAAAGAGAGAGATAATGAGAGAGTGAAAGCGAGAGAGATAAATGCTAACATTTACCGAATTTTTTACAACGAGTTTCCTATGAAATGTTTTTTTGTGAGGAGGAATTGTCTTTTTCTTTTTTAATTTTTACAACTAGATTACAGATTTTGAGGGGCAATAATCCGCCTTTGACGTGCGTGACAAGAACGCCTTTACATTTCCTTTTCTTTGTTCTGCCACTCAGTTTTAGTTCGTTAATTTCCTTGTGGATTTGATTATCCGCTCCTGTTACTTGGTTTTAGTTCACACAGTAAAGGCGAGGACGACCAAAAACAAACGGCTTTGACATTTTTTTATATACATACCTTGCATTTCATGCACTTCAACTCATCTCAGTAAAAATACTTCTGCCAACGTAATCGTTTCGGCTCGTTTACACGCAACCAACATTATAATACACTTACTAAGTATACTTTAGCGATGCAAAAAGCCAAAATATGAAGGAATAAATATAGGAATATTGTATTTCTTCAATCTACAACTGTAGGTAAGATTACCTGCTTTGAATGTTAACATTCAAATGCGGCAGATTTACGTGAAATCAAAATCCGACCTGCGGTAACACGCAGAAATAATAATTTTAGTCAGGAAGCACGCCTCGAGCATTTACTAAACTTAGCACAGACCACTCCAATGCGCGCGAAATTTTCAGCGAGAATCCACTTCAATACTGTATTGACCTTGTTGCAGATTAGTGAAAAAGGTATTTCTTGGGAGCTTATTTATTTTTCTCTAAATGCTCTGAGAAATATTCCGAAGTATATAAGTTTACGCTGAAAATTGTCACATTAATCGTAACAAGATGAGGAATTAGAGTTTACCTGTATTCCATACTGTTCTCTAGCTTACAGCACTCATTCCATTTTCTCTATGTATCCTAGATACATAGAGGAGGAATTTCTATTATTTATAATTTAACTTGAAACTGTTTAGCGGCAATTAAATAGATACGACTCTAAACTATTTAATATAAAGTTCACATATTTTGGAACGCATCCTGTGTTCCGCTTTCAGAGTTTCATTTTTGATCTATTATATCTGTTTCTTCTAGGCCAACTCCCTAATGTTCGGCCAGCTCATTCATATGATCCGGTCGAATTTTATAATAAAATCCTAAAAGTTGTTCGTTTTATTTTTATTTATTTTTATTTTTAGCAGAACATACTATTTCCGTTGATACTAGTCTTTCTTTTTTAGCAGTTGCTAATATTCACTGAGAGGACAGCACGTTAACAAAGTGATGTTGATTTGGGTATAGAAGACACAAGCTTATGTTTGCAGCATCATAATGGTGTTAGATGGAACCAATGTATAATCCTGCATGTGGAAGTTACTTTAAAATAACTTCAAATCGTATAACACATTTCGAATATTTGGTCTCCGATTGATTGTATTGCTAAGTATTTTGATCTGACTCACGTCACTTTGATGCTTCATCTGTCAAACTAAAATCAAATTTATGTAAAGGATCTCTCTCCACGTGGAGCTATGATGCTTACCATTCCAGGCAGTATTCCTAACTGATTATGGTTAGGCACATTACAAACAAATGTATTTTATCACAAAACGGATATAAATATATCCGTTGATATCCATAAAACTATTTTTTGTGGAGTAAATAATACACTTCCGTTAACACAAGTGAACTAAGCAAGACGCCTTAAATAAAGAACTTTAAGTGAATCAGTTGGAGTCAGTAGGAGAGAATTCTAATGACATCACGGCCAGTAGCCTACGCAATAATTATTATGTTATATTATATAACATTATATCCGGTAGGAGTGAGTTATAACAAGAATAATTATTCATGTTAGCACCACAATATATTCAGGTCAAAAGCAGTGATTATCATGCTTTGTTTAGCATTATTATTATTATTATTATTATTATTATTATTATTATTATTATTATTATTTTTCTGTTGGATACTTATTTTCTTCCAGATCCTAAACAGAGACACAGGTTAGAAATAGCTTCATGACAATTACACTGATCATTTTTATAATAAATAAAAATCAAAAAAACAACTAAAATCACAAATATTTTCCATAAAGTTCTTAACAACCTGTGTACAATAGTTATTTATTGTATTTCATTCGGCATGGCCTACCAGGAATCCATTCAATGTGTCTATCGGAAAATTTTCCAATCAATCCGCGGTTTCCAGCTACAACTGGAATTATTGATTCCCTCATTTGCCACATATTTGTGATTTCATTTTCAAGATCCTAGTATTTTGATAGCGTTTTGAATATCATCGTCATCATTATTGTTATTATTATTTCAGTGTTCTCTCAGATAAAATCATTATCTGGTAATTAATGCATGGAGACGAGTTCACAACAGCAGCCTTACTCATCGTGCAATTAGGCTCTGTCTCTAAGTATTAATCATTACCCTGAGATTAATTTCTGTAACTGTGACACCAAACACAACTGTCTTAATTTTATTTCATTCACTGTACCAACTGCTCAAATGGAAACTGCTATAGTCGTGACGTCCTTCAAGTTTCCATGCCTTTAAAGTTAAACATCAATGAATCTTTCTTTTATTCTTCTTGTTCTATTCTTGTACCAAAAGACACAATACATCAATAATAACATTTTTTTTCTATTTCTTTTCTATTTTGTCTTTTATTTGATCGAATTTCCTACTTATTGGTATTGAAAAATCACAAAAAAAACTTATATGTTTTTGATTCAAGGTCAGTCACAGGTTTTATCATTCCTTGTCTCGCTAAAAATATACAACTCCTAAAAAGCATACAATTACTGATTTTGTCAAATCGTTAATGTTACAGCCGTTTATATTCCGTCTGAGATATAATTATACACTCACAGACAATATATGCTATGGTTTCATCAAATTTCCCACATATTCTTCAAGGTGATGAGTACTCTCCTTTGTGTATATCCTCCCTGATACGATTGGCACTGATAATCTGATATTGAGCGGATATTATAGTGCTTCAAAATTACTTTTAATCGAATTTCATGTAAGATTTTCTCTATTTTCTTCTTTTGCTTTTTGTAAATTATCGAATTCTGTTTTCTTATTTTAGCTGTTTTCGTTCGACATGAATTTCTTTTCAATCAACTTTATTTCCTCTTTTTAAAAATGTTTTTCTTCAGTTTCTATTATTACCTTCTATGTAATTCAGAAAATTAAAAGGTTTTACGTAGACTATTTCATTCTCCTCTTCCTGGTGCATTTGATTTGCCTCATGATTGTCAAATTCTTCAAATTCTTGTCCCACAAGCGGGAAGAAATTTCAACTTTCCCATTCTAAATGCAAGTATCCAATTGTCATTCGATTTTCTTAAGACTTTCTCCATGACATTCGTAATAAACTTCTGTAGAAACCACATTTCTGAGGCCTCCAATTTTCTCTTAATCAGTGAGTGGATTGTCCTGCATCATATCCGTATAAAAAATACTTATTATTATACAACAGTCTAAAACTTTTTGATTCTAATCTTTCCGTTCTCTTTGTACTAATTTAAGGTTTTGGAATTCAGTCTTCATTAATTAAATATCCGTTTGGAATATAATGTCGCATTTCCTATCCCCTGTTAAAACACTTCCCCGATATTTAAATATCTGTACCTAAAATGAACTGATGATAGTTTATATAAGCTAAACCTAAGTGTACTAAATCATACTACTGAATACGTCATATAATAAAATAATAGTCCTCTCTTAAATTTTATATAACAATATTCAGCCATAATTTGAATACGATTAAGACTATTTTATCTCAGAATATGTTTTTGATTCTGAAACAAACAGAAGATATAAATATATATATATATATATATATATATATATATATATATATAAAAATTAATTGATTTAAAATATGTTTTTTTTCGCTACACAGTTCTAACCATGTTTCAAAAATGGAAGCTAAAAGCGACGAATTTAATTTTTGTGATTAAATCAAAGACATTAGTTCCATTTAATCGTCAAGCGAATTTTGGAGTAACATTTAAAATTACTGGGTTTTAAATACACAGCTAAAAAAAATTCATGTTTCCAAGGTTACAGATAAATCTATTTTTCTAGACAGGGGTGGCTGGGTTTTCAATATGTCTATAATTTAATATATCAGTTATTGCTACGTTTGGGTCGTGGGAAGGGATGTATTTTTCAATATCATAGTCGTGATATTTAATCGATATCATTAAATAATATTTGTACACGATAGCTGGGATATCACAGATAATATTTCTTGAAAAAATTGTAAAACGAATTTGTATTCGCTCCACAAAACATATAACAACTTCGCAATTACTGGGGGAAAATAGTCATCATTATATTTTAGACTAGATAGGTATATAATATTAATTCTCGCTGCACACTGACATTGGCTATGTTTCCACCTATATCTTGCTATGATTTATGCATTACAATATTATTTAAAGGACAAATTTAAGTTTTCTTAATCGAATCACAGATAGAAAAATACGTTCCATGTTAACGGATTAAAATTAGAGATTCATTTTAGATGATAGATAGATTTTCTCGTATCATCATCTATGTGGAATAGAGGTAATTTCATTTGAATTCCAAAAAGCGAGTAAATTTTGAATTAATAAAGGAAACTGTACTCAGTTAACTTATATTTTGAATTCTATGAATTTGCATTAGGGATTTATTTGCCTATTGCATTATGCAATATGTATCTTTGAAATACACATATACTGCAATTTTAACGAGATTTCTTTGAAATACATATATCTTACAATTTTAACGAGATATTGTACTATATTCATTTTAGATTATAGTCAAATTTACAGAAAGCTGAACTCAGAATTTCAGTCCATTTTCAGAGAATTGCCTTCAAGATTCCAAGCTCGTTCAATTACACTGAATATCTGAATCCTTCTAACATGTTTTAACATGTTGTATTAAACCAAATAATAAATACTGCCTTAAGTTCTATGATGGTCTCTTCTTAATTATGAATGACCAGCAGTGGTTGATTTCAAAAGCGTTTATGTCGCTTATGCCGTCTTGGGCTTGACAACTGGTTTCCACTCAACAAATTTAATCCGGAAACCCAACGCTGCATGTCTTTAACTCCTGTATTGATATTTGTATAACAAATATTCAGATGGTCTTCATACTTTTGTTTAACTATATGAAACCGTTACAGCTAATAAGGGTCATGCCACGAAATCTAATCGTACTAATTTCCTCAGTGTCCCACATGTAAGAAGTATTTTCAAATCAGAGATCATTTCCCACAATAACTTTCATATTGCAGGAGAGGCCCTCTTATGACCCCCGACAGACATTTCAATCTTAATCTCTTTAAGTCGATGTTCAATCAACATTTTTCCATGGGAAAGCATATGCTGAGCCATGTCCGCCTTTATTCTGGATTAATAGGCAGATAAGAGAAAGAACGATTGATACCTTCAATTGATTGCAACACAAAAAGGTGTCATTTGTATTGGAAATTGTTAGGGGATGTACCTTTGCTAAAACAGCACGAGATACTATATGCCTCCTATATAAATTGCCTTAGAATACTTTAACTTGTTGTACAATAAGTAAAATCATAAACAAGGCAAGCTTGCCTCGTTACTATCCTCTAATTGTTATAATCAAGATCAGTCCTAAAATGGAGTACTGTTGCTATATTTGGGTGGGAGATACCTATTCCTCACTTTCCAGTTTGAAAGAATTTAAAAGCGTCTCCGTATCCTTGTTGACGAAGAATTATTTTCCACCATCCAACCTCTCTCTCTCTCTCTCTCTCTCTCTCACTCACTCTCTCTCACTCTCACTCTCTCTCATTCTCACTCTCATTCTGTCTCACCCCCCACACACACTCTCTCTCTCTCACTCACACACACACACACACACACGCGCACACACACACACACAGAGAGAGAGAGAGAGAGAGAGAGAGGCTGGGTGTGATGAGTCTTTCGCGGTTCCATCGCTAATAACATTGAAAGTGCTCAGACGAACTTCATTTCTTGGTTCTGCCAGATTAAACCTTCATGGCTAGGACCAGACATGCCACTTAGTAGCAATCTAGTTGTATTCCATGGGCGAGAAGTAAGTCCCACTGAAACAAACTCTTCCGATGATTTCCTGTCCTGTGGAAAAGACTACCAAGAGGATGATTCCCGGGTTACTACATTCTTAAGATGTTCAATTCTAGTGTTAGCCGTTATATTACCCTTCTGTTCATATAAACTATCACTTAACATCGACCTCTACCTGCAGAGACCGCCGGATCTTGTACAGGTTGAACATTACTATAAGAAAAAGGCTACTGAACAGTGAATTCAATCCTCACTGGTCACCCATAATTTCGGCCTTGTGCCATATCTAATTTACGTCATGAACTAAAGTTGTATGAAATAACGATGGGTAAGTATAATAAGAATTTATCACACATAGCAGATGTCATGTCTTCGTGATATGATTCAGACATTAATGATGTAGACGATGTGTTAACATCGTACTGCTCGAATGGGGGTCGAAACAATCGGTCTGCAATTATAATGACTATTCCTTGTCAATTGACATACAACGTCTGACGTTGAGAGTTCTGTCTGACGTTGATAGTTTTGCAAAAGCTATGAATGTGAATTTCTCTGAGAAATCACGTGGAGACCATAGTGTTTCCGAATGCTAGTAGGGACGCCTCAACTGCCAAACCACTTTGGCGGGTGTATATATAAGAAGGTATGGCAACAATCAAACACAGACATACGGACGTAACCAAGAACACACATACACTCGCACTTATATGTGTGTGTTTTTTGCGTGTCTGTACACACACACACACACACACACACACACACATATATATATATATATATATATATATATATATATATATATATATATATATATATATATATATATATATATATATATATATATATATATATATATATATGCATATATATATATATATATATATATATATATATATATATATATATATATATATATATACGGTAACCTGGATATAAGAGACCCGGATATAAGAGAAACCCGGATATAAGAGAGATTTAGCCTGTATTAATGTATATAAAATAGACCAAACCCGGATATAAGAGAAACCTGGATATAAGAGACTTATTCTTCGGTCCCGACAACTCTTATATTCAGGATTACACTAATATATAGATATATACATATACATACATGCATATATATATATATATATATATATATATATATATATATATATATATATATATATATATATATATACATACATATATATATATATATATACATACATATATATATATATATATACATATATATACATATATATATATATATATATATATATATATATATATATATATATATATATATATACATACATATATGCATATACATATATATGCATATAAAAGCATATATATGTATACATATACATATATACATGCATATACATATATATATACATATATATATGCATATAAAAGACTATATATATGCATATATATACATATATATATATATATATATATATATATATATATATATATATATATATATATATATATATATGCTGAAAGAGGATGTTTAATGAACAGTAACTCAGGTTGAGACGCTCGAGAGCCAAGGTCCATTTGTGGTAGAGTTTGTTACATTGCCCTCGCCAAAATACCCTTAGTCGAGGCATGAATCAATCATTTCTCCTCTTCCTAGCTCTGGGTAAAGAACAGGATATAATGAATCCTATAAACTTGTTTGGCAATAATCCCGGATGGAAAAAAATATTTCTGAATTCAAACCATCCTGGAGTGAGTTTAGCTTTGTCGTTGCCCAAGGCACACGTCTGATTCTATGGCTACAGTGAATGTGGTTCCCACCGAATTATGTTTTTGAACGTGATCGTTTTATATATATATATATATATATATATATATATATATATATATATATATATATATATGTGTGTGTGTGTGTGTGTGTTTGTATGAATGTATTTATAGTATATATATATATATATATATATATATATATATATATATATATATATATATATGTGTGTGTGTGTGTGTGTGTATTGGTTTATATATATATGTATGTATTGGTATATATATATATATGTATATATATATATATATATATATATATATATATATATATATATATATATATATATATTTATATATGTATTCAAAATGCATGTATCATAAAAAGAAAATACATTGTGACTTAGATTATCATTTTTCTTGCATTTGTACCTGTATTTTCTTTTCTGGACATAATGTATGTAAAAGTACTCGCTCAGCATATTGTGGCCGGCATCATAGTTCTTATAACTGTAAGGTAAATTTATTTTATTATTAATATTTTTGTATGGCGCGTACCTATTTTGATCGTAATTTCCCGAAGCATTTTGCACAAAGGATTTGGTAGTTTTCCCTGTATGTTTAATTGTGTCCTAATTGATCCTAATGAACCGAAATATGAAAAGTATATGTTCTTGATATACATGGAGAGATGTGTCCAATGATATTATCATTATCATTATTATTAATGTGTATGTTTTCCTCGGGAAAGTAGTTACGTAAGTGGCATATGAATTCATAAATAAAGTTGATCCTCTGTAGCTTGGATTTTGCCGGTGAACTGTTATTGTTCACGATGAAGATTGCCATTTTAAATGGTTTATAATAGATCATTCACTAAATAGTCTTGTTCTGATCTACTGTTTTATATTCAGTAATAACATTTCTAAAGTGCAAATTCGTCTTGCTTATAATTAGTTTGTATTTAATTCTTATAGAAAATCTTGATATTAGTCTGTTTTTATTCTCTATGTTTAGTCTTACTCTTGTTTAATTTCGAAAGAAGCAATCTAACTTGGTTATCTCTCAGTTCGGGTAGTCGTTATTAAATAGTGTATGTTTCCCGTTGTGTTCTTAAAAGAATAACGGACGACAGGTTGCTTTCTCGTGTGGACTTCATTATAACACCTATTTGGTATCTAAGTGGACATTCTTCTCATAAAATTAAGGTGGTATGAGTTTCTACTTTTTTGTATGAGGCCGTGGGGAATGTGTTATTACTGGATTCTACGATAACCTCAAATAATTGGACTTTATTTTCTTGACAATGTTCGCAGGATGAAATTGAGGGCAGTTTATTTTTTCAAATGTATCTTTGAGAATTTCGATTTCTTTTTTAATTTTCAGCGAAAATTTTTAAAAATCGGCTTCATAGCGGACATAAATATTACTTTTTTAAACACTTTCAAATACGACACGCGACGTGTAAAAATTACACAAGCACGATTCGAGTGGATTTTCCATGCTAATACCATTAATTTGAATATGAACATTATCAGTATAGTCGTAGAAAAAGATTTAGATATGCAGTCGAGGAATAATTTTCTGATAATATAAGGTTAAGTCTGAATCGAATTATGCTTTTTGAACAAAGTTACAAATTATATGAATGGTTTCGTTGAAATGGACGATTGTAAATACATTTTCTACATCAAGTGAGGTAAAATGCCTTGGTTTACTTGTATTGTATTAAGGAGATGCCACAGGATATTTTGTAGTAAGATATGGGATCATAATATCCATGACAAATATTGATAAGTGGTAAATATGTGTTTTGATTTGTGAGATGATGAGACGTAGTGGATATCCATATGCATATATCTTAACATTTCTACATAGGTATTCTGGTTACTAATCTCTGACGATTCAGTTGATTTTCCTGTATTCTCCGTCATCCATTTTGATCAAGATAACAGTGCGGATGTACCGGAAGCATTTGCAATCAAAGTAGAACTCTAAAGCAGTTTTTCAAATATTTTCAGATTACTTTAGACGAAGAAAATTTCATTTCCGTCGGGCTTCAGTGGTTGAAAATGAAATTGACTTAGGTTCTCCTTTATTAATATGCACATTAATGTATCTTACATTGTATCTTAGGTAGTAAACGGAAATATACATAATATCGTAATAAATTAATGAGTAAAATATGAATAAATAAGCAGGAGAAGTGAAATAATAATAATAATAATAATAATAATAATAATAATAAGAAGAAGAAGAAGAAGAAAGAATAAGGAGAAAACTGCAAGAAAATGGGATGAACACCACCCAAACCCGGTTGCGGAGATAGGACCTGTAACAATTTTATGGGACGTTACAGTACACACAGGCAGAACAATCAAAGCTAATCGCCTGGCCATCGTGATTAGAGACAGCAACGCCAAAATGTGCCTCATTACTGACATGGCAGTCCCTGCTAATTGCAACATATCTCTGAAGATTTGACAAAAAAACTCTCAAAATACAAGGACCTTGAAATCTAAATCTCACAAATGTGATGCATGAGGGCATTAACAATTCCAGTTGTAGTTGGAGCCCTTGGATTGATTGAAAACGATTCCAGTAGACACGTAGAAGGGATTCCTTGAAGTCCATGCCTTAAATTTGCTCAGTGAAAAATGTCATGATGCCATTTCTGACCTTAAGTCCTTGGTCGAGACCCGAAAAGAAATCAGTATACTTTAGAAGTCAAAGTAAATAATAATAATAATAATAATAATAATAATAATAATAATAATAGAAGACAGCCAATAAATTCAAAAGGGAATTCCAAATGGGTGAAGATATGCAAGTAAACCATAATAAACCTACTGCAGCGGCAAAGGACCTAAAAAAGAAATTAAAAGCAAAGGCAATGTACCAAATGAAGAAACAATGTCAAGATAAGCCACTTCGTAATCAATACTCTGCCCGTATAAAACTCCTTAATCGTCATTGCTTAAGTAGTGCATCATTAAAAGTTGAAACCAAAGGTTTTATTCTTGCTACATTGAACCAATGCTTACTAACTAGAAATCGTGATCAAAGACCACAAAAACTGAATATGCCTTGAGGTTGCAGTCCCAACAGGCTGTAATGTATCGTTGAAGATCTTCAAAAAACTATCAAAATACAAGGATCTTGAAATCGAAATGAGGGCATAAATAATTCAAGACCCTTGTACTGACTGGAACAGGTTCCCGTAGATTCATTGAAGTGATCCCTAGTAGCCTAAACGTAATGAAATATCAGAACTTTTACTCACAAGTACAGCTCACACCTTACGAAGGGCTTTATGTATGTAAAATATGTTTGAACCTTGTTTGTTTGTTTTTGCTGTTGTTATTTTTTCAAATGGATATACAATACTAACAGAAGAAGAAGAAGAAGAAGAACCAATACAAATATAGATTCAAGTGGAAAAAAAGAAATATATCTATATTTGGACGAGATATATCAGGGAATAATACTGTCTATGAGATTCCATTAAATATATACATTTTGCAGAAAGGAAAATCCTTTTATTTGTTTTCGAAAAAAGATATCTCAGCATTTAAAGTTAGGGAAATAAATATGCTAGGTTAACTTGAAAGCTCTGGATAAGGAGGCATGTTATTAAAAAAAGAAAAGAAATTTAACAGTGATATATTCATGATATAAAATGTTTTAGTGCCATCACAAGAATGCACATTTTACGATCAAAGTCAATAAAATTCTTGACAATTTGAGAAAATAGCATGAACATAAAGCGAGAGCCTCAAATCAAACGTGTTGCAAAATCTCATAAAAGAACGTGTTGTTATTGTAGCCAATAGCATTAACTTATACTGTCAATAGGTTTCAGGATTTTCCCGGATGAAATAAACTTCGTGTAATATCTAAGAGTGATTTTGTCAAAATAAATGAATATAAATTCCACCTGGATCTCTAAAGAAGAGTTGGAAAAAAATGTCAATGTCATCAAAATAAGAACAGAAGAAAATCAATGATGGATGACGACAACCAAATGAAGAAAGAAAAAAATGCTTTTACAACAAAAGAAATCTTGGTAAGCGATGTATTTCAACCATGTTGAAAATAACATGTGTTCAGAAATACCAAAAGTAATTTCGTTAAAGAAATAAAATATTTAAAAAACTATGTATGTCTTTGTTATTTTCAATATATGGAAACATGATTGCTTGGATATGACAAAAGCATACGACGTTAGATCAAATATTATTAGGACTTGTGCTATAAAAAGAAAAGTACAACACATATCAATTCGGCATTTAATCTACTTCGAAGAAGTACCCATTTGGCGCCACACACATTACCCAGAGTCAATCACATTGATGGATGCATTTCTGGGACTCCTTTTCGGAACAGCTAGCATATGCTTCATCAAATTCTCTTGGATTTCCTCGACGTCTTGAAATTTTGTTCCTTTCAAGTGGGATTTGATTTTTGAAGAGTGGAAGTTCACAAGAGGCTGAACATCGTGGTTATCTTACCTGGGAAATATTGTACTTGGCCAAAAGCCTCTGTAAAATCTAAGGTCGCTGGAATAGCCTCAGTGATATGGTGAAATGACACACACGGCACGGTTTCCTTTCAAGCACTCGAAGTGAGCTAGAACGTTACAATTGAGTGGGTATGCAGCAGAGATTTCAAGGTAAGTCTGTGACAAGCGTCTTCACTCTTAAACAGCACGTATTTACAATAAAACTGATCTAGAAGAACCATACTTACTCTTTTCTGGCGATGACATACAATCTAGCATGGTCAGTATTTGAACAAAATAAGCCCCAATTCTCAGTCACGATAATATGGGATTTCGTGCTGGTAAAACCATCGACGTTTTCCGAACTGTTACATCTACCGAAAATCACCCACATGGTTCAGATAAGCTCATTATAACATTCAGGAACTTCCAGCTATGCTTAACGCTTTGGAAGTTTTTCTCGGTTGATATAAGGGAATTCATTGAGGAAATGATCTTAGTTTGATTCGAATATATATATATATATATATATATATATATATATATATATATATATATATATATATATATATAAAAAATGTCTCAAATGCAAAATGGAAATTCGACTCTGGAACGGAATACCGTCTTACGTTTATCTATACATATATAAGTCAGAATGTGTGTATTCGCTTATATGTTTGATCGGATCTTGTACATTTTTCAACCAATTTCAACCACATTTGACACAGTTACTGCTAATAGCCCTGTGGAGGTTTAGACGGCACATAAAAATATATTTAAGCCGTTATTTAAATCAATATTATCGTTTTTTTTCATTTTTGCTTGGACCCCACGCATTTGTATTTATATGCGTTCACTGCCCACAAGCATATATGGGCACTTTTCATGTCAGAAATAATAGCTGTAGCATAATTAGAAAAAAAGTCAGATTTAATGCTTATATGGGAATAAGAAATGACAAGAATGGCTATATTTTGGTTTCGGATGCAATAGTTATCACAATGAAGGATTTCTGTCGCACACGATCTTTGTGCTCCAAAAATCAATCGGATTACTGTTATTAGTCACGCAGGGCTCGCGCGATGCGTAATACTTGCTGCTGATTGGCCCATTCCCGGTCCGGGATCATGCGAGATCCTGTGAGAACGGAGGTGTCAGGTGTGCGCGCGTCTAGTATCAAAAATGGGTTAGAGGTTTCAGGTAACCTACTTTTATTTCAGGATTTAACACTCATACTATGTTTTTAAAGAGGATATTTTAATATTTCAATGCAGGAATGCATTACTTTCCATGTTTTTTTGCATTTGCACATTAAAGTAAACGTCAAGGCCATTTTCAAAGGGATTTACAGAACTACATTTCAAATTTTACTAGAAAAATCAGTAAAAACAAGGTGAAACTACTGCTTTTTAGGTATTTTTAGCCAATTTACCCTACTAAAGCATATAATTGAATTCAGAGAGGAATCACTACCACATTTCATACCACTTCACCCAACCAATTTTAAGCCAAATGGATGGAATCGGTTCCCCACCAATTGTCCAATTTGTCCAGTTATTCACATTTAATTGCATTTTTCCATTCGAGAGGACACCGGGGGAATGTTATGTCCTTTCATGCCGTTTACGTGTAGCAAATAATTTTAATAACATAATTTTAATACTGGGCCTCGCTGCCCAAAATAGTTCACGCATGTTTTCATCTAAATTCGTACTACTTAAATGCCTTTATCATCCATCAGTAAACGAAATTAACATTGCTTCAAATTTTGTTCGTAAGACGTGTACAAACGCTTGTATTTTCAACTGTTGATCAATAAAACTACCTCATATCTCCTGGCTGCTCAACATTTTCAAAGAAAATGAAGCTTGAAAATCCCATTTTCTGATTGGCTGATTTTGAAAAGACTGCACTACATCGGTGACGATGTAAATCAAAAAGGCAATGCCTGTTTTGGGATAAGGGACTACATAGATTTCATATTTATCAATTAAAAAAAAAAACGATACAATAGAGTCGCCTGATACTATTTTGAAACGTCAACCGCCACTGTGCACTGCTTTGACTAACCCAGCTGGAGGTTAAGCAATCGCGTGAATTGTTCAAGCTTGCTGCGAGCTCATTGGCACGATTGCGAGCGTTTAACCTTGGGCCCATCCCATCATACGCCCGAACAGTTCTCTTATGCACGCGTGTGCACATGCGTACGTACGTCGCCTTAGTATGTGCGCTCAAGCTCAACCGGCCAACCGCCTCTTTATACCATAACACGCATCCGTGTTCACACTTCGACGATTACTCTCCTGCACTTAGCTTAATTGATTCGCTTCTTACGGAAACCGCAAGTTATTGATTACGTATCCAAACTGAATTTTTTTCACTTCTTAGTTATAACTACATCCGTTTCCGCGTTTATTGAATTTACTTCCCAAATTACCTACAACCTTTTTAGCTTTAGTTGAATTTTTTTAAACTTCACTTTTTGTGACTTCGATCCCCTTTTGATACAGTTACATACATTTCTGAGATACCTCTAACCAGCCTACGTTTAGACTACACGTATTTTTTGCACTAAAAAAAAACTACATACCTTTTTATCATGTTTGCCTTTTTAAAATTTGTTAAAATGCAGCTTAAGAGAAAAAAATTTGGACGGCGCACGGCAGCTGCCTCCGCTAAAAGGCAAGTGAAAACAGCAGAGCAAACTTCGTTGCGCCTTTCTCAGATGAAAACAAGGATAAAAGTACATATATATATATATATATATATATATATATATATATATATATATATATATATATATGTCCAGAAATACTTCGTTTTTTAAGTGATTGTGTTTTAAAAAGTTTACAGCAAATCAAGAACCTGCCTCCAAAGTTTGTAAAATATTTTTAGATTGTCTCTTGGATTGTATATTTAACTCAAACACGAACTATTTGCAGAAAAAAAATGTTTATATGGACTTTTGTCTTTCTTTTTTGGTGTGAGAACCCGCCAAAAATTTTGTAAATATATTTTTGAGATTTTGTAAAACTATATATATATATATATATATATATATATATATATATATATATATATATATATATATATATATATATATATATATGTTTGTATGTGTGTGCGTGTATGTATGCACACACACGCCTGTTTAAACACGATAGATGAAATAAAATAAGACATAATTTATATCACTTTGAAAACGAAGACAAAAATTGATATTTATGGTGCCAATACCCGATTTTTTTACTCTATAAACATCAATCAGGCAATTCTCTATGAATCAAACGTTTAGTTCAGTCATCCTCCCAGTGATAGGAATTGGGCACACTGACATCTATCGATGATGTCTCTGTCTTCTTCAGAGGCTAAACTTTGCATAGGTGATCAATGTGGGTAGGGTAATATGTTTTATCAATGGCGACAGTGAGACCCGTGTAAAATACAGTCCAGGCAACTAAGTACTATTTTCAAACCACGAAATTAAGGGTACCTTCAAAAAGCATAATAAATTATGTGTCACATGGTAAAAGCCGTACATTGTATCAGCAAAATTAAATCTATTCAGTCACAATTAAAAGATAATCTCCTGGTCAGGCTACGTGCCTTGAGAGACTAATGGACCTTAAAATCACGCCTGACTTTAAGTGGTACTCGTACTAAAGATGCCGGAAATCTGTTGTTTCACGGTACCACATCATCAAGTAGTACCTGACTCCTCCTTTACAAGAGACAGATCTTGCCCAAAATGATGTACTATAGACTTATTTCGGCTGGAGCTGCCCAGTCCACACTTACCAGACTCCATTTAGGCCAAATTGTCTCAGAGTCCTTGTAGGTAACAAATTGTTTTTCGCCCTTTAACCTGTGGAATCTGGCAAAATTCTCACTGCTCTATCTCTATTTCCGTGGAATGTGCTCGAAGGAAATACGTTCCTAGGACCTGCCATATCACTCACATTGTAGCAAATTATTTATTCTGTTGCGACTAGGTAAGTTCCACTTGAGCAGCTTCTTCCCGCGAACTATTGCTCTGCGAAAACGACACCAAAGTTGAAGTTTCCTCGATCACAACAACCTTAACCTGTTCAAGTCTAGTTTTAACCATTATCTTCCCATTCTATTTGCATAAAATTACTTGTGCTATAACCCTTAACGTTGAGTGGCCTTGAGCCTCACACATGGTGAACCTTACTGTAAAAAAAGATGTGCTTACTGTGTTTTTGTTACTTATAACCGCCTCTAAATATATGTTGCATGCTAAGATCTGCCATAAATAATTTGTTTCTGAAGAGAGAAAGTGAAGGCAAATTCAGCTGATTATTAGCGAACGATTATAAAAACGCTTGATGTAAGTGACAAAATGAGACGAGTCAGTGCTAGTCCCTGTTAGAAACTGATTTGATGACAGCGCTTGTGGATTCGTCAAACTATAGCTGTGGATATGTCAATAAGAATAAGACAAAATATTATAATTCGTTGTTCACAGCTAAACAATAAACCCCGATTAACTTCAATCGCCCAAGTGTCAGCTTGGGTCATATTGTGCTTTTACAGTGATTCAGTCATTTACGTGACATGCGTGATACACGCTTATGATTGACGAGGCAGTTTTTTTTTTCCTGCGGTAGGTACCCATATCTTTCTGCGGTAGACCAGTTGCAATCTAAGTATATAAAACCCGGTCTGGCCTACTATTTACCTATAGTTGGTCGGAGAAGAAGAGGATTCATACATTTCCCAAGGGTATTTGTACGAAAGTGAATGCAATGGATACGATTTGAATTCGAACTCGTCTCTCCGAACCGCTATTCATTACACAACCTAAATACATAATGACAGACATAGTAATGGAACAAATTCTCATTAATTAACCATTTTATCTTACATTTTCAGATAACATTATAACGCTATAATCCGAGAACAACGTTTCTTTCTCGGCAAATATTTTGGCGTTTTATGGACGATAAATTTATTTTTAGGTATTGTTTAAACATCGGAAGAATTAGTAACCAAAATTGAAATATCTGTTTAAAACGATAGACTACTGAATTCCTCTGAGAAAAAACAACTTTTAATTTTTGTTCTGGCTAAAGATTACATATGCAGTACCAGTGTTTAATGGACCACTATAGATTTTGCCTGCTCACAGGTGTTTATAGTCAATCTATTTTCTTTGTTTACCTGTGACTACTTCTTGTGTTACAATATGACGAACCAATTTTGTCAATATCCCTTAAGGATGCCCTCCAAAATATTTGAATACTTTACCTTTGGCTCTGTCGGATACAGACTTTGCAAACAGCTGCAAAAAAAGGGCGTGTTTCTCTTCAGTTTTCGTTAAAAAATGAAAAAGAAATCCATAATAGGAGTAATCAGTATGACGTAATATTTTGGAATAATTTTCTGTTTTTTTTTGTTTTTTTTTCATTTCTTCCTAGGGAATTGGAATCAAAATTGAATGTTCTCCAATCTGTTGAACAAAGAAGACAACTCCCGCGCGATCATCCGTACCAGCCTTTTCTCTATATATTGTGGTAGTGAAAATCTAATATGCCACTCTCTCTACAACACCGTCTTGACAACTAACACTCAACACCTATCTATCTATCTATCTATCTATGGTTATTCTGTTCTGTTGAGAACCGATCGATCTGCCCAGTACAGAGCCTTTTACTTTCTAATTGGTTTGACGGTCTACACTGACAATTTTCAATATAAAATATTGTGACAGAAAGCATTTTCTTTGTATTATCAAAATAACTACTCTACATCTAACCAGAGATACGTCATGTTTTGGCACCCAATTCTTCTTTTATAACCTAAGTTAATCCTCGTAACGTAAGAGTTAACAGACTGAATTGTCATCAATGCTATGTAGAAAATTACGTTTGTCAAACTGTATTTCTTATTCCTTAATGTATATTATGTCACGGTCAATTGTAAATTAGCCCCCGTCTCAATACATATTGTAATTACTCGTCTGATTAAAAGGTTTATGGCAGGCGATTCTCATCTAATTCCTCAACACAATTTCCTTTCCTTGAATGTCACACGGACACTGATGTGTAATTGTATTTCACATAATAAAGTTTACATTTGGAGTAATGAGAATGAACACCTCCGTATTGATATCTTTGATTTCCTTGTTACTGATGACGTCTCTATTAATTGATTAGTCCAGTAAGGGACTTGCACTTTAAGGCATCGTATTGGTATAATGACACGTTAAATGGTAATAACGTGTAAGTTCACTAATTGGTTGTGTTGCTGTAAATTGTACAGCTTAAATGATACGGAAATTGTACATAAAACAGACTAACATAATCAAGAACACAAAGGTTTTTTTTTTTCATTTTTTTTCAATTCGGCCGCCGACCACGTTTTATAAAAATTAATATTCTCAAATGATTAGGTTTATTTGATTTGCTACTATCATCATCTATTTTGCGTGACTGGGAAGCATCATTGAACTTCATGGCAACGTTGGATATTTCAAAGTACCGTTATGACAATTTGTCATATAAGCTTTTTTGCTCTGATGTAGTGCCTTATCCTTTCTTTTAAAAATGCGCTATAACAAAATTCTGTGTGTTTTCCTTATATTCAGTGTGAGATTCAATAAACGCAAATACGACAAGTTTGACCTTATAGAATGCCGATGTTATGACAGCTGTCACAATACAATCAAAAACATTTTCTTAGTAAAACTAACGCCGATAATGCCATTTAAGAGAAAACACTGAAAAAAAATTCACCCATTCCAGTATATATATATATATATATATATATATATATATAAAATTTTATCTTATTTTAAACTCTACTTCGGTATCGAGCACTGTTTTTTTTAATAAAAACAAATGTTAAATAACTTTGGATCATTAATGTAACTGCTATATATATATATATATATATATATCTATATATATATATATATCTATATATATATATATATATATATATATATATATATATATATATATATATATGTATGTATGTACGTATGTATACAGAGAGAGAGAGAGAAAGAGACAGACAGACAGACAAAGAAGAAGAAGAAGAAGAAGAAGAAGAAGAAGAAGAAAGGAGATCTCATAGAAAATATATTGGAAAACCTAGACCTAACTCGTGGAGCCTGGTAGTAAAATCGGTGCACATTGGTAAGATGATCATTAAACAGATTTATGGTACGCATAAAGCCCAAAAGAGAACAGGTCTTGTGTTAATATTGCTGCAAGTTTTGATCTCTTACAATGGGTTTCGTCGTGACTGCCTAAATAGCGAGGGCCTAAACTCTCATCAAATACGGCACAAGTTATTCGTTACAAATTATGTGGCTTTAATAACAGAACTACTGCAAATGCAAAAGGAAAATGTTATAAAATCACACGTCTAAATAGCCATATCATGCCTAACCAGATTTGAGCATGGATCACGAAATGGGATTGCTAGAAATCGTGTCTTAACCATCTATATCTATACTGTTCTACACATATTCACGCGCACATCAGCACACACTCATATATATATATATATATATATATATATATATATATATATATATATATATATATATATATATATATGGTTATCAATAAAACAAGGACAAACGAAATAGTACCAATAAAATCAGTAGGAAAAACATTTATTAAATATTAACTATTAACCATAAGACGGAAATGAAGCAAGGAAAAAAGTCAGGAATTTTCGGACACGCCTGTTTTCTTCATCGACGGAGCGAAAAAAAAAACTCAAATAAATAGAGATTACTCACCGACAGATGTTTTTTAGACGGTGTATTTTCTGGTGGGAATCATATTATAAGCAAAAACCCGATTTCTGTTTGATCCCTCGCTGTGCGAAACCTTTTATGGAAATAAATATAAATCTAAAATTCTTATCGGTGTAAGAGCGTTAGAACAGTCTATTATTAATAGTAGGGTGAATGTAGGGGCGAGTAAGATTGTAAACATAGATGAAGAGAGTTAGATTGCGCAGGCGGGGGGGGGGAGACGCCTCGGGTGTAGCCAGTGTCACAGAAAATTGTCAGTTTCAGTAAAAATGTACTGTAGTTAAGACACCATGCCCATTTCCGAAAGAGCATCTGACGAGATAAAAAACAAAAAGAGAAATAGCAAGGGAATATATACTAATAAGATATAATTAAATGAAATAAAAAGTAAGGAACAAATAAAAGGATAAATCTCTGGAACGGTCTCTGGTTAAAAAAATGTGGTTTGCGGAAAAAAAGATGAAAGGATTTTACATGTATGGAAACGCATGCGTACATAATTGTACATAGAGTGTAAATATACACAAGCCACTACACAAGCTTTTGTATCTCAGCACACTTAAATATTTGATTACTTATACAAGATACATATATGTCTGTGTGTGCACCCTAACGTATATGTGTCTAAGAATATCTGTAAGATAGTTGAGACACGGTTTCTAGATATGCTATCACTTGATCCATGTTCAAATCAAGGTAGTCTTGACGTGAATATTTTCTCCTGCTAATGAGAGAAAAATGTTCCCAGTACGGACAACGTAGTATGGTTTTAATTCTTTTGTCAGAATATGCAATGGGGTTCGGACAGAAAAAAAACCCTAAAATGTATTGTTTGTATATTCTTTTATTCAGATACATTTTTTTCTATTTAAATATTTTAATTGATTTTTTTTTTTTTTAATAAATTTGTAAATAATTTTTCTCTTGATTATTTGCTCAATCGTTTTACGCTGTTCGATTTCCAAAATGGCCGTTTGTACGTTTTCGACACTTCCGAAATGATGAAGTCTTTTCCACATTTTTTCTTGGATGCATCAGAATTCGAAAGAATTTTATTGCTTTGGTCTTTTTTATGCATTCCCGTTTTCTACTGCTATGATTTTCACTTTCTCATCCATATATAGATTAAATAAAGCTCGATTGTATTTTCTTTATTTGCTTTTCATTATATACGATTTTCATTATATACTATTGTACAACTTGAGTTTTCCCTTCCTTTCTAAGTTCCCAAACATGTTTTGACAACACGGTGACTTTGTACTTGTATATATTTTATATTTCCCAAATAGGAATGGTTTGCATATGTTCTTCAAATATATATATATATATATATATATATATATATATATATATATATATATATATATATATATATATATATATATATATATGACTTGTTGCCACAAAGACGAACAGTGTGCGGCTTCGTGACCCACTACATGATAATTTCTCGAAGTTGTTCATCCCCACTACAGTTGCGGATTTCGTCATGCCTTTGGGAGTGTGGAATCTATGATGCTCAGATGTAATAGACAGGGGTTACTAGCGAACTGCCAAACAACCTATTTGGGGCGACATGATAATGATTTATCTCTTTCAGTTGTTCTTGTTTACGTAAGCTATGTGGTAAAAAAAAAACCCGTTCAGCTGGAAATCAAACACCTCCTTACGGGCACCCTATCGATCCGAGGCTTGACCGCATTAATCAGGACCACGAATATGCGGATGTACTGGATTCCTATGGGAAAGGTCGAGTGGCATAAAAACAGTCATTTTTTAATTCCACTTTTTCACCTGATTCTTCATTACATTCTCCCATTCGAAGCAGAACTCGATCATGCCTGTGACTTAATTGTGCTTGTTCAACAAGTGCTGTTTTTTGTTCCAATCTTTCTAGTTTTTTGATATTCCTATCCCTCGCCGGTACTAATTTCATGTGATGTCCACGTTTGCAATACATCTGATATTGTATCCCGTCCGTCTGCCTGAAATATTTTTGTTTTGTAACATATATCCCTTGTTGCCTGAACCCCAGTATTAAAATATCCCTAGCTCCAATCATTGACATTGATGATAAATGTATCTATTAATGCCATTAATTTCCTTCCAATTAAATTCAGATTCCCGACGGAAATGAGTGAATGCACGCCTCCCCTTGGTGCAGTCGTTCCCTAAATCTCCAGACTGTCGACATTCACAAGAAACCATTTGTCTGTGACATAGGTGTGTTTGTTGTTTATTCCTCTCAGTTGTAAGGCCTTTTTTACTACCACAACTACTAGGTCGTCCACGGTCTCACTGTTCTCTGCAATTGAGACATGGTCTCTCTCTCTCTCTTTGCCTAACGAACCATCCCATCACATGGTCGTGCATTTGGGAAACATCCAGTCTCTCAAACAGTCTATGATTCTTTTATGCCATCGTAAATGCTTCTGCAAGCTTTGTGGGGGCTGGCTTGGCTGTCTCGATTTTTATGAATATAGTTCTAATCGCGTCTGTATAATACTCTCTGAGTTAGGTTCGGATGGCTTCTCTGTCGCTCTGTACAGCATAATTCAACGCTGCTTTGTCCATGTTTAGATAATTCGGACAGCGGTAGGTACTTCGGACAACGTTTTTCTCTCACCTTGTCGACTTCTAATTCTCTGGCAGCATCATCTGTGCTTACATATTCTGATACTCGGTTGTTAGGTGTTGTAATTAAGTCTCCCCAACTAACTGTAGTGTTGTCGTGTAGGAATAACACTATCTATTCGTGTCATCAAAAAAATGATAAGCTAAGCTGACAATATCTGACGATGTTAGATTATGGATTGTAGATTTCGTTTTCAGTACTGGGATACAAACTGGAAATTCCGAATGCATTCCCTAATATATAGGAATCCGACTACCACCTGACACCATTTTGGGTGATGATTAGCGAGTAGAATCAATGTCTAAGCTATCCAGAGTTATATATATATATATATATATATATATATATATATATATATATATATATATATATATGTATGTATGTATGTATGTATGTATGAATGTATGTATGTATGTGTGTGGTGCGGAGCATATCAAACATGTTCTTTCTCATATTCAATATATTTTATGACGAATTCACTAAGAAATTCTTCCGTCCATAACTGTCACCACACATTTCTAAAAAGAGACCAAGCCGACAAACAAAAACTAACTGAATAGTCGAAAAATATGTGCAGTGATCTAATGCAATTACATATCTGTCTCTGCAAAAACTGTCGAGATGTCACTGTTTAATAATTACCAGTATCATTATCTTTTCATTCTTCGATGTGTCTTGCTAATTCCGAACGTAGGCGATAAGGATTTTCTCCAACATTCTATCGTCTTGAACTGTTATTAAGTTTCAGCAACGCAAATCATAAGTCTTACAATGTAATACAACGAGACATTATAAGGACAAAGAAATTTAAAATTGAATATGATTATGACCCAGAAATCATTAACTCCAAGCGATATGACAACTAGATCCACAACATGTAATAATAAAAACAATAATAATAATAAGAATAACAGACACCACAAAGAAAAAAGTGTCTCGTTATTAATATGGCAGTCCCTGCAGACTGCAACGTATCTTTGAAGATCTTCAAAAAGCTATGAAAATATAAGGACATTGAAATCGAAATCTCAAAAATGTGGCACATGGGTACATCAACAATCCTTGTTGTAGATGGAGCCCTAGGATTGGTTTGAAAAGTTTCTAGTGGAATAATTGAAGGGATACCTGAAAGTCCATTACTTAAATAAAAAAATAAAAAAATGTTCTCACGAGTACAGCCCACACCTTACAAAGGGCTTTATGTAAAATATGTTTGTGTGTGTGTGTGTGTTTTTTTTTTATTTTATTAGTCAGTGAAAATTTCATGATGCCATTTCTAACCTTAAGTCTTTGGGCGGGAGCCGGAAAGAAATGTGTACACACCAGAAGATAAAGAAAATAAAATAAAAAGAATGTTAATATCATTTTAATAGAAAATTTTATTAAGCATGGCCTAATATGTCATTATCGACATAGGAAAATCTTGAATGTCAACAGTGTTGCCAGATTAAATGACAGGGGGATTAATATTAGATTATTACTTAAAATCAGAAAGCAACAGCTGAAAACTACAGTACGTATAAAAGGGTAAAGAGGTTATGGAGAAAGTAAAATTCACAAGAGATTCTGAAATAAAGAGAGACTTTCAATGGTTTGTCTATTATGGTTGTACCGCAAAACAAATACAAACGGTGTTGGTAACAAGTTTCAGGTTGATTCGAACAAGAAGAAAAAAAAAGGGTTTAGGGGAGAGTCATAATTGATCACTTTTGAAAAGAAACATTGTATATAAAATTAAAAGGAAATAGTACTAATATCACACATTAACTGGAGCAGCACAACCAGCTAATGAAATTTAAAAAAAAAATAGGATACGGAATTTAACCGTAAATAATAATAGGATATTTAACGCAAAAAAAGATAAAATTATCAAGGATAAGAAGAAAAAGAGGAAATTTAACTATCAATGTTCTAAATGGTGGAAATATACCAGTTAAATGTTTAAGGATTTAGAGCAAAATATAAATGGTGTATTATTGTAATACAAACGATGTAGCACATAAAACCACGTATTATTCTTGTAACTATGGGGGCAATGTGAATGGTCAGGAAAATCACGCAAAACATTTCAATCTGGTGACGTTTCCGACCAGGAACTAACAACATAATACTTTTAAACATTTCAATAAACATATGATTAAGAGCAGCTGATGTGTTTGTCCGATTGTTAAAAACACTTTTTCATTCAGTTTTCACCTGCCAAATTAATAACAATTATAATGAGAAGAAGAAGAAGAAGAAGAAGATGAAGAAGAAGAAGAAGAAGAAGAAGAAGAAGAAGAAGAAATTGTGTACACAACAGAAATCAAAATAAATAAAAATAATAGCAAAAGAAGAAAAAATGTTTACACAACATAAATCAAAATAAATAATAATAATAGCAGAGTAAGAAGAAGAAGAAGAAGAAAAAGAAGAAGAAGAAGAAGAAGAAGAAGAAAATGTGTACACAGCAGAAATCAAAATAAATAAATAATAATAATAATAATCTTAGAAGAAAAAGTGGACGCAACAGAAGTCAAAATAAATAATAATAATAATAATAATAATAATAATAATAATAATAATAAAAAAAAGAAGAATTGAGTATTCACATCAATATCAACTAGATGACACAGTGTTCAGAGAAGACACCGAAATAAAACAACAGAAAGGAGAAGAAAGGTCAAATAATCAAGACATAAACCATGGTCAAAGAATATTTGTTTTCCGGCGCCAGCTTACCACACAGGTCATATTGTAGTGTCTCCGCGTGCATTCTCAATGTGCGAAAATGCTGTGTCCATTTACTATCTAACTTAAATAATCTCAATAGCGCAGAATAAACAGATGTCTTAAGGTGATATTTCATACAGTGGTTTCTCAAGCGTGGTCTTGTGCGCATATATCAAAGGTTATTTTCCTTCATTCCAGTCGCCTTTCTTCATCTATTGCTATGTTACCATTTTCACATATCCCTCTCCCTTCTCACAGTCGCTTGGTGATGGTCAACTCCACTATTATTTTTTTTTTTTATTTCTCTTGTATACATATTTACTTCCGGGTCCCAAGCAGAGGCGAGGTCAGAAATGGTTTCATGACATTTTTCACTAAAAACATTTTGTAAAAATGTTACAAAACAAAATAAAACACACAAAAAACACCTGTGATCACATACATTTTACATAGATAAAACTATTTGTCATGTGTGAGTTGTAATTGTGAATTTATTTTTTTTTATGCAAATAAGGCATGGATTATGCGAAATCCCTAAAATGAGTCTATCGGAATGTTTTACAATCAATCCAAGAGGTCAAATACAACTGGAATTATTGATACCCTCATTTGTCGAATTTTTGAGATTTCCATTTCAAGATCATTGTATTCTCATGGTTGTTTAGAAGATCACCAAATATACATTCCAAACTTCATGAACTGTTGTGTCAATAAGAAAGAACTTTCTGTTTTTTGTCGTCTTGTATCCCGATTTCTTAGCAATTAGCATTGATTGTTATGTCTGGGTATATTGTAAAGTCTCACGAAATCATTACAAGTCCTAAATCTCTAACCGGGTTTCGATGATATTCATGCCAGTTAAGTGTAGTTTCTTTCGAGTAAAAGTTACATAATTTCCAGTGCATATGTTTGCCCACTCTATCATGCCGAGTTTTCTATTCAGTTGGAGCTGACATTATGCAACACGATAAAATTTGATCAATTTTGTCTGGGTACTTATCACCGAATCTGCATTTGAGATCAACACTAATTTTTTCAGTTTGAGTGCTTGGTAATTTCTCGATAGTAAGCATTGTTTCTCTGCAGCAAGAATAAAAACCTTTGGCTTCAGCACTACGTAACACTGATGAGTATGGGTTTTACATATATTAACTTGTTTGGTATGGGCAGAGTATTGAACATGAAGAGGCTTATCTTGCTATATTTTTTTTTTTTTTTGCATTTGGTACATTTCATTTGCTTTAGCTTTCTTTTTTTATTTTTTTCCGTTGTATTAGGTATATTATGCTTTCCTTACACGTCTTCACCTAATTGAAATTTCTGTTTGAATTTGTTGGCTTATATTATTAGTGAATTATTATTATTATTATCATTGTCATCATCATCATCATCATTCGATTTCTGCTATGGACACACTACCTACCAAGTCTGCGGAAAGACCTAAGGCAGGTCGTGGTGTGTTGTTATGGCCACATTTCGGTGAAGTTGCTAGCGTTACATAGACAAAGTTCTCCTTAGTGTGTGTGCTGTACTTAATAAGACAATTTTCTGTATGTCTCTTAAGCTGGGGTTTCCAGGGATTCTCTTTCAATGTGTTGTTTTGTTCCATTTTTTATAATTCCAAGTGCACCTATTACCACTGGTATTATTCTTGTTTTCAATTTCCACATTTTTTCTATTTCAATTTCCAGGTCTTTGTATTTTGATAGTTTTTTTTCAAATTCCTTGGTTGCTATGTTACAATCCGCTGGACAAGCCATATCAATTAGTAGGCAAGTTTTTTCTTTCTGGTTTTTGACAATAATGTCCGCCTATTTGCTTCAATTTTTCTGTCTGTGTGGATGGTATAATCCCATAGAATGGTGACATCTTCTATTTCTGTAACCGGCGCTGGCCGATGTTCATACCAGTGTTTGCTTACACATTTCCAAAGTGTTTGCACATTGTCCAGTGTAAGTATTGCCCCACTCTATCGTGACGATTTTTATATTCATTTGGGGCAAGTATAGAACATCCTGAGATTAGATGGTCTATTGTTTCTTGGTATTTGTCACAGAACCTGCATTTTGGATCCACATTATTATGTATGATATTTGCCTGAAAATTCCTAGTGAAAAAAGACTCTGGTCTTGCGCTGCAAGAATAAAACCTTCAGTTTCAGACTTTAATCCAGATGCTCAAACCATCGATGAGTATTAACTTTATCAACATTGGGTTTATTTGCACGTTCTGGATATTGGCCATGCAGAGGTTTGTCTTGCCAGCGTTGTTTCATCTGTTCAAGGGCTTTATCCTTGGCTTTCTTTTTCATATCTTTTGCTGCAATAGTTGGTTCTTGGCTTCTGTTTTGATTTACTACAGAATCTACTAAATGTAAATGTTGTTTTGTATTTACTGCCTTCTTTTATTATTGAATATTTTTTTCTTTCTGTTTTTCATGTTGTTTCACTAATTTTATCATCCAGTCATTTGTTGTTTCCATGTAAGTTAGTAAGCCAATAGTTGTTGTCTTGTATGACAATTCTAGCTGAATAAGACCTCTTCCACCTTCTTTTACAGGGGTATGTATAGACGGTCTACATCAGCCTTTGGATGATGCATCTTATATTAGAAAAAGAAGCTTTCTTGTTTTAGAATCCATTTGTCTGATGTCATTTAGAGTCCAGTTCAAGATGTTGAAACTATATTGGACCACTGGGATGGCTAGGTTATTAATGGCCATAATTCTGTTCTGAGAATTCAATTCAGTTTTTAATACCAGTCGTACCCTTCTATAGTACTCTTTACGCACTATTTCTTTCATTTTCTTATGGTGAATTCCTTCACTCTCATTTACACCTAGGTACTTATAAGCTTCTCCTTGTTCTAAATCTTTTATTGTTACATTATTGTTATTATTATTATTATTATTATTATTATTATTATTATTATTATTATTATTATTATTATTTCTTTTCATTACTGGTGCATTTAATTCCGGATCTCATCTAAAGACCTAAAAACAAATATGATATTATGACACTTTCCACTGAATATTAAAAATAAATAAATGAAGTAACCTAAGCTCACAGACATTTTAAATAGATAATGCTCTTCCTAAGGTGTGAGCTGTTATTGTGTATTTTGCATTTCTGTAAGACCAGATATCTCTTCAGTGAATCTATCAGAACCTTTTCCAGTTAAGCACGACAACTGGAATTATTCATGTCTTCAGATACAACTTTTCTTTGGGATTTCCACTTCAATACCCTTGTATTTTTTAGTATTTTGTAAGATCTTCAAAGCTACATCACAGCCTGCAGTAAATGTCATGCCAATAAGAAAGCCCATTCTGTTTTTTTCGTTTTGATCATTATGTCTGGGCAATTGGTTTTGAATCTTCTCTCTGTGTATTGTAAAGTCCTATAATTATCCACACTAGTATTAACCGAGGGATGCTTTGAAGCCAAAGGCAACTTTATGCTCCAACACTATTTTTGATGGTGTAGTTATTTTCAATCACGTTGAAGTTGGTTGGTCGTGACATTTACCCTGATTTCATGTTCAACTAGCCTATTACATAAAAAATATGTTCAATCATTCGTTCACATATCGCGTTGCATCCCATTGAATAAAAAAGACTTAGATCTCTAGCGTGTATATGGATACAAATCCAATTATATTGGCAATTACATTGCAAAGGCATTCAGAAAACAATGGAAATGTTCATAATAAAAATAACAAACATTTGCTGGATCAGAGATTTTATACTATATTTGAATATATATTTTGAAAATTATATCCCAATTGCAGCTATAAAAACTACGTATAAAGTAGAAAGAAAGAATTTGAACGCAAAATAAGCTATGCCAAAAGTAGTTTCACACAATACCATAATTTGGTACGTAACCAAAAGAGCAAACTTGAAACATGTTCTTAAATAAACTGATCAGCTCAAGAATATCTCATGAATTTCAAACATGGCGCCAAACCTATTCATGCACATCTAAACTCATCTGTATATAACTGTATACAACTTCTTTATATCATCAATTGCGAAAAAAGTTTGTGTGCGAGTAAAACTTAAGCACTGGTGCTACAGAATCACAAAGAAAGAAGTGTAGATATGAAGCCAGCTCACTAGTTGGCTACAACTATCTGCAACAAATAAAATGTTTAGCTCATGTAACTAAAAAAACTTTGGCACAATCAAGATGCTAGCATTCCGCAGAACTTCAAATATGTTAGCCATCAATACTGGAAAGAGCGATACAGCTACTGGATTAGAGAAAAACTATTTTCCTAAAAGAAAGTGTTTTCAGAAAATGATTTTGAAAATTACAACAGAAAGCAGTACTGACTGCACGATCATTGAATGCCTTATTGGGAAACAGCTAATATTACAATTAACATTTAAATATATATAATTTTTTTTAATTTAATTATCTTATTTCGCATTTAAATATGATGAATTGATAATATGAGCTTCTGTATATTAGAATAAACATGATGTATATATATATATATATATATATATATATATATATATATATATATATATATACAGGGATCATTGGGTTGATGCGTAAGACACATTTATATTATTTTCTAAAGAAAATAAATATTCTAAATTGTGATTTTTCGAGGTATATTCACAAAGCTTTTGAAGTAGCCTTTTTCACTGACACTTTTGACTTAAAGGAAATATATATTAGTTAAAAATAGCTGTGGACAAGATAAACTCTAATAAGTTTATTTTACAAAATGCCAGTAAAAAAAAAATCAATAAACATGTACATAGCAGCAAATTTTCGGTATATATCTATCGCTCAAAAATTTAAACGTTTAATTTCAGAATATGTATTTTTGATTCACTTCATGATGTTCGACAATAAGGTAATTAATTTGAAGTAATACTTTTCCTTTTTGTGTTTCCCGGAATTCCGTAAAAAATGGTGCGAATGTGTTGTGGTAGGATCCACCTAATTTACATAGTGGAGTACCGACCATATAAATATGGTTGGTACCGGGAAGAGAGGAAGGAATCAAGAGAATCAACCAGAGACTCTGCCCGACAGCGACTCAGTCAACACATTCTCCATGAACGGTCTTACCAGGAATATACAAAAGACTATATGTAAATATTGTGTACACATTCTTGTTTCAATACATTTTGTTCTAAGTACATTTTGTGTTGCATTATTATTCCATGCATTAGTCAAGTTTCAACAGAATGTCAATTTAATTTCTTTCGTTTTACATTTAATATCTGTAATTTCAAAGTCGATGTGCATGTGAACTATTTTCCCTTATCGCGGGAAAAGTTTTTTTCATCTTATTCTATTGGATATAAATATAGTAAACGTAGAAATTTTGAAACAGTGACAAGACTATTACTTCTATATCAAGAAAGTGTTGCTTTGGCTGCGTACCAAGATTTCATATTTAACTCTAAATTATATCTTATAAATGCTATATGATTTAGCAATGAACATATATTTGAGTAAGAAACTCAGCATATGAGAATTTAGCAAATTTCTGTGGTGAATGTCAATAGAACGGAAGCCGCATACTATAAGAAAAATGCCAGTATGTTAAACCAGTTTATTCTGTAATGGAATTCTAACGCAGATTCTCCTGAATAAAGATGATTAAAAATACTCTCCTCAACAAAGATGTTAAAACAAAAGCTACTTCCCGGGAAAGAAGTTGAATCCATCTATTCTCTATAAAAATGTTACACCAGATCGTTATCAATCTATATATCAGACCAGTCTGTCGGAAAGAAATATCGATCATTCTCTTCCCTAGAATGATGACAATCCTGCCTCATTACAAGCCTCTCAAAACAGCAGAATCATTCAATTCCTTAGACATATATTATACAAAATTATCATCTAGAAATTTGTTACACAAACTTTTTGCCTTGGAATAATTTAAACCAAACTATGTTTAAAAAGCTGTGAAAATCTTCTTACCTAGGAAGACGATGAACCAGCGCCTTACTTAAAAATTGTTGAACTAACCCTACTATGATGTGCAGTCGATGAAATAAAAAAACCCGACGTTCATGCGCGAAGTTAAAATATATAATATGGCGAACATTTACCTATCGTATCTTGTATTGCCGACATATATATTAAACTTCCTCTTTCACTCTAACAATGTTGAATCAGCCTGGTCATGATTCTTTGAAAACCAGCCTATTCGCTTGAAAGATGTTAAACAATCATATAACTAAGAAACAATATAAAGTCACTGTATTTCATTGAAAGCTGAAAATTCAGCTTCTTTCCTGGAAACATTAAACCATCCTTCTGCCTAGAAAAACCATACAATGCTGTTTCCATTGCAATGCAGAAAATCATCATCTTTCCAAGAAAAAATCATTAATTCTATCTATTTTCCTTGCCATATATTAATATTTAGAAAGTTCTTCAATGATATTGTCATATAAATTATTAGTGCAATAATGGCCTTTCACTTGAGAATTAAAACCAGTTTTATAATATCTTTCTAGACAGAAAATAACGAGAATACTTCTTATGCAAACAACCTGATCTCATCAGTCTCATATTTGAATATTACTGAGTGATATTAATTCCACCCGAGGCACGTTTCGTTGTTCTTCCAATTATCAATTATGTCCGGTGTCTTGGCAATACATTAATTATAATCGTTTAATGAGGACCTTGACACATGAGTGGGCTGTGAAAGACAATACAATCAAAATTGTTATTTAACGAACAAAGGACAAATACGCATAGAATAGTTGAAATAAATATAGATTCTTTTTTAGGGAAAAACATGCATTTATATTCAGTTGTCTCTTGCGGTAATACGAAAGAAATGGTAATTATTATTCAACCAAATAAACACCAACGGTTGTATTCTTGATCCGTGTGAATTATTGTTAAAATGTAAAATCACATTGTTTTAAATCGCATTGATTTAAATTATTGCAAAAGAAACTGTAATTAAAATATTGGAATAGAAACTTCAATGTCATTGTATTGTTTCACGATCACGTTTTCATGAAGAAGTTATCCATGGCATTAAAATCTTATTTATCCCAGCATCGGCTTTCTAATAGAGGTAACTACGCAAGATTTCATGGCTCTACCAATCATTATATGACATACGTTAAAATAATCCCGATTTATCAATTCAATAGTTCAGACATTTACGCCTATGACACACAAGGCTACATCCACCGAGATGAATCATTTGCATTACTCCCGTATTCTAATTGCTAGGCAGATGTTCCCCCTATTATTTTGTGAAAGATACGTCATCTTGTAAGCTTCATTAATCAAGACACTCTTATCCACTTAAAATCAGGGAACAATAGATTTGCCGCCCTATGGCTCATACTTTTAACATTCGTTCACCGCCTCTTTCATTCATATCGCAAATTCAGTAACATTCTACCTTGAGTGGCTCTTGAGTCTAGTATTAAGTGAAATTTACTAATGGTTTATTGTCATAAACAACAAACATAAAAAGACGGGGATTTTAAAATAACAGTAAATGAAGGTTGTATTCACCATAAAAAAACGACGCTAAATTCAAAAAAGTACGTAAGATGAAGGAAAGAAAACGCAGACAAAGATTTGTCTGGTTACCGTTCATATTCTTTCAGAGCTCGACCGAAGAAAATAGAACAGTTTACTAAAAACGAATACAAAGAGAATAGTAGATAGACGCTTATCAGTCATACATGCTTAGACGATAATCTTTTGATAGATGACTGACGAAGAGGATTTTTCCCGCAGTAGGTTGTCATTTCTTTCTGCAGTAGAGAAGTAGCCCTGTCCTGTTATTTACCAATAATTGGGGGAGAAGAAACCTTTCCCAAGGGTATTAATCGGCTCTCCGATTTCTCAATCCGAGCGGCTATCCATTACTCTGCCGTGCCACCTCCATAATATACTAATACATGTATACATAAATTATAAACTTGCACATAGAGTCCAAGCAACAACAATTTTTGTTTAAACAATGAAGGCTGCGTAGTTCAAAAAATATTTCATGGTTATATCTGTCTTTGGACTGTTCAAACAGAGAACATATCTTCAAGGTATAACAACAAAACAAAACACAAATTCCGATAAATCGTGTGAAATAATTTAGCTTCCACTAAAACCTGAAAACGAACACAAATATCTCCTAAATGTCTTAAACTAAAAGAATATTTTTATGCATTACTGAAAAGTATTCTGTTTTAGTTTCTCTTGTCTGTCATACGAAATAAACGTGGCTACATTCGCAATTAAATAAGGTAATAAAATCCAGCGATCGATATTTAAATCGCTCTCTGTGTATTGTATTTTTGATTTTATTGATTGGAAGATAACTCTTCGAAAATTGAATTTAGATTCTCAGATGAATAAATGCGACAGTAAAAGAAATTATATCATAAATAGGAAGGAGAGAATTACAAATAAAACGGACAGTTGATGTTTTGCATGGTTTAGATTTATTTACTGAAAATCGTTGAGGATTTTTAAAAGTAAAAATATCTAGTGTAGTATATTCGAGGGATGTTTTGCAGAACTTGGAACTTTTTTTAATAAAATGTAAAATAAAATAAAATATTTTCATTTGTCATCAATTTCCGCCTGTCAAAATCTCTGAGGATAACAAATACACACATAGAAAAAGTGTTTTGCGATGACAGTTCCATTTAAGCATGAAACAAACAGTCGCCATTCAATGTTGGTACATATGATCTTATTCGGATATTTACATTTATCCGTGAAATATTGATTATATATATATATATATATATATATATATATATATATATATATATATATATGTATATACATAAATATATACATATATATTTATATACATATATATACATATAGATATATACACGTATATATATACATATATATATATACATATATATATAAATATATATACACTTATATATATACATATATATATACATATATACAGATATATATACACATATATATACATATATATATATATATATATATATATATGCATATATATATATATATAAATGTTTATTTAAAATTATAACATAAATATGTTATAATATATATATATATATATATATATATATATATATATATATATATGCGCATGAAAACACACGCCCTATATATAAAAGAAAGTGTGCAATGGAAATATAGTAGCAGAATATATTTACTTATATTTTTGTGTGTAAATTATTTACCTTCCAATATAGGTTTCAACGCAAACGCATGTATATTTGTTTGTTTAATATTTTATGGATATTAGCTTGTGCCCATTGGCTTTTAATTTCCACGCCTATATTTTGTACGCTATATTTGCACATTTGTCTTACCTATAAATGTCCGCTGGAATATTGTCCTTATCGCCCTATTCAGGTTATCACGTTGAACATTAATTAGTCTTGAGAAACATCTGCGTTTGGAACCAACACAACTGATTATGCACACAATTCTAATTTGAATCCATCTTCATACGTGCATTCTATTCATAATATCTTAGAAGTTCGGCCGAAAATGAAAATCATCTCAAAAACAAATTTCTCGTGTGTCTGTTAATGCTGAAATAACTAATAACAAACATACATCTTATTAAAAACTATCGATTCTTTAGCGTGCAACAGTAAATTAAGCAAAGTTACTACCAATTTATTCCCTAATGCATTCCATAATTATTAACTCGCTATCTGCTTTTCCAGTATGTAATCCAAAAGCCGTTGATGTTTTGCAAATGATAAATATTTTTTTTTTAATGCAGTACTAAAATAAAACTGGGATTTTAATCTCATGGATATTGACATGCTATTTACACATTTAGAGGAAACATGGACATTCCGAAGTAAATCTTGGATATTTACAGATATCATCTGAGATTTAAAAAAAATCCAGTTATCTCACATAATTCCTTGCACGCACGAGTTGCTTTTATTAATTCAAACGTTATTTTAATGATTAGTTCAGTGTGAATATACGTTCCGTGTAATTATATACAGTATTTATTTCATCTACAGCCCTTGAGTTAGTGAAAACACAAAATATACTAAGTGCAGTAAACGACAGAAAATTGTGGACAGCCCCGATCTCCAAGTTTCTGAAGAGACACAAAGCGTAAAAGTACAAATAGAAAAAGAAGCAACATAGATGATATGTACAATAATTTCATTTAAATCTACCTTTTATATGTACAATAATTTCATTTAAATAATCTACCTGTAATATGGACAATAATTTCATTTAAATAATCTACTTCTTATATGTACAATAATTTCACTTAAATAATCTACCTTTAATATGGACAATAATTTCTTTTTAAATATCTACCTTTAATATGAACAATAATTTTATTCAATAAATCTAAACTTAATGAAATTTAAAAAAATAACGTTAGTAATTATTCGAATATGAACAAAGTTAAGTACATAATTATGTGATTTTCTTGTAATGCATACGAAATAACTAAAAACAAGATAAACAATCCGCGAAATTTATAACTCTCTAGAATATACCAGTTAAAGTTAAAACACACGTTAGTTTTAGCCTTTAAAAGAAATATTCAAAACATCTATACTAGTTATTACCAGTAACTCATGCCCATAAACCAAATTGTAAAAAACGTATTTTCCTATGTTCTCATGCCTACTGTAAAATTGGATCTATAAAAGCAACAATAAAAAATAACATTGTATTATTACTTTAACGCACATGCAACACACTCCATTGTAGAATGGCTTGTCACTTACCGAAATTAAATATAAGCCGTTCACATATCGTTGATCACATACTAAACAATTAAAAGGAGTTCATCAATATCACAGATATTAATAGACAATTAAATCTTACTATAGTATGTTCTTACAAATAAAATCGCAAAATTGCAGAAGTTAATATTATATATATGAAACATCACATACATTTTTAAATTAAAAAAAAACATAGAAAAATGTATCTTTATATAATTAAAAAATATTCAATATGCGTAAAAATACAGTTGAGGGAGTATGTACATTGGTGCTTGAGTTGGAAAACACGTTTATCCTGGAATGTTTATCCCACAAGGAAGATGGCGGACTCGGTATGCGAGTCCAGGTAAGAAAATACAAAGAAACAACTAAAACCAATATATATGCAAAGATTAATGTCATATTAACAAGACAAAAAGTTACATTGTTGCTAGCGACAAAAACAATGATATTGTAGGTATGAGACAATACAATTAACATGCAGGAAAACATTTAAAGACTAGTGAATTCGTCGTATATGTAAGGTATGTGTAGAAATCCTAGAGGCAATGAAGTCAAATGAAGTTGCGTACTTACGTGTGGGTGTTTGTCTGCATTTCCCAATAGAAAACGCGTTTTTATTATAGACCTACATCCTAGAATGTCTAAGGAAAATAGGAAATAGAGAATGATCGAAAATATTACAGTTTATTTAAAGATATGCATTGTCGTTCAAAGTTTTATGACCGCCATTAAAAGACAGCATTTATGTCTATTATCACTCATGATGATAATAGATAAAAAGTATATATGAAAAACGGGCTAGCTTACAGGTTTCGAACCTCGCTCAACAGAGCTAATTCGATGCTAAGAAATTAAATAGAATTGTCATTAAAAAGAGATGGACAATACGTATTGGGGAGGGGAGAAAATAAACATAACTTAGATAGAAATTAGTTGGAGCCGTGTACGAAGTCTTTCTGTTTACACAGAGAGGGCTTTAACGATAAAATATAAATGGCCTCCAACACATTTATGTGATAATACGAGTGGGGCTTGCTAAGAATGGTAATGAGTCCATAATGAAACTAGTAGCACATTTATAACTATTTAGATGACTACATGATGACTATATTTGGGGATAACCCTAAAATTGTAAATTTAGGCCTAATAGATAAATTTAGTTATACGATATGTATTGAGTCTAAGTCTCATAAACGCCCTGTTAAGTGAGTTAAAAGTGGGAAATTGACCACTGACATTTCTAATTTAATTAGACCCTCGGGTTCCATTTGTCTCCGTCTCTATGGTTTACCCAAAACTCATAATTTGGGATTCCATTGAGACATATTCTATCTATTATATTTTCTTCCCAACATGGCGCGGCTAAATGGCTTTCTACCATACTACAGCCAGTTTTGGAACAATATAACTTTTCCTGTATTAAAGATTCGTTCGAATTCTTTGATCTACTGCAGCGTTAGTCGTTCATGGATAAATTTATGTTTTCCTACGATATTTCCAGCCTATTTACCTGCGTTCCACTTGCTGAGACTATCACTATATGTGTTGAAGCTCTATACTGTAGTTAGTTGTCTCCAATTGTTATTCCAGAGGACGTTTTCGTCGAACCGATGAAATTTACCACAATATCAGTCGAATTTTGTTTCGAAGACGTCATGTACTGGCAAGTCGATGGTGTATCGATGGGTTCTCATTTGGGACCCATTTTAACAAATATCTTTGCTGGATTCCACGAAGAGAGTATGTTATTGATACTTAAATAACCTGGCGTTTAATTTCGTTACAATTGATGACACCTTGTGTCTCTTCGATAACGACATTGAAGCGGACCATTTTCTTTCATCCCTTAACAATATGCATCCAGCCTTAAATGTTACACAAGAAAAGGTGGCTGATTCATTTTGTTTCGACGTTTAACTAAATCGTCTCGTCAGGTAATTAATAATGATTAACCATCATTGTTAAATGTACAATTTTGCAGTGTATACGTACATGTTCTAATGCAACAGTTTATAATATTTATTTATTTCTCTACTTTTGTACTGAGCCCATATATATATATATATATATATATATATATATATATATATATATATATATAGATAGATAGATAGATAGATAGATAGATAGATAAATATAGATATAGATATATAGATAGATATATATATATACTTTAAAAAAATAAAGGAGATTTCGAATTATGTAATTTTTGTTCATTCCGGCAGGATAACTCACAATTTGATGAAGTTAACGCTAGCATCGCACAGATTATATCAGACATATTTATGTCTTTGTCGATACCTGGGAAGGCCGAGAGTTTAATTCAATTTCATTTTCTTTAATTCTTCAAATACATCCGCACGACAATCTCGTCTGTATTAAAAAAAAAAAACACATTGATATCAAAATGCACATTTTCCACACCCACATCTTTTCGATAAGGCGGTTAACGTATTTTGCTTTCAATGGAAAAATTTTCCGATTCAAGTACGTTTTATAATATCACAGCTTGTTGAATATTTCAAAATAGATGTAAGATTGATTATCTTACATGGCCTACTTGCTAAGGCACTGTCATTGAATAATAAGTTGTCAATGTTTAGAGATGGGACTTTAGATCTTGCCGAGAGGTTATTCAATATTTCTAATTAGGCTTCCTTAATTAACAACCATAGAAAATGGATATAATAACAAATTCAATTAGATGAAATTTTACTACCTTAAAAAAATAAATTAATAATCATTCTGCTTAGGGATTTTAAAAATCTCATAAAGCCGTTTATTCATCCGAAGCTTTCTTATTTTAGAAACAAAAAAGAATGTGCTTAATGAAGGGAATTTTTCCTTCGTCAATGTTAAAGCAAAAATAGACGACGGATGTATCGACATCGTGGACACAAAATTATAACTGAGGGTAAAACTTATTGATCATTTTTTAACATGTCTTGTTGAAAATAAATATTTAATATCTCAATTTTGTTTTGGTGGTATGTTTGGCAAAGGGACAGTGGGCATAATGAATAGGATGTTGTGGTCGTCCACATTGTTAGTGAAAACAATACTTAGAAGACGATATTCGAAAAAATATGCTCTTTGCAAATATATTCTCCTGTATTATAAAGGGAAATAAGTTAAATGACTTTTTAAATAAATCACGTCTAATTTAATCAGATATCTACTGACACAAAAGTAAACGGGTCAAAATTAATGCCAACGAAAGAAAATAGAGAAGCTCTCCTTATATATCACAGTTTCATAGATAACCATAAATCGATATATTTGAAGAGAGAATGGTATAACTAAAAGGAATTATACTGATCTGTGTAAGCACCGGAGTCGATGTTCCTAACCACACAAGCAAGGAAAAGAGACAAAACCGATGAAAATAGATACAACAAAAACAGGAAAATAAGAAATACATAAAATGAAATTCCTTCTAAATAATATTTTTCGTTTTACATGTCTAGACTACATTATTTGTAATAATTTATCATTGCACAAACAAAAATATTTTAAAAGACAGCCTTGCTGAAATATAAATATCAAAGTAATAAAAAGGAAAACAAAGATTTTTTTTTATTTTCTGGACATTTTCTTGTCAGTTTTTTTTTTTTTTTTTTTTTTTTTTGTGTGTGTGTGTGTCTTTGCCCGTTGTATGGTATCAGGAAGGACACAGACCAGTAGAGAAGGTGAAGAAATAGCGTGCGTCCTTCAAGGAATAGTGTATTTATGAGTAGACGGCTTTCGTGCAACACTGGAGTAAGTGGAACAGAAGCAGTCAAAAGATGATAATATCCAAAGTTTAGAATTGTCAGTGTGTGTGTGTGTGTATGTGTGTGCGTGTGTGTGTGAGAGAGAGAGAAAGAGAGAGAGCGACTGAGATAGAGAAAGAAAGAGAGGGGATGGTGGGAGACAGAGAGGGGGGGTTAAGACAAAATAAAGAATATAGATAAAAGATAAATAAGAAATAATATAAGTTTACAAAACTTCCGAGAAGTTGAAATAAAAACGCAAAGAATATTTACGTAAGATTTTTTTTTCTCCTGACATTTCTTTGTATTCTGACGAATACTTAGAGATGTCTCATATTGGTGCAAATATTGGTAGTAATAAAAAGTCATATATGACCACTGACCAATAATTTTTTTATAATTTTTATATGTGTTACCCAAACAAATAATCTTGTGTAAGGCTAAATGCACTAAAATCTGAATTATAGAACGCCAGGTTTTGGAGGTATAAAATATATTTACTATATATATTTATCCTCGGCATCTTTCTGTCTTGTAAAACGATGGAGTATGCGGCAGGAGGCTTTCCTGTCCTTGGTTGAGTTGCTTTATAATCCGACCTTAAATCTGCGTATTCTGTTGCAACAGTTATATTTGAACAACACATGAGACTCTATAGTTACTGGGATCCATAGTGATTTTCTAAGCCCGGCTTAGATGTGGAACAAGGCCGAAAGTATGGGGCACCCAGTGAGGATCGAACTCACTAATCAGTCGTAATTGATCTAACAAGACAAGCTTTCTAACCATTACACCACGTCATAGTGCCCTAGTTACTGAGGTCCATATTTGCCACTCGTTCTCTCTCCTCAATTCCCAATCTTCAACATATATTTTAAACTAAAGTTCTTTTATTACAAGGTGTAAGAGCTAATCAAAGGATTTATGTTAAAATGGTTATGATAAAGCATTGATTGATAGATTTTCCATGGGTTATCAATACTTTGCAGGTTATATAATGATATAAAAAGTTTTGAAAAATGTAAGAACTTTTTGAGATGATACTGAATTTGCGATATCAATATTGTTTTTCATTGTCATTAAGTTCAGATAGCTTTTTATTTGTTTAGATGATGTGTAAGCTGAAAGCAAAATAAAGACATCTATTGACTTAACGAAATATGCTTTCCAAAACCGAAACAAAGTAATAAGAGACAAAATAATTTCGTTAGAAACAAAGAAATAGGGATTGTTGTTATATGCATCTTCTTATATGTCAGTGAATGCGGGACAATCTTCCCACAGATGAAAATAATTGGGAGCAACATATGGTTCTACCGAATGATACTGAAAATGTCATGCATAGAGGTAGCAATCATTCAAAAACTGCCAAGAAAAATGGCAGAAAATAGAATACATGCAATCACAACCAGAATGAGACAGTTGAAATTACTTGGAAATTCAAGATTGAAGGGCGTCTTGGTAAAGCTCACCCTTACAGCGCATACAGATGGCAAGTGACATAAGGGGAGGCGGGAAACCACCTACTTGGCAAAATGTGTAACATAGTTGAGAGCATAGTGTGGAGAGCTGTGATTGACCTTCTTGAAAAAAGAAAAACGTTGTGTTTTTTATAACAGAAATAATATGTTTTATTTTGAAAATGTGACAATGTTTTATAGGCGCATGTGTATTATAGTATTTTTCACCATGGAAACTGAGGTTGTATCTAGTACAAATACAAACTTCACATCGCTAAACGCTCATTGATATGAATCTATAGCTGTCCTTTATGAATATACTGAAAAAATCACGTCAGCATCATGTTATCGCTGTTAATGGATCAGACACTTGAATTTCTTTTGTTCTGTGGAATTAATAAAACGTAAGTGAGTACACGCTTTCTGTTATTTCGTTCAGTTGCGTTTTAAAATCTCAACAATAAAAAAAATTGCGTTAAATAGATAGAGAAAGAGATATGCATTTTATTTTTAAAAAATAGCTTTTCAATAACTCGTGTTTGGAATTTAGGTGTACCAGTTGGCATCCAATGTTTTCCAAAACTTTCACTATTTAGCTAAAATCTGTAAAGACGATTACCAGACCTCTCTCAATCCAGCAAATCATTACCGAAGTGGTCTTAAATGAAAGCTTAAATTACATAGACATCAACTTACGAATAGAAAATAATCATCCTAAATAATACTAAACAACTCGTCTCACTTGTTGCAGAAGAACGGAAACTGAATACAGACAATTGACTGATATGAAGTGCTGAACTATTTTGAATCCTAAGAAGTAATTCATTCAGAATTGTGGACGTTTTTACTGATTAAACAGAGAAATGGACTGTCATGTAATATCGTATCACCTATATGGCAGTGAATATTGAACAATCTCTTCCCCTATGGGGAAGAGACTTGAGGCAACAGAAATGTGGTTCTACAAAATGATCCTGGGGAGATTATGGAATAAACATGTGAGCAACAACGAAGTTTTAGAGAAAAGGGAAACAAAATGGACGCTTTTATTTAGAATCAGAAAGACACAAGGAACATAATCAGGAAATAAATCTTGGAAAAAATTAACAATCACCGACATGTTAATGTCGAGAGAAAGAGAAGGAAGCGTAGAATAACCTATCTATAGCGTTTGCGTAAATGGCCAGCAGTGCAAGGATTATGAGTAATTGCCAAAAGATATACAGGGTGTCCGAAAAAAATTGACTTCATTTTGCAAGCCAATAATTTTGGCAATCCTTGTTGAAATAACCTCCAATTCTCACAGAATGTATAGAAACAGATCAAGATTTTATATTGAATAGAAGAGGACTGTACGTGCTTATCTCGATGAGAATCTCACAGAGAGATGGATCGGGCGTGGTGGAGATGAAGACGGCTTTCTGATGGTATGGTTGCTGCGGTTACCGCATCTGTCCCCGTGTGATTTCTTTTTATGGAGATTTGTGAAGGGATTGGTCTATGCTATCCTTGATGAACTCAAGCAGAGAATCACTTCTGCACTGGATAATGTTACCGGAGATATGCAACTACATGATTGCCAAGAGCTTAACTACCGAATTGAAGTGTGCCGTGTCAAAGGCGGTGCACATGTTGAGCACATATAGAACACATATGAAATCGGTCCCCATAATGAACTTATGATGTTCAATGCCTAAACTGTTCAATTTCATTGAGCTAGCCTTCGTAGTTTTCATGATAATTGCTTTTGAAATGATGTCAATTTTTCTTTTTTGGAACGCCCTGTGTATTTCTAAGGGTTACAAGGGACAAATTGTGGAGAAAAATAATTGTTTACTATCTGAAAGAAACGCGGCGCATGGAAGAATTATATTTGCAAAACATAAAATAGTGTTGAGATAGAAACAAACAACGAGAAATGCGAATATAGATTGATTTATAAAGGAAATATTACAGTAACCCATAGACCTCCACCCCCGCCTAACAGGCACGTCACTTTGAATACCAGTCCCCGTATGTTCCCCGAAGTTATGCAACATCGAGCATGGTTAGATGGTGAGTATTTTGGAATACCATGTTTTGTAAGATTGAACGTGCAATTGCTAATGACTCGAAATTGTTAAACGGAGAACCAAGTTCGAATTCCCATTGGGTTCGTCATATTCACTTACGCGCAAATACGTTTGGGAAATTAACAAAATTACCTCTTCTCCCCACAGATGTGGATTAATTAGTCAAGGCTTCTATCTCTAAACCATTATTATCTCCAAAAGGAATTATTCAATTCTAAAAGTATTTTTTTTTTGTTTTAAAAGAAGGTGTACACGTTTGATAAGCCGAAGAAAATCGATCAGCCATATATTTCCCTGTGAGAATAAACTCTGTGTGATATAGTGCTTATCAAGCTTTTTCTCGCTAGAGCAATAACAACTGACTAATGCGTGTGATCTTCATACTTTCGGCATTGTGCCACATATAAGCTACGCTTATAAAATCCCCATATATTTCCCAGTTAACAAACTGAGTGCATACAGACAGATGAACGAATAAGAGCATTTACCATTTTCTCACCGGATTTATTCAGCCTGTATTACTGTTGTGTATGATACACCTAATTTACATAAGTGGAGTACCGACCATATAAATATGGGTTGGTACCGGAAGACGACGGAAGATTAAGAGATCGAATCCAGAGACTCTGCCCGACTGCGACTTAGTCAACCCATTCTGCAGGAACAGTCTTCCCAAGAATATACCAAAACTACCTGTAAATATTGTGTACCTTTTTTCATTGTTTCAATACATTTTGTTACGTACATTTTGTGTTGTATTATTATTATTCCATGCTTATTCAAGCTTCAACAATTACAATGTAGCATTCATTTTTGTCGAGGACAATCATAAGAGCATAAAACAGGCGGCTATATCATTGATGGTGGCAGACTAAGTAGAAGAAAAAAAAACAAACTAAAACAATTTAGATGAGGTAGTTAAAGAAAGCAAAAACATATGAGTAAATATCAATTTAATAATATTAAATATGAGAGAGGATATATGTTAATCAGAAATGATAAGGAGGGAATAATGTCAATTAATTTTCCGGGGCAGTTGAAACTCACAGGTACAGAATATAAAATCGGTGAATTGTCATAATAGATGTCAGAAAGCATGAATCAGAGACATGAAGGACAACGATAAGCTAAAGATGACCTAACAAATCTAAGCAACAAAGAAAAGTTAGTAAAATTGCCGTTAGAAACAAAGAAATATGTGACAAACTAATGTGGAATATCGGACTCCTGTATATAAGGAAATGCTGACAATGCCCTCGAAGAATAATATATATATATATATATATATATATATATATATATATATATATATATATATATATATATATATATTATTTGAATATTGCTTTTGTGCGTACATAATATTGCTTAGTTTTCAGTTTTAAATAACTTTTCAAACAGCTTTTAAATACGTATAAGACATATGATTTTACTTATTATTTAGTTATACATTTATAGAGTTTTACGCTGAGCTGTTTGTCAATATAACCGCTTGTTAATGTCATAGAATTTAAGAATGAGATTTGTTTAATAAACACATATAAAATTATTTCAATTTTCGCACGCTTGGGCATACGTTTTCAAAATCGTGAAAAGATTAATAAACGTACAAGATATACAAGGGCACATTATGAAAAAGTGCTACGCATTAAACAGGTAACTTAACGAATATTATTTTACACACAGATTGTGTGTATATATATATATATATATATATATATATATATATATATGGAAATGGACAAAGTCTGACAATTATTTTAAGAGATTTTATGTTTAAACATTCTTTTTATTGATACAAATATTTAAGTAAATACTTTCTTTATAATAAACAGTATTAAACAATATTTACCGATCTGAATGTCCGAGAAATGTTCATAGAATATATTAGTCCTCCGACAGGATTCGAACCTGTATCTATACAGGACCGTCATATAGCCTGACGTGCCTTCTAACCGATTCATCCAAAGAGGATCGTAATTGTCTGACTTTGTCAATTTCATAATGTGTAACATCATATGTTTACATTTGATACGCAATGAGCAGATATGACAGTACGTGACAGATTCATGGATGATTGACGTCTAAAAGCAGTAAATTCGACCTTGCTAACCGAACGATCCTCTGTGGGAAATCGGTTAAAAGGCACGTTAGACTATATGACGGTTCCATATAGGATACAAGTTCGAATCCTGTCTGAGGACGAATATTTTCTATAAAACTTTCTCGGACATTCAGGCCGGTAAATGTTGTTTAATACCGTTTATTATAAACAGAGCATTTACTTAAATATCTGTATCTATAAAAAGAATATATATATATTAACGTTCGTTTGTTGTGCGACTTAAGATTCGTTGGTTAGCCCACACGTCGAACACAATGTATCTTGTGACGGACGAGTTGGGTAAACAAAAAAAAATTGAGTCGCACACCGAACGTAAGCATATGTATATTTATTAATATGTATATCTTAGCTATGTCTAAGCACATGGTTCACTTTTATGTCTACACATCTTGGCAAAATTTGATATATATTTATTTCCTTACCTTTTTATGCACCAGCAGGCGATTGTACTGTTTGTAATATATTTACCTAAACCTATACATATATATATATATGCACAGTGTGTGTGTGTGTGTGTGTGTGTGTGTGTGTGTGTGTGTGTGTGTGTGTATCACCCGGGTTTGAGAACAAAAATTTTTCATAAGAAATTTCTCTAGTGTCTAACAATAATTATTTCTCATATAGAAGAAAACAGTTTCTTTTTTTTTAAAAAAATTGACCAGCTAAATGTCTTCGCGACGCGAAACTTGATTTACTTATCTTTCTCTACGGTTTACTTAGATCAGAAAGTCAGCAGCTAAACTATCTCTCTCTCTCTCTCTCTATATATATATATATATATATATATATATATATATACGCTTGTTTTCCCGTCGGCAGGCTATGTTGCTCACTATTTGTAGTTGGTCCCACGGGGTTAGTATCCTACTTAAGAAATGATTTTATCTCTTCTTTTTCCGCACCTTTTCTCTTCATTTCTCTCGCTTCGTCCCCGCTTAGTCTGCTCCCAAAGGATCGGTTTCTGTACCGTTGTCCAAGCAGACTTAATTACGAGAAGTCTCTTTGATCAATTCCTTTTTAAATGATGCATAGTCAGTGGTGATGAAGGCGTTTGAATAGACCTAAATGTTACATGAGACAAGATTCGAGCGATTGGGAACACCGGACATTTGATTTCTGTTTTTGTACTTACATGTGATTCTTGTTTCGTCAGAAACGTTTATATGATCGATTGAACGCTTGCTTTAAATCCTATACGAATATTGTCATAACATTCATACATCAATGTATTCATTTGTTACACAAGCCAAGAACATTATAAAAATAAACCTGGAAGGATTTAGGCGGATGAAAATACTTATTTTGCGATTTCATTATTATTTCAATCGCATATCATAATGCAATTCGCGAAAAATCACCAGAGAATAACATGATCATCCAAGTCAAGTGCCTGCCATTTTCTTTTCAAACACCACAGTAACATTGACAATAATGGTCAATGTTACACCGGTTGTATGGCTGCTGAATCATTTCTGTTTACATTATATAGCCACTTTCCTCTCGCATTCCGCTCGGCTTTCTCTGTGGTACGAGAAAGGAAAGAAAAAAGCAGCTCGCCTGGTGTATACTCTATAAAAAGAAAACATTCTATCTGTAAGCTTTCAAATAACTAAATCTAAACATACCGTAGCGAGAGAACAAGAAGAAAACAGAGTATATCGCCCATAATAGTTGTAAGTTAGAAGCCAATTATCTCGACTCTGCAGCCATTATAGGTAGATTCTGCTTGTTTAAGAACATTCTGATGCTGTCGTAATTGTGTTAGCTTGAAAGTAGATATTCGGCTTTGCGAGGAGTTTTTACCCAGTAGGCAGTTGTCAGTGGGGAAACTGCTAAGTGAATTAGCTGTGGACATCAGTGACATTTCGGATTTCTGCCAAAAATATCATTACTTAAAGCCAAAACAGAATAGTGAATCATTTTACAGCAAGTAATGCACACACCGCATCTGACTACCAGTTGCATTTATGCAGTTTTTCTTGTTGCTAACGGACTAGTATATAGGAGATTACTATGGATATTATAGTTGATTGATTCATTTTCTATGGCTTATCAACCCTTTACAGAAAGCCAAAACTTTTTCGATTCTAAGAATCTTTTTTTGCAGATAATAGGGATACAACTCTTACTGATTAGCTTATAGATGAGGGGATTTGAGTTCGATTCTTACATTTACCAACCAACGATTTTAGCGCATGCGTGTATATAATGAACCCAAATGAAATTTGAACACGGCTCTCCAATTAACAATTCTGAGACATTACCTATAATACCATCCGCACATCCAATCGCAGAACACCTGGTATTCTTAAGAGATCATCCATCCAGATATTGAACAAATTCGACGTTGCTTAAACATCTGTGATCGTACGGCAATCGGTGTTTCAAGTTTCTAGGACCGTAAACAAATATGGACATTAAGAAATGAAAAGAAAATAATTACATTTTAAAATAGTTATGAAATTATAGGATGAGTAATTCTTAATATGTAATATTTTGTTGGAAGGGGAAAAACGTTTCTAAATGACTTTTTTTTTCAGAACATTAAATAAATGCACGACGTGTAAATTGCTTTTCACTTCTTCCTAAACGAATTTCATTTTGTTTTTGGGACAACATACGCGAATTATTATTATTATTATTATTATTATTATTATTATTATTATTATTATTATTATTTTGGCTCACATTAATAAGCAAATGTTACTGAAACAAAACAAGTTCAGTTGACGATTGATGACAATTCCAGAACAACGTAACTATAAACAATTTTTTTCCTATCCTCTGTCAGCCATAATGATGGAGAAAGCATTACCTCGAACCATCGCCAGTGAGAAACGCTGCAAGGGCCACCCCGTTTCGCGAGGTTCGTCCCTTCTAAATTTATATAATTAAAATATATGTTTGATTATGTTAAATGTTAGTTACTTCTAAGAACATAAAAAAGAAAAAAAAAACTCTAACTGATATTTCGGCTAAATATTTGTTCCTTTCATTTTAAGTAAGATATATCTCAGAATAATATTATGTCTCTGCATCCTTGTCCAAATGAGTCTTTTGGCCGGAATTTAACTTATATCCCGAATAAGAGTTAGAGAGAGGTTTTGAAGTTCCATGAAGTGAATTGAAGAATTCAAAGTTATTTTTTCAAAATTATCATTGCTGTTCTAAGATGGAGCAGAGGTCCCTTTGGTATTAGTCTGATGCCCCAATTAACGCTCCTGAGGATTTAGCTTAAAAGTCTGCACTGTGTGCGTCTTTTTACGCTAAAAATTCAATAAAATTAAACTGTAATTATTTTCTGCGGAATAAACCTGATACACTAAAGCGGAAACTATTTACGAGTTAACCTAATAGTTAAATACAATATTATAGGAAAACACTCCCGAATCAAAAAAGGTGTATGAGTAACAAGAGAAACATGTCTTATTTTTAGGCATATAGATTAACGCGAAAATGTATGAATTTTATTATTTGTGCAACTCTTTGAAACATTACACTAAACTTATTTTCCTATTGAAGAAATGGAAAAGAACAAAAACGTAGGAAAATGTGTCTTTGAAAAGAAAGAGTTAAACCTATTTCTATCGAAATATCATGTTCTTATAGCATAGAATGTTTTTAATATTTATATGACAAGATGAATAATTGTTTGAAGCTAGCTTCCATCTAGTCATTAATATTTTCAAGACGATTTCTTTCTATCATTTCTGAATTTCGCTTCTGGATTTTTATATTTTCATTTTGCGCGATGATAAAAGTGACTATTTATTCTCGTAAAACTATTAACGCCTGGGAATTTTTTTTTAAATTAGCAGAAAGGAAACATGAGAGAAATCAAACAGAAATAACATCAGCATTCTCTAATATAACTTTTATTTTATTGATAACTAGCAGTAGAGCCCGGCGTTGCCCGGGGATGTAACAGTAAGAGATAGATCAAGTATCGACCATCATAAAGACTGAAAAATAAAATTGACAAAGATTATTGTTTAACGTTGACGGACACGCATGTCCTAATTAGTTTTTTTTTTGTTTTTTGGGGTTTTTTTTGCGAATTGATCAAACCCAAACTCAAACAAAAGCATTGTTTTCAATAGTTATGAGTCTACCGATTGAATAGAATTTTTTATAAACAATTGTCTTGTAAATGGAATTTTTAAAACATTCTGAATGTAAAAATAGAGAAAAAAGTGTGCAAGACAATAAGAAACAATACCTGCCAAAAAAAAAGTGAAGTTTTGTTGAAATCGGTTGAAAAATGTAGGAAATCCGATCCCATATATAAACGAACAGACACACACACACAACCTGGGTTTTATAATAAATATGAAGATCAACATTTTATTAAGCGAGTTCTTAGAACATCATTTATCTTAGCGAAAGCATTTTTCAGGTTGTATGTGAAAATATTTAAACTATCATCCTCCTCATATATGTACGTTATGTCATTATGTTTCGAACACGTTATGGTTGGTCGGTAGCCCATTAACAATCCCTTTCTACACTGTTCGGTCTTATCGCTGTTCCCTGATCTCTAATGTCCAAGCCTGATTCCCGCGCTATGGTTTCTGGGAAATTCACTTTTGCTGAGAAGACACTACCAGAAATTTGCCATAAGAATTAAAAATAGGATTACATCCTGTCCCCTTGGTAGCAGTGACTGGAAAACTAATCCTTTTTGCTTCTGTTTAAGTGAGATTTGTCTCAGTTCTCCGTAGAATGTGTTTAGTGTTGCATGAAAAATCAAACTGATGTTCTGTATTTTTCTGTGATATGTAAATCTCCATTCAATTGTCTTTCAAGAGAACTGATAATATTCAAGATTCTGAATCATACAGTAGGAATACTTCAATCAATATGCGAAAATAATGGAATTTTAGAGAGGATGGTGTCCGGCGCAGGATAATTCACGTCATGGCTTGAAAAGCGTCTTTAGCCTTGGATGACAGTTTTTCAAGAGATGATGTCTCGACGTAAACACACGGATATAGGGCGGGCTTTCCACATTTTGCATCAGCTACCCAAAGAGCTATCATGACATCTACGGATGAATCTTAAGTTTTATTTAATAATATATGCACACACACACACAGAGAGAGAGAGAGAGAGAGAGAGACTAGACTCGTGGTAGAGCAACATGCAAAAATATGAATATATATATATATATATATATATATATATATATATATATATATATATATATATATATATATATTTGTGTGTGTTTATGCGTGTGTGCATATAAGGGACATTGAAGACAACACACTGAGGCGACAGTCTATTTCACGCTAAACGCAATGACATTTGATTTTAGCATGAAACAGACTCTCGCCTCAGGGTGGTGTCTACAATATCCGTTTATATATATATATATATATATAAATATATATATACATATATATATATATATATATATATATATACACACACATATATATATACATATATATATATATATATATATACATATACATATACACATATATATATATATATATACATATATATATATATATACATATATATATATATATACATATATATATATATATATATACATATACATATATATATATATATATATATAAAAAAAGAAATATGTTGTAGTGGTTCCAACGAGAGAAAAGTATGTATATTAAAAAGAAGAGGGTATATTTATTGAGAAAAAATATTATACTTTGTTTTACATAATTTCACGCATGATATTAAACTTACCCTGGTTACATTTGAAAATGTGTTGTGATACAAAAAGTTTTCTGTTGTCTGTCAATTTTATATTGCTTTTGTGTAGGGAGACCCTGTTGTTCAGTTGTTGGCTGATGCCTATATATGACTTCTTACATTTTGTGCATTTAAGTGCATAAACTACATTTTTGGAGTTGCAGTTTAAGTTTTTGTTTATTGTGAATGTTTTTTTTGGGTTTTCAAAAGTGTAGGAGTTTCCTTCTATAATGATGTCACAAACCCACATCTTTTTTGTTGCATTTTGTGACTCCCTGTATTTTGTGTTGACTAAATTTAGATGAGGTTAATATGTGTTTTAGGTTTCTAGATTGGCGTTTGCTCTTAATTATTTTGGTTGTTTTTAGTATATTATTCAGTTTATTATTCTTGCTAAGTAAATCTAGATTTTTTGTGATTTCTGGGAATATTTCTGGGTTGTTTTTGTTGTACGTTGAGACATATGCTAGAGTTTGTTCGACGTTACGTTTCTTTTATTTCTAAGTTGGTCTAGAGGAATTTCTTTCATGAGTTCAATACCTTTGTTTATTAGTGTTGTGGGGTAGCCTCGTTTCTTGAGAGTTTTATGTAGTTCTTCTAAGCGGATTTTTCGGAGATGTTTATCAGTCACTATTGTACAAATTCTACGTGCTAGGAATAGGGGATGGATTTTAGGCAGCTTTTTTGGTGATGGCTCTTGAAATGAACGTATTGTTGGGTGTCTGTGGGTTTGTGGTAGATATCTGTGATTATGTGGTTGTTTTTATTTCTAATGAGTCTATCTAAAATGGTAATTCGTTAAAATTATATTCTTGCGTGAATTTGATTTTTTTTGGGTAAGTTTTGAAGTAGTGTATGGAATTGGTTAATATCACCCCATGATGATTTCCAAAAGATGAAGCAATCATCTAGATATCTTTTCCAAGATTTAGTGAATTGGGTCTTTATATTTGTCCCATATATTTGTTCTATCTTTTCATAAAGGTTTTCTTCTAGGTAAGCTAATGTTAGGGTGGCATATGTTGGTGCCATTTTGTTCCCATCGCAGTACCTAGGGTTTGGATATAGTTTTTGTTGTCAAATTCAAAGGTGTTATTGTTTAGAATTAGGTCTATACTATCGATAATGAACTCTTTAGTGAATCTCGGATGTAGTATTTCTGGATGTTTTCAATCCAGAATGAGATCGCTTTTTTCCTAGTTCATGGGGGTATGTTACTGTATAGGCTACTGATGTCAAAAGTTGCCATAAGCGTTCCCGGATCTACCTTTTGTGGTATGCAGCTAAGGAATTGGATATCGTCTCTGATGTGGCTTTTAATTTGTTTAGTATATGGTTGCAATATGTCTATTAGGTTACTGAGTTTGCTAGTGGACAGACCCATAGTAGCAGGACCAGTCTGTCCCACTAGCAAACTCAGTAACCTAATCTTCATCTTTTGGAAATCATCATGGGGTGATATTAACCAATTCCATACACTACTTCAAAACTTACACCCAAAAATCAAATTCACGCAAGAATATAATTTTAACGAATTACCATTTTTAGATAGACTCATTAGAAATAAAACAACCACATAATCACAGATATCTACCACAAAACCCACAGACACCCAACAATACGTTCATTTCAAGAGCCATCACCCAAAAAGCTGCCTAAAATCCATCCCCCTATTCCCTAGCACGTAGAATTTGTACAATAGTGACTGATAAACATCTCCGAAAAATCCGCTTAGAAGAACTACATAAAACTCTCAAGAAACGAGGCTACCCCACAACACTAATAAACAAAGGTATTGAACTCGCGAAAAAGAAATTCCTCTAGACCAACTTAGAAATAAAAAAGAAACGTAACGTCGAACAAACTCTAGCATATGTCTCAACGTACAACAAAACAACCCAGAAATATTCCCAGAAATCACAAAAAATCTAGATTTACTTAGCAAGAATAATAAACTGAATAATATACTAAAAACAACCAAAATAATTAAGAGCAAACGCCAATCTAGAAACCTAAAACACATATTAACCTCATCTAAATTTAGTCAACACAAAATACAGGAGTCACAAATGCAACAAAAAAATGTGGAGTTTGTGACATCATTATAGAAGGAAACTCCTACACTTTTGAAAACCCAAAAAAACATTCACAATAAACAAAAACTTAAACTGCAACTCCAAAAATGTAGTTTATGCACTTAAATGCACAAAATGTAAGAAGTCATATATAGGCATCAGCCAACAACTGAACAACAGGGTCTCCCCACACAAAAAAGCAATATAAAATTGACAGACAACAGAAAACTTTTTGTATCACAACACATTTTCAAATGTAACCAGGGTAAGTTTAATATCATGCGTGAAATTATGTAAAACAAAGTATAATATTTTTTCTCAATAAATCCACATTACAACCAAAAACGTTTGCGGCACCCTCTTTTTATATATATATATATATATATATATATATATATATATATATATATATATATATATACACATATACATATATATATACACACATATACATATATATGTGTGTGTGTGTGTGTGTGTGTGTGTGTGTGTGTGCGCGCCTGTGTGTGTTCATGACTTCAATTGGCTAACGGAAAATTTAGGGGAAGTATTAATGACTTTTAAATGTAGATCTCCGGCGAAGTATACGCTTGCAAGTAAGTCCAGTGTACCTGCTGGAGATGTTATGCCAAGCTGAGAAGTTAACGGGACTGCCATTTTTCATCTGTTTTAGCTCTATGGTTTGTTTCTGAGACCGATAATTCCCTGGAGACAATTTGTTGTCTGGTTTGCTTTTCGATTGCTTTTGCTGTCCGCTGGCGGTAATTTGTTCTAATAAAAATATTAAGATAATTTTAACCAGTCTTTCGGTATCCAATTCGTGTTCTATCGTCCAAATAAATTTTCACCGACAAATCTTAATTTTGGAAGTAGATAGTATTCGATTATACCTTCGTCGACTCGACACAGCAGGAAAATGTTGGGTTGGCCTAAATGTTCATTCGCTTAAGTAGAAAATTTGCTTAACAAACCGAACGATCTCTTTGGCTAACTGAATATTTTGCAGAATGGATTCAGCAAGGCATTGGCTGGGGAATACGTCGATTATGATAAAGTTTCTCCTACGGATATAGCAAATGATTTTGAACATGCGCAAATGGAAACGTTTATGGGGAAATTAATAACAGAGTATGACTATTCAGGATTCTGGTTCCCCATACTTTCAATTTATATATATATATATATATATATATATATATATATATATATATATATATATATATATATATATATATATACATATAGCCATGTATTTGATTGGAGATTAAGAGTGATTATGTGTGTTTATTTACTACACGGAGACACATTACGTCTTAAACACAGAGATCTTCTAGTGAGGAAACATTTAACAAGTAATGCGTGAGTCTGACTTAATAATACTAAATGTTCGCTCAGGATAAATCCCTCTCTCTCTCTCTAACAAATATAGAATTTACTCGAAAGCAAGAACCAGACGTTATCATTGAATTTAATCGCTTGTTTTATATTAAATTTTTGTACTTGTACTGTTAGAAAATACGGCAAAGTTTTAGCAAGTTTTAATATTGTGATTCAAAGAAACAAAGTTTTCCATCAATGTACTCCGATTCAATATGGTGGGGATCCTGGATTTCAAAATTAGAATAGAAACCGATGAATGACTCAATTAGCTTATTTACTTTGCATTACTGACACCAGTAGCAAATGGGATTTGTTGATTAAGATTGACTTTATTTAAATCGGTTTTTGATCAATATAATTTCATGTTAAATAAAAAGGAAACTCATATCGAAATGAACCAAAAATTAGCACGCTAACGGTAAATATGTCGACAACGAAGCCCATCTCAACAACAATTGGAAGCAAGAGTATATTTTAACAGAAAAAGGTATCTTCTTGCATCGAAAGAAAGGTTTGATCGCATGAGACTGCAATCTAAGAAACGTAGTAATAAGTAAATGTTTTTTATTCCTTCAATAAAGATGAATGTTTTATTTCTATGGATTCTTATAATGACAAAGAGATGTAACTGCTCGTACATTTTATTAACTTTATTTAACTCTCTTTACGCGATGAAGACGAACACGAGGAGAGCTACATATAAATATATTAAGAGATCCTTATTCAAACATTGGAATCATATATATTCTAGCGTGAATTTGATTGTCTGCTCCAGTTTAGCACTTTTTTGGCTTAATGCATTAGCTTCTGTACAATGACACCAGTGTCTTCTTTTATTAAGCGCGTTTTGCTATACTGGTAAGCCATTCAAGGTTGAACCTTTTTTTGCCATTTTAGATATTGGTTGGATGATCCACCCTCTCCACTGTGCGAGTTTGGTCTGTTTGTCAAATCGTGCTCGTCCGGTGGTATATATATAAAGTTATCATCGTATTACTGCAAATTACTGGCTACTTGAAGATCAGGTAGTTAGGCAGCTGGAGCTGGCCACGTGTCCAGCTCTTAGCTATTGTAGTCCTCTCTGGCCTCGGGCAGAGAGGAGCTCGTAAGAGGCTATGCCGATGGGCAGAATCTCATCCGACGAGGTAGAGAGATCTGACCTCGTTTATGCGGGGTCCACGGTAAAAAATTTGGAAGAGCTTACGGGTTCGGATTTGCTCCACATGAAACTCAGCCCTGTGCCACATCCTATCTCTTAGGGAAGTCGGTAAATATTACTGGTTACTTGAAGATTGTGGGTAACCCATGAAACTTAAATAGTGGCCAGTCATTGCCTACCTGGTTATTGAATAATTATTCAAATGTTCTGTCATTTTTATGGCATAGAGCACTTTTATATCAGACAGCTAATTTTGGGCAGACACTACGTAGAGCTGGTTATTCATAGAATTATATATCTATACATATATATATATGTGTGTGTGTGTGTGTGTTATAGCTGACGTACCTATTCTATTATTAATAGACAACTCCCACACATAATAAGTAGTAGTAGTAGCAGTGGCCAGTTGGGCTCAGTGGTGTTGAGCGAGTCAGTCGATATCGGACATTGGAGTACCCACCATCACAACTAGATTGCTGCGTCATTAACTCTTATTTCAAGTTCCTAACGTTTTGTATGTCGAACCTAATTTAGGACGACTTATTGAAATACAAGCCTCCACTGTGAAAACTACTGTACAACAATATGTATATGAAAGAAAGATTGTTGCGTAAATACAGAAATAAATATATATATATATATATATATATATATATATATATATATATATATATATATATATATAATCAGTATCATCCCATGGAGTGAAAGAAATAGAACAGAAATATCAATGAGAAGTGGAAAGAGAAAAGAGTAATCAAGAGAACAGTGCATAACACTTGACATTACATTTATTTTTTTGCTGTTTAACCTTGGTTAGAAACCATGGAGAAAACAAACGGCTCCATCTAGTTAGCTCAATTGTAAAGTAATGAGATCTCGATGCCAGTCTAGTACTACCCTTAAATTCAAAAAGTCTTTTTACGATAGCGACGAGCTCATCAGAAGAATTAGCATGAAAGGCATAGATGGGCAACATTACGGTAGAGGGAAAGAGACTGAAGCTGAGCCCCCAAATCAGGACCACATCTTTTTGTATAGCCACAAAAACACACATTCTCACATAATAATAGACGTTCACACATCCTCTGAAAATATTGTCGTTTTCTTTCTTATATATGCATCTCATTCTATTATAAGCTGGAGAAGACGAGTTTATACAAACAAAACTAGTAAATGTATTCGATTTGTAAGGGAGAATTACAATATATATGAAAATAGTATAAGAACAAAATTCCAGTCATATTTTGCAAGAGATATTCCCATTATAATTGTGCGTATCCTTCCCTTCGTTAGCTCGCATGGCCGTTACGCTATTCCAATACCGCATAATAATGAACTCTTCCATTTTGATCACGTACGGAAAGGGTTAATGACAATACTTGGTTTCAGTAAGAAAATTAAATGCAAAAAGTCATAAACTAAGGATGAAAAAAAGAAGAAAGAAGTGTTGACGTCTTCTGTTAATACCTCATTAATAAAAAGCTATTCCGTTTTGATTGCATGAATAGAGGCGAAATTTCACTATTTTGTTTCATTGAGAAAATGAATCAATGAAAGAAAGAAGAGAAATTATCATATAAGTTTCACGGGTATTTCAGCGAATTTTCAATTCCAGATCTTTTCGTTTGTACCCACTTCTTAAGATAACGACCAGTAGTCACATTTAGAACTGTTATTGCAATATTTTTTTAAAGTTGTTAAGCTAAAATATTTAACGAAACGAATGGTTGAATTTTTACGGATAATTTGTTGACTTACAACTCGCCATAAGCTTACTCAAATATTAAATTAAGTATGAAGGTTCATAAGAATATTACAATTTGAAAACCGTGTAATTTCCACAGCTTAAAACTCGTAGCATATAATTTAATTTCCGTTTATTCCGGCACAAATATTTCTGTAAAATTTCTTTTTGTCGCTTTTTCGAGGTTTTATGACGAATGTGACCTGAGGAAATAAATCTACGCCGGACATAATCAACGACCTTTAGTCCGTTGATTAAAATAATTCTCTTTAAAATTACCCATCAGCTGGTCAGCACTTAACTACCATGTGGAAACACAAAAGCAACCGGTTTATTTAGAAATAAAAGGGCAGCATATGGATTCTTCTATTTGAAGCCATAGCCAGGTTTCCCAACGGGGTACACATTAACGTCCGCAGTTGTCGGCAAGCCAAGGCGAAAGTATTACTTCGGGCAAGGCTATTATTCATTATTCCGTCTATAATGTAAATATGGTTCTTGCACTTGTCAGCCGCAAGCAATTTGGCCATTAAAATGGTAACATATTATAGCCATTGCTCCTTTCGCTTTTGAAATGGAAGAGCAATTACAGTTAAATAAATTAGGACTTGAAGAGGCAGAATCGTCTAAATGTGAAGAAAGTTCTTTAGATCCTGGGAATATATACACACGTACACACACACACACACACACACACACATATATATATATATATATATATATATATATATATATAAAGGAAGAACAGTAAGATATATATGTATTATATGTATTTTTATTTTTACAAAATAGTGCTCAATGTAAATTTACAGAGCATTAATATTATAAATTAATTGATTTAAAATGTGTTTTTTTTCGCTACACAGTTCTAACCATGTTTCAAAAATGAAAGCTAAAAGCTTCGAATTTAGTTTTGTAATTAAATTAAAGATATTAGTTCCATTTCATCCTCAAGCGAAATTTGGAATCCAAATTTCTACACACATGGTGGTACCAATGACTGTTTTGGCGAGGTACACCTTACCCATGTTTCCAAAATACTACATTTTGTAGAATTTCTATAATCCACCACTTTTTCCTTACATTTGGTATTTATTTTTGAATTTCTATTCGCCTCTTAATTCTCGAATGTTATTTGTTCTATCCACCTATATTATCTGACAGTATTATAGTGATTTCTAATTATTATTTATACTGGTGACTACTTCATAAGGATCAGTCCACAGTATTAATCTCATTTACATATTTCCAAAAATTAAAAAAATATATCTATGCAGGTCAGGCTGCTAAGCTACTACTTTTCCTTCTCATCCTCTTCTTCCCCAAGCCTCCCACTCCTTCTATATTTCCATCTTATTTTCCCCCTAACTCAATGTATCTACTGACTAATAGACTTGCGTTTGAAAACAAGTTTTACCATATTGATACCGAATTTTATTTACATTAAGATCCCTTTAATTAAAGTAATTTTAATTGACATGTTTTATCCTGTATTAAAACAGCAAGCGGTATAGGTCACAGTAACATACGAATCAACATTAAAATCTAAAATGTGTAGTGTATATTCTTGGTTGAAGTAACCGACTACTATCAACCAATAATCTCTCAGCCCTATATTTACCTAAGCCCTCCCCACTACCAGTCTAAAGTGTCCAGCCAGTGTACTTTCTCCATTTGCGAAGACGTTCTGATCAACATCTCGTTATTCACGAAATAAAAATTATAAACGAAATGCAGATTTAAAGTTTCCGTCTACTTCTTGTTACAATGCTTTATAGTGTACATTGAGCTCTCCCTGGAATTATATTCTCCTCGAATTATCCCTTCCAGCCACAAACTGTTAAAACTTATATATATATATATATATATATATATATATATATATATATATATATATATATATATTGCAACTTCTACTAAAGAAAAAAAAACAACTATGTTGGTGTGAGAAACAGAAAAATTGAACTTGCTACAAAAAGGACAGAAAAAGGAAGGAAAGCACAAAATGCAAACACAAACCTATTCAGCAAAAGTTAAGATCACAACAACCCGGTTAACTAAAACAGACCTCCCACAATAAAAAAAAAAGTATACATCAAAACGTCCACTTCTAACAAAGTACTGCCCGAGCCATTACTTGAGTTTGACACCCACGCGTGCTTCAAACAACAGAACTGTATTTCCGTATTGATTTACGCTGATATCTAACTTAGATCTGCCGGTAAAGCGTTTAGATGTATTTCATTCATCATTTATCATTCAAGTGGATTCTATCTGCCTTATACTTAAGAGAGTTTTTATTTTAATTTTTTTTTAAATGTACGTATACATTTTTAATCAGCAAAACATTTTCCCAAACTAATTACTCACTCTACTAATTAAATCACTTCTTGTCAAAAATAATTTCTTACTTGTATATCAATCTATAAAATTTTTTTTTCAGTCTTAGCAAATTGCTATCAGGGAAGAGAAATCGAATATTAATTCTGTGGTTAATACCTGATTAAATCTACCAGGCTTGTTCTTTTATATACCGTTTCCCTTCAGGTTGTAGGCAATCACGATTCCTCTTAACGTCCTATCACTGAGAGTTTTGTGTAATATTTGATTCGTTAGTAACTCTCCCAGTTCCCCATTTACAAAACTCTTGTTTCTCTCTTGCTATCTGTATGCCCTTAGAGTTTTAAATTCACTTTCCCTCTTACTTCATTGTTACAGAGGAATTTAATGTCCTCATATATATTTAATCGTTAAAATAATGTTTTAATCGTAAGAACTACTGACTCACAGGGTTACAAAATTTATTCCCCCGAAATAATAATTAAAAGAAACAATATTTTATTGGATGTGTTCACTCAATTCTTAGCTGGTCATTGAATATATTTAACGCTATAGACGACAAGTGGATATTATTCTGTATTGACATTAATGATATTAGCATTACCACACCGATAATGAATGTTTTCAGTAGCAGCTCTAAAATAAAACTAACCCCAGTTCACGAATATAAAAAAAAATATTGAAACCTAAAGTAATTTTCTATATTTTGATCTGGCATCATGAAATTTCCACGATGAAGGCAAAAATGTTGTCAACGCTTCGCGCTAAAAAGCATGAACACAGTGACACTCAAACTTATGAACATCTCGTTGCATATGCTATTTATTTCTATTAAAAGAAACTCTTATTTTAAACTTTTATTTTGATAATTTTTTTTAATAAATGTTGTCTTTATATTGGAAATCATTTGTTCTGTTATTTTCTGCATGATCTAATTACACTTCTTCATTTCATGTACTATAAAATGTCCCCGTCAGAAACCTTTCAAATTTTAATTAAAGTTACTAAACTCTACATCCACATCGTAAAAAAGAAGACAATATACACCTGGCTTTTAAAACATTTTCTTGTTTGTCGCCCATTTCTGGTGCAAAAAATATCAGGCCCACTTAAACAGAAATATAAATTTAACGTAACAGAAAATACATTTGTATTTACAAGAGCAAAATATAGAAGAAAATATAAATACTGATTACAATGGTCCTGGTGTCTATCTGTAATCCTTTCAATATGAACATGCAAAAATTTTCTTTTTGCTTCAGGCGTAAGTTCCCTCTTTTTTCCATCTGCACATACAAACCCATTTTAAATATGTCTCATGCTCACATTTGGATCTAGGATCCCACGTTAGGAATCCATGTTATGCACTACATTTAATAGTGTATAATTTAAGGTAAATATCTGTTTCGACGTTAAACGTTTTAACGTGTATAACACTTTCTTAAATGCAAATTATTTTTTTAAGTAAATATTTGACGTAACGATTCCTGCGAGCATAATTAAAAGATACAATAGTATAACTACATTTTCATATTATAGAGGTTTTCATTGTTTTATCTTTAAACTATCTTGAAAATTTAGTATTGTTGAATGTGGCTTGTTCATTACTGTATCTGTCATTCTATAATACACTTGGATACTATAATGCACTTACTGCTAATTTTATTTATACTATAATGCTATAATGCTATAATACTATAATGCACTTACTGCTAATTTTATTTATACTATAATGCTATAATGCTATAATACTATAATGCACTTACTGCTAATTTTATTTATACTATAATGCTATAATGCTATAATACTATAATGCACTTACTGCTAATTTTATTTATACTATAATGCTATAATGCTATAATACTATAATGCACTTACTGCTAATTTTATTTATACTATAATGCTATAATGCTATAATACTATAATGCACTTACTGCTAATTTTATTTATACTATAATGCTATAATGCTATAATACTATAATGCACTTACTGCTAATTTTATTTATAATATAATGCTATAATGCTATAATACTATAATGCTAAATGCTATAATACTAAATGCACTTACTGCTAATTTTATTTATACTATAATGCTATAATGCTATAATACTATAATGCACTTACTGCTAATTTTATTTATACTATAATGCTATAATGCTATAATACTATAATGCACTTACTGCTAATTTTATTTATACTATAATGCTATAATGCTATAATACTATAATGCACTTACTGCTAATTTTATTTATACTATAATGCTATAATGCTATAATACTATAATGCACTTACTGCTAATTTTATTTAATCATAATATTAAAAGCTATCATATGCTTTGTAAAACATTATTTACTGAGTAACGTAGGAAAATATGTGTTTGTTCCTTAACTGTGTAGGGATACAGACGGTGATTATCACCCATTGGTGGAGATAAGTCACATGGAAGCCGCTTAATAAGGTCACTCCTTGCAGGAACGTAACCGACAATCAATTTAAATTCGTTTACAGCAGATAAATGGTAAGATTGCTTTCCATGGGTCGGGCAGAGTGTAAATCAAGTGCCGTATCCCTTTGGAAGTATATCTTTCGAAAATACAATTCTTCCGGGCGGTCTCCTTGATTAAGTTGTTGAATGCTGCCATAATCATTGCTTTCAGTTCATCGGTGATGTTACAAAGATTTTTATTGGCATCCTGCTCAACTGCGCAGAAAAAATAATAGTCAAGAGGGTTGCAGGCTCGGAAGTTAGGTGGCCAGATATAAGAAGTTATGTGGTCGCAGAAATTGTATGACGAACATGATTTAGCTGCCCTGCTTGTGAGGCATAAGCCAGAGACACGTTGCCAGACATAGGTGCTTCAGGCAACCACCCTCTTGATCCAGGGCATCACTACTTCCCCAAAGCAATTGATGTAGACCTTCATGTTGAGTTTGGTGCTCTGTGAGAAGATGGATAAAGGAATAACGTCGCCATCACTAGTGAACACTCCAAACACCATGATGCTGACTGGATATATCATTCAACTCTTTCACAATCCTCAATACTGTCCTGCGATTGACACCCAGAAATGTTCGTATTCCAGCTTCCTGCGAAAATTCCAAACAGTGGAGCATGCTGTTTCCAAATTTCTGGCAGGGTGAATTCCGTTATGGAGTTTGTTTTTTTTTTTCTCAGAGACGTTGCTGAACTGACCCAACTATACAGAGTATTCGAAAAAAAATAAAGAAAGAAACAATCGTGCAGAAGAGTTGGAGGAGATTCCGATGTCGTCTAGAGGTCAGGGTGGGAGCCAATGTAGATTTTATTTACTACATTTATCTTTAGTATTTGAAGATATTTTTGTGTAATTTTGGTAAATATTAATGTTGACATGACGATTTATCCATCGCACCCTTTCATACAACTCCACCAACAACCCCCTATATATATATACTTATATATATACTTATATATATATATATATGAGTGTGTGTGTGTATATATATATATATATATATATATATATATATATAGAGAGAGAGAGAGAGAGTATTGCTGCTTAATTGTTACTTTGTATAAATTCTAAAATAAATTAAATCCTCCTATTACAGAAGGCGGTGCGAAATGCGCCAAGGTATTAATATTCGACTCTAATCAGGGATGACTCTAATTCTAATAGAACAAAAAAATCATGAGCTCTTTTAACTTCATGTAGTGGAAGGGACTGCATGATCAACTACATTTTCTAAGCAGCCATATCTACTTATGCGAAATTCTTTGATTCATTTTTAATATTACTTTAAAATACTGTTCGTGTTCAAACTGTTTGTTGAAACACTGCTGTTTACTACAATATCAAATACGAATTAAATTTTAGAGAAACCAGCTTTTCCAATATTCATTAATTTTGTCTTGACACTAGAGCATGTTACAGGCGCGTGCATGTTAATGCTGTTGAACAGAATGCATAGATGCATGTTTTGAATGAGATGCCAAATTTAAGGTGACAAAATTGTGCATATACGCAAGTGTTTTGGCGGTATCTCGTTGGCCCCCAACAAATCCATGGTATCTCTCGCAGACTCCGCTACATCTCTCTTTTCATAAGACTGTATTTATATGAAATACGCATTCTATTATAAACTAATTATGTACAATAATAATAATATGCAATATAGTGGAAGAATCCAAATAGAAACATAGAAAATAAATACAATATATCTATATACAAATCGGAGACATGTCGTTATTCACATGTTCAATTCACGGTATTTTGTTTATCTTTCTGTAGAACCATATTTCTCTTGCTTCAAGTCTCCTCTTCCACTATGAGAAGATCGCTCAGCAAACACAGGAAGACAGATATCATGTAGCAGTTTAATACTCTCTTTCTTGTTTCTAACGACATCTTTCTATTTGTACTCAGCTTAGATTTTGGAATGTTTCGTTGGCTATCCCAATACGCCTACTGTTCTCGGTGTTACTCTTTCCATCATCTGTTAAAACGCGTCCCAAATATTGAAATTTCTGCACTTCTTTGATTTTGCTACTTCTGATTTTCAATTCGTACTTTGGGCTCATCATTTTCTTAAGGACACATGGTACAGTGGATAAAGGTGTTGGTTAGATCCAGTGACAAGACCCAAAGAATGTGAGTTCAATACCTGATTTAAGCAGTGGTTAGATTGGAGAGGGGAATTAACAGGAGATAACTGACATCCATTAAACACGTGGAACTAGAACAGTCTACCCCAGTGAGGGGAAAAAAGGGGTTCAGTTCGACATTCCACCTACCTGAAGAAGGCCGGAGCGTAGAACGGCCGAGACGTTGTAACAAATATGGCAAAAAAGATGAGGAAAATAGTCCGAATAATGTAAATATGGTGTCCTTGGAAATAAATTCGAGGTAATGAATTTGACACATTAACCATTCTCTTCAAAGTAAGATGTTAATAAATTCTTGCGTTATTGTTTCTGGTTCACTATAACTAGTGGTACGTAAAATATTTAATGTGGCCTTCGCGCCATGTATTGTGCGACCTATCAACAAATAAAGACATTTTCACAAAAAAATAAGCACTTATTAACTCTCATACACCCGCCCCACTTACCCCACTGATAGTCCACACAATATATGGCCCAAAGTACACTTAATGTAGAAGATTACTGAGGGAGTTTACCAGAGAGAACATAGGGATGAATGAAGTGTATTATATAGAGGTGTAACCTAGATATCGGTTGATCTTGGAAGTAAAGAGCCCAAGATTGTTGTTTTCGAACAAGTATTCCCTTTGACGTTTGTTACACAAAGAGTTCTGAGGAAGAAGCTATCTGAGCTAAACGAGTTCTTTTTTTCATTTGAGTACGAAGAGAATGTTGGGCAGTTCGCGAACTTTAACACAGCATGGCACCTCCTAGATGTGAAGGTCCGAGCCTGAAGCAGTGATGAATATAGCTCGGCCGGTCTACCATAGTAACAGCTATGCTGAGGATACCATGCACCATATAAGATAAACGACAATGTTTTAGCGTCAATGAAAAAAAAAAAAAGGAAATTTAATCTTAACACCAGGAAGATACAGTTAAAATCTCTTGGGCACATAACGAGAACAGAGGGTTGGAAAATGTGGTACTCACAAGGCAGATTCAAGATACAAGGGACAACAACACATAACTTACTTAGGGAACAGGTTTAGAAGATATATGAAAAAGATAAATTATTAATAGCTACAAAGGACATTTGAAGAGACGAGATCTCATTGGCCCGGAAGGAAAGCAGGATATAGAAGAAGAAAATCAATGTGTAGTTGTGAAATGCTGCTGATGATTCGTCTGTAACATAAAGGATTGCAGGATAGAGAATAATTAATCATCCACAAAGCCGGCTGGGTGCATCTAAACTCTGTCGAGGCTGGACAGAGAGTATACTGCAGGACAAACTCGGATATGGCAGCAATAGTCAATTCTTGGTCAGATCCGATTCTTATAAATATAGAGCATGCTATCAGTAGTTAGCTAGTTTCTGGAGCGATACAATGTACCGGCCATTCATCGAGCATATATCCAGTTGTCACGAATATACGCGCTACATTTGGGATCGAGAGTGAGTTTTACCCACAGCAGGCGTTCGAGGCAAGAAGTCTCTCTTTATGTGCGATCACTGACCAAGACCGATGCAGCATTAGGAACCAATCGGTGGCGAGGAAATTAATTACATCAGAGCCAGCAGTTTTTAAGTGAACAGGGAAATGTGAAAAGACGAAGAATTTTGATAACACGCCGCTATTCATACTAATTAAATTAACTATAGTCACGTGACTATATATCTAAGGGCGATCATTTACTTCTGCCTGCATATGTACCTGTTAATTAATTTCTTTCTTTTTGGTTTTGATTCTCCCACGTGTGCAGAATCCCTATTTTTGAGTGACGTGTACGTTAACCATTTTTGCTGTTTTTTTTGGGGGGTGGGGAGAATTTCGTGTCAATCGGATTTAGTATTGAAGAAACGTCTGATGAAATCTTGGAAGACCAAAATATGTGATGCATACATCGTATAAAAAAAATATCACATGTTAAAAAAAGATACCTGATACACACATGCGCAATCACACTCATGGAGACACACATTAATTGACTAACATATATGTTAGTTTTGTTGAAGGAAAAAAAACATGTTATTTCTTTAAGTTTATTTTATTAAATATCGTTCTGCAAATACTCGAGGTAATAAAAATAAAAAAAATTGTGGCAACGTCAATAAAATCACTTTCAATTTCGGGATAAACCTACGAAATATATTTCAAAATAAATATGAAAAGAAGAAAAATTATGTTATGTGTAGAAGCGTTTGTTGAAGTCAATCAAAAAAAAATGAATGCTTACAGTACAAATCATGTCATTCTACAAAACATTTTCAATGAGAATGATATCTGAAAAGCGAATTCCGTCAGAAGACGTTGAATATTTCATATTCAAACTTTCCCTGGAATACAGTAAAACCTGACGAAAACATTGATTATTTAAATTGTAATAATATTGATCTTTAATTAGTCTGGCTAAACGGAAAAATCTAACGCGAAAATAGACCAAAATATATCAATACGTGCAGACACAGAAACACATACACATGCTTATGCGTCTGTATATGTATGTATATGCGTGATGTGGTGCATGTGCGCATGCATGTATATATATATATATATATATATATATGAGAGGGTGTAAAGGAAGCAGAAATGAGCGAGCGTCTGTAATAGGCATTGATTAGGCGACCTAATAGTCGGGTACTCTAGAATACGAGTGACCATCTATGGTATGTTATGTTTAAATGTAATGCAGTCTACGAACTCATGAAAGAGGCAATCGAGAACACCACCGTTAATCATAGCAATAATACCAACTGTTAAGACACGTTTAAAAACTGCATTACAACACCATTTTTCTATAGATCTATTGATCATGATTCTCACCTATCTGATTCGTATATATATATATATATATATATATATATATATATATATATATATATATATGGTGTATCAGAAATACTTTTACAGACTTTGGGATGAGTTACTTACACCAAAATAAGGACCACTTCACGTGTGCTAATACCTGGATCGTCTCTAACAGTCTGCAATATGTTCTTCGGGCTCACAAATATATAAACATGAAGCGAGACAAAATATAATTTCAGGAAATTTCATAAATTGAAATAATAATGTAGGGTAAACGATCTAAAAACTATATTTTTTAAACACGATTTCTTAAAAAGAAAATTTCTAAAACAGTAAAATTCATCTGTGCACAAGTCCTGAATATTTCATTAAAATCCGACAATTATTTGATTATGGCGAAAATGGAAATATTTTTCACCACAAAAATGAATAATGTTTATATTAGTGAAAAGCAAAATTTAAACCAAAAATTTCTCTTTGCAAAATAGGATCACCAGTTACCGAACATATGCCCTGAATGATAAAATAAAAAGAAAATGTCATGAATCTAATACATAATGTAGTTTCAAAATCGTTTAACTGCTCATACTAATAGTATGGGCGGAATTATCTTAAGAAAAAAGAAATTCGAACAATAATGGATTTTTACAAGAAATATTTTCATTTTTTTTAATTTTAATTTTAATAATTATTTGTTTTCAGTCATTTAATATTATGCATTTGTAGAAATTATTTGATAGTATTATTAAATAAAAAAGCACTATTTGCTAATTATAATTGGAAAAACTACAATTCATCGAGTAACAATATTTTAAAAATGAATTTTTAAATTATATTTAGCTATATTGCCCACTGGTCTTTGTAAATACGGACGTCTATACACGACATTATCAGAGTGACATCTATAGTAAAATTAATGTCAAAGTACCTAAAGTTAAATAAAAAGATTAGATTATAGAGAATTATTACGGTTACTGTGAAGTTAAAAATTATATAAGAAAGAAAGAAGTCCACGTTTTATTCCTCAAATAAATTTTACAAATTTATTTACTGTATAGAAACATTACATGGCCTTCTGCCTGTCATTCATTTTGTCAAACTGTAAACACCTATAATAGAATCTATCACCGTGTTAAAAGCGCATTTTTGCGATATTTTAAATTAAAGTAAGTAATATTTGTTTCAAATCATATTAATTAAACTTTAGATCAACTAATATTCTTCAAATACAGCATCAGAAATACACAGTTTATTTTTTAGAATACTTTTTACTAAAGAGGATTTAATTACGATGATGGATCTAAAAAATAGCGCTAAAATTGACGATGATATTGATTTCAAATCTAAAAGTCATTCTTCTCAATTTTAATTAGTTTTGAAATACAACAAATTATTTTGATTATTGGATTATAAAATATAATATATGAGCAAGAAATGAAATAAAAAAACAATCAAGAAAGAATTTTTTATTTTCTTAAATTCTTTTTATTAATCAAGTATCGGATATATTTGGAGTTACCTATTTTACACAGAATTGCACACATGCTTATATACACACATATATAATATAATAAGTAGTTGTCTATTTTCTTTCGTTTTGATTTGAAGTAGGTGTTTTATACGGAAAAATATATAAACGGATTCCTTTCTTTATAACAATCATTTAAATAAAAAATACGTCAAACATTCTAAAATCAGCATTTCACTCAAATGCTGACGAACGTACATTATTATATATATATATATATATATATATATATATATATATATATATATATATATATATATGTATGTATGTGTGTATATTTAATATTAAAGGAAGAACCCATAATACATATGTCTTATATATATATATATATATATATATATATATATATATAATTGATTTAAAATATATATTTTCGCCTTATACAAGTATTCATTAGGTCGTTATATTATGGATGTTTTATAAAATAAATTTTAAAAATTTTATAAATTTTGTAAAATAAAATATCTATAAGAACAAATATCTTACTGTTCTTTCTTTTTATTTATATACATACTTTTCTCAACAAGAAGAAAATATGGAAAAATAAAAGAACATTCCTAATACCAACAAAAGGAATATTTCGAGTTATTAATGAATAAAACAGAGGAACTTATAAAGGATGAGATGGAGAGCTTACTTCTTCCTTTAATAAGAATCAACCAAAAACAAAAAATACAAGGAAACTTACGGTTTTAACAGTAAAATGCAGCAATTTATTCATGGTTTGTCCGCTTTCGAAAAGGACCTACTGGAAATAATTAACAACATAAATTTCCATGACAAGAAAAGCTATAGAAACGCCTGGATAAGATTGTAAAGGATATAAATGCTACAGATAAAATTTTAGTAAAATCCGATAAAACTGGGAACTTTTATAAAACATCCATAAAAGAATATAACGACCTAATGAATAAAGACTTGTATAAGGCGAAAATAACCATATTTTTAAATCAATTAATTTATAATATTAATGCTCTGTAAATTTACATTGAGCACTATTTTGTAAAAATAAAATATCTATAAGAACACCGGATTTTATATCTTACTGTTCTTTCTTTTTATTTATATATATATATATATATATATATATATATATATATATATATATATATATATATATATATATACATTATGGTGAAATTATGTAAAACAAAGTATAATATTTTTCTCAATAAATCCACATTACAACCAAAAACGTTTGCGGCACCCTCTTCTTTTTTAATATACATACTTTTCTCTCGTTGGAACCACTACAACATATTTCCTTTTATATATATATACATATATACATATATATGCGTGTGTTTGTTTGTGTGTGTGTGTGATATATATATATATATATATATATATATATATATATATATATATATATATATATATATATATATATATATATATATATATATATATATATATATATATATATATATATATATATATATATATATATATATATATATAAGACATATGTATTATGGGGTTCTTAATATTAAATATACCATAAATGGCTGTCTGAAAGTGTTTTGCTGAAATAACAAAAAAGACGAAATTTATTCAAAGAGAGGAAAATATGGAGAGCCACGATCACCTTACACACTGAGGTGACACGGTACATGAAGAATTATATTCATATATCTAGCTGTTTTTTTTTAAGTTATTAAATAAATACAGACACTCGCAAAGATTTACACAGACCCACAAAGACAACAGAGATGCACACACACACACGCAAACACACACAGACACACTCACACACACAGACACACTCACACACACACACTTACACACACACACACACACACACACACACACATATATATATATATATATATATATATCCAGTTGTTATATAATCCAAGCCAGTCTTATTATCATAATATAATATATTAAAAATATTAAAACTTATTTTAAAAGCGAACTCAATGTTTTATTCAAACAGACCACAGATATTAGAAACAATGTTAGTAGTTAAATTTATTTTATCATTAGTCAAAATGGTACTCAGAATACATTCCAGTTATTCATACAATGTCAAAAAAATTTGTTACTGCTATATTTGTTACATTGAATAATTTCAAGTTTTTTTATTTTGTTTTTTATTTTTATTTTTTTTGTGGTTCTCCGTGTTTTATATTTTTACAGGCTGACAAGTATATGTTCACCATTTTTCGAAGATGTTATTAGCATTGTCCAACACATACGTTGATTCAATGTTAGATAATTCAATTAGTGAGAAATTAGCGGAAGTAAATAAACTGATTGTATGACAAAGATAAGTTCATAAATGGGAGACAGTTTCGTTAAGTAGACGTAATATTTTCACCAAAACAAGTTCAGTTGACCACTGATGACAATTCCAGAACAACGTAACTATAAACAATTTTTTCTATCCTCTTCCAGCCGCAATGATGGAGAAAGCATTACCTCGAAACATGGCCAGTGTGACACGCTGCAAGAGCCACTCCGTTCGGCGAGGCTCGTCCCTTAATCGAGACACAATCGCGCCAATCCTCCGAAGGAACGGCAAATATAATACTATTATTCACGAAAAAAGATTTTAGCACAGATACCTGGCATGACGTCATTGTAATAATCTCGTAACAATATTTGGTGATCGGATCGAATTTAATGTTTCTCTTAATTGTCTTTTTGTAATTTCCAGCTTTAAGCTACCAAGCTTGCTGTGATCTAGGGAAAAATATCTCACAATATAAGAGGTCTGTCTGAAAAGTGACGACGCTGGTACCACAAACAATTTATTTTAATTCCAAACAACAAAATACTTGTTACCTCCTCAATGTAACCCCCTAGAGTCAAATACACTTTCCCGCGCCCCAATTATCTGCCACAATTCTATGCACTGCTGGAAGTTTTCTCCTTAGGAGGCCCTCAGCTCCATCGTTACGGCGTTCTTAATTGTCTACACACATTCAAATCAGGAAATCAACGCGTGAGATGCCGAACGAGCTTGTGTAAATGATTAGAAGAACGCGGCTTTGAAGACAAATTGAGAAAAAAAATTACTAAGAGATAGATGAACAATAGCAACTGTGGAGAACCATGATTGCCCACGTACTGAAGAGTCACCGCACAATGACAGGTAGAAGAACTGCGTAATGTCGTACGCAAAACAGAAAGTATCAGAGCGCTGATATCTCGTGTCGAAAGTACAAAATAAATAAAATATCATTGAGTTTTTATATAATCTGTAGTAAAGGATTTGTTAACATAGACACCTATTAAGCATATAAAATATTGAGTAGATATCAATATCAAGGAAGTTGCGAAGATGTTGCTGACATACAAAAATCTTAATGCAAGTGACGATAACAAGCCAATATCGGATGTTGGCTATTTGATAAACATCGCAACACTGTTTTAAAAGGACAGTATGAATAAAGACTGAATGAAAACTTATCTTAGACAACGCATTTCATCATCTGATGTATTTATCAAATCAAATGTAAGAATTTTTTTTTGAAATAAGTGTTTATAAACAAATGTAAAAAAATATTGTTAGTTATTCAAATTCTTAAAATTTAACAGACGCATTATTTCGTTTAACTGAAAATTCAAGGTAAACTATACAAGATGTTAATTGACATAATTTAATGTCTAATAAAGGAGAGTGTGTATATTATTGAATTTCTTATGCAATTCATATTTAAATTATTTTAATATGGGACACATTTATGTTTTAAATATTTTAAATAACAGGAGGTTTTGTATTTAATCGTTTTCTTTTAGATTTTTAATATTTTCATAGTCATATATATATATTAACTTGGGGAAAATAATTCCTTTTACGAATGGAGGTATTTGAAAAAAATATCTAGGGTGCAGATGTATATCTTCCGAACGATTTCCAGCAATCCTTCCTGCTTAATAATCATCTATTTGGCTACCTGATATCATTAGGACAACGCCCGTGACAAAGCTGCTAGAAATAGTACCGAAACTAGCAAAAGTGGACAAGTCGGAGTTCTGCTTGGTGCATTTGGCCCATTCTTGCTATCTCTGTATTTTATAATTAACCTTATTTACCTAACACTTTTTTCAAAACAAAATTCTTACATTTGCTTTGATTAAGTCCATCAGAGGATGGAACGCGTCAGCTAAGATCAGTTTTCATTTAGACTTTATTCATATTGTCTCTAAGTTCTGATTAAGAGTTAAGATATTACCCAGTTGAAAAAATCTGTGTCGGAGATGATCTCAAGTAATAATAATTCGAATAAATGTATTTAATATATTCTTTTCCATACAGTCAGTCTCTTTGAAACACTTTCACACATGCTGTCAATTGTACATTTGGTATAGGATTGATTTTATGTGACTGCCAACATTAGAATACATAAACGGAAAAAACCAAATGAATTTTTTCATGGACTCTGCATTTCATTCAAATTACAAAGAAGGTCATTAAACGAAAGTTAAACGACAATATCAGAAAGGAAACTAAATCAGTTTTAGAGCCAGAACTCGGCAGTAAAAAGTTATAAAAGCATAAACAAATTTAGTATTATCAATCAGGTCATCTCATAAGTTCTGTCCGAATTTTGAATATAGAAAACAAGTGACCAAATGTTGCATTTCATGACAGATTCAATCAACAATGTATGTTCCCTGATTATCTATGAATTCCTTCCATCTATTAACAAGCTTACTAATTCCATTACTGTAAAATTCTTTTGGCTTTGATTCGAAGACCTCACAAATGTCAGTTTTAACCTCTTTCTGTGTTACAAAAGATCTTTCTTCCAAATGATTCTATAAGCTACGCAACAAATGGTAGTCTGAAGGAGCAAGATCGGGAGAATAAAGTGGATGAGGAACTTTCTCCCAACCAAGTTTTTCGATTTTTTGTGACGTGATTCTTGCTGTTTGGAGTCGTGCATTGTCCTGATGAAACATCACCTATTTTCAATTCACTAGAGCAGGTCGTTTTTCCTCTTAAAGCTTGGTTCAAACGCTCTAATTGCTGACAGTATATTTGAGCATTAATTGTTGCATTAGGTGGTAAGAATTCAAAGTGGATTATTTCTTGGCCATCCCACCAGATTGAAAGAAGAATCTTTTGTCCATGAAGTTCCCTTCTCGGCTGTGGCTGGGGTCCTTCCCCTTTACCAAACCACTGTCTACGACGCTTAACATTTCAATAAAAGATCCATTTTTCGTCGCACGTCACAAGTCTATCCAAAAAAGGTGAAACAAGTTTGCGTGAATGGAGAGAAGAGCTGATGTCAACTCGGGATTTGAGGTTGTTTTCAGACAATTCATGAGGCATCCATTTTCCAAGTTTAGGAACTTTTCCAAGTTATTGAAGATGACAATGAACAGTTGTATGGTTTGAACTGATAGTCACTGCCAATTCCTCAACTGATAAAGCAGGATTTTCTTCAAGGGCTGCTTCAAAAAACTTTTCAACAAACTCAACTGGACGTCCGGTTTGATCTTTATCTTCAAGGGTGAAATCTCCACCTCTGAATTTTGCAAACCCTCTTCTGCAAGTTCTTTCATTCACACATTCCTCTCCATAAACTGAGTGAATGTTTCTAGCCGTTTCGGCTGCTGAGTTTCCTTTCTTGAACTCATAAAGCATTATGTGCCTCAAATGATTCTTGGGTACTTCCATGTTAGCAGGGTTTTAATCAAACAAAATTTAATTTTATTGTTCTCTGAAAAAGTTTTGATCAGTTTAAATGCATCTAAACATCCACTGGACATAATAAAATACTCTTTAAATTTCGTTCATTTTAACAAAAAGTTAAAATTCGGACAGAACTTATGGGATGACCTGATAAAATAATATCTAATTACGCTTCCTCATTAGAACATGGATGTGCTGATGATGTAGTGGATAGTGGCCAGGATAAGTCATCGGTAGATGCGTGTTCGATATCTTGTCTATCTCATTAAATAGACTCACCCGTTAAAAATCCTTTGTATAACCCCCACATCCTCCCAATAACTATAGGGTATATACAAAGATTTATATCTGGTTTGCTTAGTTTCGGTTTACGACATATCGATCTCAATATGCCGACAGGATTTTGGAAGAGTTTCATAAAAATATAATATGTATTCTTTGTAAGACATCAGTTTATAGAACAGGTTATATTAACGGATTTTTGTAAAGTGGGTTTTTGTCGAGAGTCAAATATATTGCTTGTAATTTTTTCAACCATATGCTGTTGGTATTTTTGCTATAAAATTCTATTTTCATACTTTCATAGTGTTTTGACCCAAATTTGGTTGTTAACTACAACCCAGATTTGTGTCTGGGAAAAATCATTGTCATTCCCAAAATATAATGAATCCATTATTCACTTACAAAAAAATACTTATTCTTACATTGCAAAATAATTTTTCGACTATAAATAAGTCACAAAGTTTGTTAAACCGTACAAAAAAATAAAATTAATATACAGTCACTTGGACACAGAGACAATGTGAGAATATTTGAAGAGAGAAATAGAAACGACCTAATCATTTCAAATCCTGTAAATTCGATAGACATCATCGATATAGCGCTATCCGAAAAGTGAAGAGGAAAATAGAATATTTTGGTGGACGGAAGGCTATCTTGACTTACCGGTTACAAACTGTCATGCAAAAAAGAGGGAAAAAAATCCATGACATGTATAATCAGCAGCGCTAAATATATGGTTCGAAAAAAGAAAATGCTATAATAAGAACTTAACGAGAATCTTCAGACAGAATTAAAGAGACAATCCAAAATACATCTCGTAGAAATAGCATGGATATTTCCTCACCAAAACTTTTAAAATAGCAGATATAAATACTACAGAAGAATGAAAGTTTAAAATAAAAATAGGAAAACTATTTGTCGTAAATAAATAGATATCATCGGCTCCACTGTCAATCTAAAAAAAAACAAAAACTGAATTACTAGATGCCATATGGATTGAAAAGATTCCAAATTTAACGCTTGAAAATATTCTGCAAAGAAACCCATGCGAAAATGTTTTGACTATATTGGCAACTACAAAGCGCGCCATATATTTGAGAACACAATCTTCGTGTCTTGCAAACTGAAAACCACCCAAAGTAATGTTACGGGGCATGCATTATTTTTTAACGACCACGCTTCCGTTTCAGACATATCGTCATCAACAGAATGGCAGTTTCTAAGTGTCCCCATGAGCAGCAGAAAACGATAAGCGTCTCAGCGATGAACCCAGTCAATTTATTCAAGGGACGCACGCCTATATCACTTTGACTGGTGTTCTTGTAGTCATGAGCATCTATGTTTCGTAAAGCTCAATATCATCGGATTCATCGATGTGTTAAATAGTAATTAAATCCTAATATTAAAGGTGGATGAGTAATTAAAGTAAGATTTAATTAATCATACATCAGATGCATATACACGATCAATGTTCAATATGTAATATTTATTCTAAATTACGTTTTAAATAATTCGTCATAATTTCGAGGATTTTCGTTTTATCTATAGACCAGGAAGTATCTGTATATCCATAGGGTAATATTGGGTTTGTCAAACTTTTGCTCTGTTTATTAATTAACTCATTTAATTAATAAACGGATATACTTTTGTTGAATCCATTATTTATGGACTTAATTGCTAGTTTTCTCACCATTGCTCTTTCAAAATTACTGGCTGTTTTGTCACACAGAAATCAAATAGCGTCTATGGAATATATATTTGTAGTGATGAGAATGTGTTACATTTCAGAGATAGTTATTGAATACATTTTTATATGCCTTAATTGCCTTAAAGATAAAGAGGCTGGTAATATGCTAAAAGAAATCCACACAAGAGATGTCTTTTCTATCATTTACGATTCTTTTTAGAAGAAATGTGGTCTTCGCCAAGCACCAAGATTTTGATTCGTTTAAAGGCATTTTTAAACGTTGATCCGAGAAAGTGGTTGTTTACAGCTCAGAGTTTAGGTGTGTCTGAATTGTATTATATCCAAGTGGAAGTCTCGTTTCAATGAGGTTGTTTAAGTAAATCATTTGTGTTCTCACGTCAATGTTTTGGATTTGTAGCGTTCGATGAAACTAACTCCAAAACAGCTTATTATATGTTCAATTTCACTATTTTCTAAACTTGTTATAACCAGTCCAAACTCTGATATATTTGTTGTGATTAGTATTTACTAAATCTACATACTGAATGTTTATAATGGGTTCTCAAAATGCTCACCGACTCCATCAATATGCAGTTTTTTAGTGGACTCTTTTTCGACTTTATTAACTGCAATAGTAAGTATCTTCGATGTGTAGTAATTCTAGTTTTTGGTGTATGCATATCTTAACATTGCCTGAGTTTAGTTCTTGATTTTCTTTCACAATGTCGTAATTTGGCTTTGGCAGAATGCGCGAAAAAATGTCTTAATACTTCGAAGTTGGTTACATCTATGAGTGCGCGTTGTTGTGTGATGGATATCGGTTTGAAACAAGAAATCGGAGAGCCAATCGGGTTTGTTACACTCATCTACACACAAATACCCATTGGGAAAGATATGAATCCAACTTTTCACCGCCCAGCTATGGGTTGAATAGTATTACAGGCTGGGCCTTATAGCCTAGGTTGATATCCAACCAGTATACTATCGAAAAAAAAGGGCAAACACCTTTACTAAAATATTTTGCCAAGTGTCATGGATTTCCCATCCGTGTATCACGTATGGCATTTAAATGACTATTATCTCTCGGGGGCAAAAATTCAGTACCGGAGCGAGAATATATATATATATATATATATATATATATATATATATATATAAGATAGATAGATAGATAGAGAGAGAGAGAGAGAGAGAGAAATATACATATGCGTATATAATATATATATATATATATATATATATATATATATATATATATATATATATATATATATATATATATATATATATATAAGTCTGTATCTTTGTGCATGAGTATGTGTGTGTCTGTGCGTGTATAAACGTTACTTTTAATGGATACTCATATTTGAGTATATTCTTTGTTTTTTTTTTCTTTATTTCCAAACAGCATATTCATTTATTTACATCTACCGTCATGAAAATTCTGGTCATGAAACTTTGGAGAGAGAGGTGCAAATTGAAAAGGGGAAGGTCATTAATTTTTTTTTAATTTCTAGGTTTAATTCTTTCTTTGTCTTTATAAATTTCCAATATTCAATTATTCTTGCGAACACAGAAAGGGCAAACTCCTTTTGCAAAATATTTTGCAAAGTGCCATGAATCGCCCATACGTGTATCACGTATGAAACTTAAACTGACTATTCGCTATCGGAGGCAAAAATATTCAGTACCGAACGGTAACATATATATATATATATATATATATATATATATATATATATATATATATATATATATATATATATATATGGGGATCTAGTATCTATATTCTTATATATATATATATAAATATATTATAGAGAGTGTGTCTCTATGTGTATAAACATATATATATTTAATATATATATATATATATATATATATATATATATATATATATATATATATATGGTACTTTGTTCATATTTGTGTATAGTCTTTTTTTAAACAGTATATGTTTTTACTTACATCTACCAGCCTGAATATTCGAAAATTCTTGTCAGAAAACTCCGGAGAGAGAGGTGCAAATTGAAAAGGGGAAGGTCATTAAATTTTTAATTTCTAGGCTTATTTCTTTCTTTGAATAAATTTCCAATATTCAATTTTCTTGCGAACACAGTAAATTAATTTTTAAATATGCTGAATAAGTCTTAAGACATCTGAAATGTATGTTTTATTTGTACAAAACTCTCTCTCTCTCTCTCTGCATATATATATATATATATATATATATATATATATATATATATATATATATATATATATTTTCTGTGTATGCGTGTTACGAAAAGCAATTTTAATCTACACAATATTTCTGGGTTAAAGTGCTAAATTTCAGTGATCGAGAATATGTATATATAAACGAAGAATGTGCGGCAGTAGTCTGTTACATGCATATATATCATCGTCTGGACATCTGGACTGTGTGTTGGTTCGACTATTTATAATGTTAGTGTTGAATTATGGCTATATATATTGTATTATTCTAACGGTTTATGGATGGGCAGTAACAGTTATATTAGGGGCTGTTGTGTGGAAGTAATTGTGAACCGAATGCAGTTTTGTGGCTATTTAAATATATTTAAGTCTCCGAAAACGATGACAGAAAGTAGTTTGCAGCATTAAAGATATATCAAAGAGAGTATGTCTATGATTGTAGAACCTCTATTTTCAACTCTCAGCAGGGAGACCGATGTATAATTTTTTATTATTATTAGTAGTAGTAATATTTACTTTTGGAAATCTTATAGCGTGTTATACAACATTTTCTGAATTACAAATACCTCCAACGGCAGTTGTCTTTGGTCTACAATTGCACGAGAACTTATTATCTGACATTTTCCTGTCATAAAATGATTATAATCTATCAATTGTTGTATTGAATCAATAATATTATATATGTTGTTTGTGCTGGAATAAATATTTTTTAGATTTTTTCTCTTAATTGTTTTGCAGTGGATTTTTATGATTAAAAAGTTTTTCAATTAAATTCAGAAAATAATAGGTAATATATACATTTTCTCTATCAGGTATCAACTTCATGTTTTGACTGAAAAGTCCTCGCTACCAATTATATATATATATATATATATATATATATATATATATATATATATATATATATAGTTATTCGCCACAAACACTGCGGGTGTGCTACTAGTAGTCAAGGGGCTAGAGAATGTAAGTACAGAAAGCCTGGGTATGAGGAAAGTATAAAAAGATAACGGGGATCAGTGCTACAGAAGATGTCGATTGACATTACATTTAGCTTTTACAGATCATTGTTATCCGGGAAGCAAATAAGTTGAAGGGAGTTATATTCTCGGAAAGCGAGAGAGAAGAATCTGATGGAGCAGAAGATGCAGTTACATTTAACTGATTCGATAGTTAAAATGTACGACTGAAAGCCACCTTAGTAGCACGCTTATATTCATGCAGTTTGAGCACCAGTTAAAATAGCTTTTCATAGCAGATGCCATGAAAATATTTTAGAAAAGACAGAGGGAAGGCACATTATATCGGTGAGAAAGTGACAGGAATCGAGACCCCATCTTCGGACCGATCACTTTGCATATCTGTCTTTGGATTTTGTCAAGATCCTTGAGATGAACAGTGCGGACAAGAAAATATATGTCAAACAGTTTTCTTACATGGACGAATTATATATTTGTAGATGTTAAAGAAGGACTCAGACAAGAAAAACCTTCCGGCGCGACCCAGAGAACCAAATTTCTTTGCGTGATTACAGCAATGTAGTTTGTTCCAGCTCAGGTCAGCGTAGAAAGTGAGACCAAGAAGTCGCAATTACGTTTTAAAAGGATATGGCGGTAAGTTTGAATATACGCACTTTAACGCTAGAGGTCGTCGTCAGTGATTGTCTGGAATGGATCATTGGGCAGTTTGTGGTCTTTCAAACTTCATATGACACTCAACAAGTCGACACCATCAGAGCTGATAAGTCTCTAATTACCCCCCCCTCTAAACTAACAGCTTGCACACTGACGTATATTATAGACACACCATACCCCTCTGTCACGCATTTGATTGGAAGTTGACCAGCAGCCAATCCCAATGGTTTGAGAAATTGTTTTCGGGGAATTTTTCTTCTTTTTTTTCTGTGGATACTCATCGGATATCATCGGATACTCGGAAGTTTTCCTTTCTTTTTAGGGAGTTAAAAGTTTCAAATTCGAATGTGTGAATTCATCGGTTCGCTCACCTTCAACGAGTTTAGCTATTACTTTTAAAAGTTTAGTATATTATAGAAAAATAAGAGGACGTCATATATGTATCTTAGGTAAGTAGAGCTGTTTGTTATGTTATGTTTAAATGTAGTGCATTCTAAGAAATCATGAAAGAGGCAAGCTAAAGCACCACTCATATTTATAGAAATATTACCAACTATTAAGACACGTTTAAAAAATACATTACATCACCATTTTTCTACAGATTCATTATTCTTGAATCTTAAATATCTGTTCCGTAAAATTCGCAATAGATGTATATAATGTAATATCTAAAAAAAAGGTTTACAAAACATCCTGTAGCGTCTCACTAATCTTTACACACTTCAGAATTCAGAATGCTTTCTTACTCTTATTTGAATATTATCTGTTACACGTGACACAATCCATTTAAAACATCGTGCTGCATCTTATTATCTTTTACACACTTTAGTGTCGAGAATATTTGCCACACATATTTGAATATTATCTGTTACTTCATTGAATTTCAATAAGAAATAGATAATCACAACATGCCATGTATATGGGTCCCTTTGTTCATCATTATTGTTATCATTTCCATGTTGGTCTCTGACAAAGATTGAATAAGTGAAACATGTTAGTTTAAGATATGTTTCATACTTTTTTCTTTATCCTATAATATTGTCGGATTCTATACTCAATATATTTATATATACGAGCAGTAGAACCCGGAGTTGCCTGGGGATATAACAGTAAGAGATAGATCAAGTATCGACCATCATAAAGACTGAAAAATAAAATTGACAAAGATTATTGTTTAAGCTTGACGGACACGCATGTCTTAATTAGTTTTATTTTTATTTTTATTTTTTAAGACTTGGTCAAACCTAAACTCAAACAAAAACATTGTTTTCAATCGTTATGAGTCTACCGATTGAATAGAATTTTATTATAAATAATTGTCTTGTAAATGGGATTTTTAAAGCATTCTGAATGTAAAAATAAAGAGAAAAGTGTGCAAGACAATAAGAAATACTGCCTGCCAAAAAAAAAAAGTGAAGTTTTCTTCAAATCGGTTGGAAAATGTAGGAAATCCGATCCCATATATAAACGAACACAGACACACACACAGACACACACACAAACAAACAACCTGGGTTTTATAATAAATATAACACGATATGAGTTGTCCCCCTTTCATTTTCGCGATGCATCTTAATTGTGTTTTCAAATTGATTTCGTGCAAAAACAATTGTGTTTTTTCCAATTTTTTGCGCTGGCAGAACCAGCGCAAGGTAATTTTACGTAGTCCTGTGAAGATTTGTTGAAATCGGTTGAAAAATGTAGGAAATCCGATCCAATATATAAACGTACAGACACAGACACACACACAACCTGGGTTTTATAATAAGTATGATATAAATATATATATATATATGTGTGTGTGTGTGTGTGTGTGTGTGTGTGTGTATGTATATGTGTGTGTGTGTGTGTCTGCTACCACAGAATGTATAGATAATTTTAAACATAACTAACCGCAGATTTTAACCTTTAAATGCTAAACTTTTTCGTTCTATACCTAATTAGACGAAACGCTGGCAACCAGAGTGTCAGCCTGTTTTGGGCTAAGTCGTGTTTTCCAACCCTCAGGATACGTGATGATTTTGCCACTGTCCCAGCGTCTTCTCCCTTGGTTAAAGATGTTCTGCCCTAGGTACAAAAAAGGTTGATCGTTTATAAATTTAGATGTCACTGCGATGAAGCTGACGAATTATGGCGGACCAATCAGTTCCTTTAAACGCGTATTGTACAAAATGTGTCTGGCAATATCAAACAAGATATCTGTGCCCATAATACATGTCAGACGCAGACGTCAAAGGAATCCGCGATAGGTCATTAGCTCTTAGATAATCGAAATTGTTCCTATAAATACACGCATTCGTTGTTTTCCATTTTAGGCAAAGTGTGGTCGGCAAAACATCTGCATATCTTAGACGCAGTATGTATTAAATTGCACCGGTCGTCTTTGTGTCGACAGAAAGAGAAATTTATTCGTTCGGTTTCTGAAGTTGGTGGCAGGTGAGTTTATTTTTTTTTCCTTTTGAAACTCATTGGGCCTTTTTATTGTTTTACTGTTTTTGGCATTTTCCCCTATTCTTAATATTAAATTTTATTTTCATCATAGTTACTCGTTTCTTCCCAGTTTGTCTATTATCACGCTATTATTGTTAATACGATATTAGTGGACAACGATTCTTCTCATGATGTCTTGGCCGATAAAATGTTTACCTTAATTTGTACAAAGAAAATATATTTTGTATATATATATATATATATATATATATATATATATATATATATATATATATATATGTATACTTCCTTTTTCTGAAAGCAAACAATCCCAATTTTATTTTCTGTAATATAAAATGTTCTCGATGAATAGCAGAAAACAATTATTGATATATCTCTGGCTTCTGCGCATAGAATATTTTTGACTTATCTGAAACGTGACTTTCACCACATTTTCCAATATTATGAAGAAATTACGCGAACCATAACGTTATATCAAAGAGAAACAGAAACGGTGCCTTTATTTGCCGACATAGAATCGAATAATACGATTATTAATTCTGAATCCCTTGTAAAACCCTACCGTTTATCAGTCAGCGGAATTGGCTTCAAATAATAATCACTCATCCCGAACTTCAGATGATGGCTAAATCGACTGTGTTATTTTGTGTGCCATTGTTACAAGTGCATTCTCCACGTAATCAATCAAAGGGAACAACGCTATTTGTTTTGTAAAGTAGTCAATTATTTGTTGTCAGAATCATTCCAGTACACTTTAATGTACAGAATGTGATTTCTGGTCTTGTCATGGTGAAAATATACGCACACAAAGAAAGAGTAGGAAATGCACAATACCTCTCCCACCAACCTATGTGTGTGCTTTTGAGCAAAACACCCTGACATCCGGCCATTGTCACAACCAGTAAAACAAACAATTTTGTGCACGGATACACTCGACTTTGAACTGATTGATGAAACCGTTTTCCTAAAGTTAACTATGAAACAGAAAAGAACATTTCTTTAAAGATACAAAAGAAGAAAAAGTCTACTGTTGATCGAATTTCAAAATCAAATGCTAATGAATTAAGACCAGGCATAGATATTAAGTTATATGTGTGTGTGCGTGTGTTGTGCGTGTGTGTGAATAGATATATGATAAAATATAGTTTTAAGGTCTGCTATATTTATGGGTGAAAGTGCTTAATATCAAGGAGAGAGCGTACATGAATAAGAAAGTGGACATTAACGTCAACACAGAGGCGACAGTGTGTTTCATGCAAGACGTAATCATCAGGCCATGTGCTTTTCGCGTTTGCGCGACTATTTATATACACAGGTCGGTGAAGCATTGTGAATAGTCAATTGCATTGTATTTAGGTAGTCAATTTCATTATTTTCAAGGCTGTTTTGTTGAGCAATAACGCTTGTTATACTACGGACTATTGAATGGGAATAATTAAGAATCCCCATGAATCATTTTGTTTATTTATAGTGTTCTAGTTAAATATATTTTAATTTATTATTGACGATTTGATTGTTTGTTGTTATTAATGTTTTCGTGTCTTTAACTCTCCTTTACGTGGTTTGTTAATTTTTGTATTTTTGCTGAGTTTATTTATTTCTTTGCATTAATTTATTTTACTTGATTTTTTTTATATCATTCATATTGATTTATTTTGTTGTATTTTTTTAAATAGCATACTAAACATATATTTCCGTGTCTGCATTTTGAGATAAAATCTAACTCTTTATCATTTCTTCTCTCTCCCTCTCCGTCTCTCTCTCTCTCTCTCTCTCTCTGTATATATATATATATATATATATATATATATATATATAATATTTGAAAACATCTAACCGTTATAGTACCATGGTTCCTACCAGAATGAATTCATCCGGCAGTTAGCCCCTCAACTAGTAAAAACTGTGGTAACATAAAGGTCGGCGTTTCCAATATTTTAAATCTTAAATATCCTTATGTTTTGTTTTGGAAAATTGTACCAAGACATCTTTATTTAGCTTTTCCTTTCGGCAAATATCAATTTTGCTATAGATAAAGTTATAAAGTATATACTTACACACACACACACACACACACACATATATATATATATATATATATATATATATATATATATGCACATACATAGCCAAACACACACACACATATGGAGAGAGAGAGAGAGAGAGAGAGAGAGAGAGAGAGAGAGAGAGCGATAGGTGAAAAGATAGTTAGTTATTTGTTTATTTAGTAAACCCCTTAGTTCTTAGAGGCCTTATCGTCTTTCTTGGAGGGAAATCCTAAAACAAATTTTTTATTCCATGTTTCTAGACTCATAATAGTCTATAGCTACAAAATCTTTATTTTTGGAATTATTAATAAGTGTGTGCCTGTGTGTATGCGAGAGAGATTGTTTGAGAGAGGGACGTGATAGCCTGTGTGTGTGTGTGAAAGAAAGAGAAAGAAATAGTTGTAGACAGCGACACATTAAATGTTAGCCATGTTGTAGCGATCTCAGCGTCATCTGATATCTTTTTAAATAAAAGCATTTAAAAGATGTCACTGAATTATTTTCAGACATTCATTGTCCTGATGATAATAAGCTAAGTGAAGAGAAGGTCACGAGTATCAAGACAAATTACACTGACAACGAATACCAGTGAATGAAGACAAAGATAACAAGATCAAAATATTTTCGCAATAATTCAATGGACACTACCAGCCGAAAACAGATAGGGGTAAGATTACGCTGCGCTGCGACTCCAAAGGAAGATTCCCGTTAGACTGTTCACCTTCCCTTTCTTTTGCGTCATCTCTGCATTGCTCGCGTAAAATCAGCTCAGGATTTTATTTGGAGGGTAACGATTCGGCCAAAGAGTTTATTTTTTAGCCACATCCTAAGTACGAATCTGGTGTCTGTTCTTGAGTTGCTAAGATTCAATTTATAAACAGAATAGCAGTTAATACATAATTTGAAATTAAATCTCATAATTATTCTCAAAATCTTTTGCTGTTGCCATCTTTATGATTTCGAATTGTTTCTTATTTTTCTTTCAGGTTTATTTCTTCTTTAATATTCCGATAATTTATCGCAGAGTACTGATTTCTCTACACCGGATTAACTTGAGAAGCTTTAACATTCTCTATGATCCATCTCTATAATGATAGTTTATATATGGTCTCTGTTTTCAAAAAGGAATCAGACAAAGCCAGTAATATCATAATAGTACCTTTAGGATAGTGCAAAAAAAAAAAGTACCATCCAATTATTTGTTGCAAATTTAGAAATAGCATTTTTTAATTTAAATACTTTTAACGATCCCCGCAAAAAAGAACATGTGTAATACTTAATCATAATATTCCTGAAATATCGCCTGTGACTACTAAGTCCAGCTGAAAGCTGGAGAATGGTCGAAGGCGAAAAACATGCGCCCAATAATCAGCAGCTTACAGCAGATTGAGCTCGTCAGTCCAGGAAGTCATACCATCTAAGGGAAGAAAAATCCTGATTCAAAACCTTCTCTGCCTATCGGTCATATACAAAACATGGAAAGTCTATGAAAATAAATCCAGACAGAAAACCCGATGTTGTCAGTGTTGACAGCCAACAATCTTCGGAGGTTGTTGTCTGTCAACATTGACAACTTTCCGGCAACTCATGCAGCCAAGCCAAACCCAAATGTAATACCCTGTTTCACTCTGCTTTTTTTGTCGGTACGGCCGAGATTGGAGGAATGTAGTTTGGACAGCGCGCCACCTCCATACATCATCTCTCAAGCTTGTGACGTCGAGAGATCAATTCAGTTTCACAACCAAATGACTGAATTTAACCAAATGCATTGCCTTTATCTCAGGAGAAAAACGGATGCCTACCAGTTCTCGAAAATCCATTAATCTTAGCCGAATTTGGTGGTTGTCTGTCGACCGTCGCGACACACTCGAGAACAAAACTACTTTTGTTATATTTATCGCATCGAACTGAATGTGCAGGTGGTTCGTGACATACGACAGTGTTTCGTTTCTACGATGCGTCGCAACGCAATTTTCCGTGTAAGTCAGAAAGTATCTTTGATTTTCTGCGATTAAGCATTTACTTCCCTCATCTATGTTAATGCAATAGTGAAGTATTAATCAAGGCTATAACAAAGTTATGTGGCATTATTCGGACTTGAAGAGAAATAGAGGACGTGAATATAATACATATAATAAAATAAAAGTTCGGCATAAGGTGAAACAGGTTTAATGGAGATTGAGTCGTAAAAAGGAATCATTCTAAGAAGGGTCTGTCTTAAACCGGAGATTTACTGCATGTCGATACAACACTAAAATCTTTCAAAGATAAAACTCTCATTTTGGCACAGCAGATAAGCTGGTTGGATTATTTTTCAAATATCTCTATTTTGGAAACTATTCCAACAACAATATTACGACTTCCGTCACAATGAATATTTTCGAAGTCAATTTGCTAGTAGAGTTAAATAGTATCATTTTTCCATACGAAAATATATTTTTTTCTCTTTTACAATGTTCCTTCATATAGCAAAACCCTTCATTTAACTATTTCCTTTAAATTAATTTCTCAAGCAATTGAAAATGATTAATTTTAAAAACTGATTTAATACATAAAATGTAACAATATGAAGAAAATTTAATAAAAAAAAAATGTACATGATACATAAAATTTAATTTATAGAGGTTTAGGCAAATATCTAATTTTCTATATCTTTAATAAAAAAAAAGAAGTGAATAAAGGTTTACAACGAAAAGTTATTGTCATTCGTTATAATATATTTTCTTTATTTCATTTATCATATTGCATGAAATTATTTAATTACTGTTTTTTTTCGTAGTTGCAGAATTACACGCCTGTCAACAGAAATGTGACGCTATCTAAGTAGTCAGCAATGCAATGTGTGTATTTTAATGGTGGACACTGGCAGAAGTTAAAGTACGCTTTTCGCGTGATCGTGGTGGCTTAATGCACAAAAAACGGCGTAATCAAAATGTGATAACTTTTTTTTAAATATCACGGACAAGAGAAAATACTGGAGGCAATAATTCTAGTTAATTTATGAGTTTCAACTGCGGTCCGGGCGCGGCTGCTACGAGAGTTTGGAAATGGGGAAAGAGAAGACATTTAAATAGACCGCCTCATTGTAGCTCTCGCTAGGCTGGAGTGACTGGTACGCAAAACGATTCCTCTTTTATGTAACTTGAATATTGCTACCGTATCTCGTCTGGTGCTCCTGCTATAGATCTGGAGATTTCGAAATAAAAGAAGGATTGGTAATGTCACCTGTCCTGACATGGAATTTCGACATTCTAGTGCTGTCACGTGGCTTCCTGCTATCTTTTCTATAAATAATTGTCATGGCAACTGTTCTCCTTCGCACATCAGTTGCATGATTTTAATCATGCTACTATTTTGTTAACTAGTACTCATCGTTTTATTATAACAGTTTGATGGGACCTTAAGTTATATTGAAATTCCATGTTTTTCGCACTTCTCACTTCTGGAATTCTCTTTCGCTTTCTTGAATGACTGGCACTGACGAATTTCTAAGATACAAATGCCCTGCCATTTGCCAGTTTCTTTCTTCCTGGATGCTATTGTTTATTTCTCTTTTTGCTCACTAAGATTTCTCACTCAATTTCACTCTCAACAACATACTGGGTCTTACTCTCATAATCGCCATGCTTGGAGTGAAATGATTAAAAAATAATTCGGTTAATCACTCCTGCCAGCTTCATTAGAAAAAATTAAAAAAAAAAAAAAATTACGATTACCAGCCCACACTAGTTACAACCAAAACTTTTTGGTCGGAACTAAGCGAAGATGTAAAAGGACGTATCCCCTATTTTCTTTGAGCCGCCATGTCGAAATAACGGATCATTCATCCACGCAGATGTTTGAGCTTTTAATAGAAAAAAAAAATCATCTCAAATTTAGAAAAAAAAATGCTCTTATTTCGATGACAAATTCCTCTAAAATATTCCTGTTTAGATGGACATCAAAACATGCATTTTAAAAATGTAAACCCCCTAGTAATCTTTCTCATGTGATAAGTCATATTGAGGAATATTACTCGTTTTTATGAGATTTCTTCATTGGAAATGTGTTCGTTGTTTCTGTTTAACTTCCGTTTTTGCGGTAAAACAATGTCTAAAACAGAACTTTTTTTTAACGTTATGTACAAAATCACAACCACGAGACTGTACAGAAAAAAAATCATGTAAAAAATTGCTGTTTCAAAATTTATGCATAATACAAACTAAACTAAAACAGTTCACCTCAATCTATATTCCATGATTTTGAATTATTTCCCTTGTGAGTAGAACTGAGATGCATATTCTGATGAACTATAGTGATATAAGCGAGACGCAGGAGATGAAACGTGTCAACATTTCTTCGAATAACACACGAAGGAATAGACCCATTTGGAATTTTCTAATGGAAGTAAGAAATGTCATACGTCAACATTTACAATTCATTCATATTTTCTTTACTACAATACCCGCGATCCGTTGGGTCACTGGCCGCTCAGGTTATAAAAAAAAAACTGACGTTGATTTCAACATTCGATTGAAATGAAAGTTAATTCTATTATGATTCAGTTGAATATTACAATTTGTTCTTGTTATCATTGGTCTAGTTTACAAGTTCATGTTTTACGTTTTACTGATACTTTACAACATTTACTAAGAATGGAACTTCAGTGATAAAGCTGAAGTTTAAATCAGATTAATTTAAAAATGTTTTTGATATGCCAAAAATATTTTAAATCATATTCAATTGAAAATATTTTTTTAAACAAACAAAATAATATTTTCTAAATATTTAAAATATTGTTTATTTTTAAAAGAAAGCTGAAATATAAATAATTACTATACAAACAACTACACAAAACAGCAAAGCGGGATCTCCTTGTGACTGTCTTTAGTTTAAAAAATAATTAAAAAGTGTCTGTTAAAATAAAGTTAAAATAAAAATATTTAATGTATAGACAACTCGTAAATCATTATGTGCCGAACGGATGCAACACAGAAGCAAGTTTATTTGCATGTATAAATTTCAATATTATTTCTATATGTTCATATCCTCCTCTTATGATATATATATATATATATATATATATATATATATATATATATATATATATATATATATTGGTGCATTTAGGCAGCAATCCTTCTTTCATGCGCATTTCATTGAATACGACATTGAATGTGTTTTTATTTATATTTTATATCAATTCTCATGCGATCTATTTTTTTTTTTTGGATGATAAATTATATAAAAACTGTTCGAATGTTCGTTTTATCCGAGCGCTTTCGGCTATACATTTAGCCATTTTCAAGGATTACATGTTTTAACTGTTAAATAAGAAATAGTTTTTTGTATGTATGTTTTACAAAATGTTTTCATTTTCAAAACACGGTCAAGATATTTCTTATTTAGTCAGCATTTTTCCTTAATTTGTAAAAAAAAAAAATAAGATGAAACAAATTACTATTCAAGAATAAGCGCTGGTGAGAGACAAAAGAAGTGTCCATTTATTTTGGTGATATCATAACAATATAAGTCCAAAAGTCAAAACTCCCTCATTGGCTCTCTAATGAATTCTTGACAGATAATATTTCATAAATCAATGTTGTATAGTTTGTATAATTAAGAAGGACAATTGTATACTCTCAGAGGTAAAGAACTTGCGCAAATTCATATATAGCGAGATTATAAAAATGGAACTGTAACACAATTTAGCTTCTCCTTCGATTTCTGAGTCTGAAACGGCACGACTCATCGGTGCTGGCTAAAGATTAACGGATAGTTGATCATTATTAATCAAGTAGTAAAATTCTCCGATATAACCATTAGTGTTCCTTTGTACGAAACTAAACTATAATTAGTAAATTATTAAAACTCGTATATATATATATATATATATATATATATATATATATATATATATATATATATATATATATTATGCAAACAGCAGTCGCCTACGCAAAAACGCAAAGCTCATCGATAAAATGAATACGGGCACACTGACTGAGTGGCATTTGTTTACATTCGTAGGAGCAATGGACTAGAATAAGCTGTTTCTCTCTGTCGAGTACTGATGGCTTAGGGGCAGAAAATCCGAAAATCGAAATCGGTCGGGTTTCGATCCTAGCTTGAGACTTTTGGACGTCTAGTCGCACTGAGGAGTTGTGATACAGGAATACAGTACTGTCTGCGAATGACTCACACACACACACACACACACACATATATATATATATATATATATATATATGAATATGAAATGGACTAAGTCCGATTATTTTAAAATATTTACTGTATACGTTATTTATCTAGATGCATACATTTGAGTAAATGATCTGTTTATAAAGACTATTAACAACATTTACCGGACTGAATGACCGTGAAATTTCTTAGACAATATAGGTATTTAATATTTTATGTATAAAAATAGCCTATAAAAGATAATGTTTTCAAAATAATTGTTGTCTATTTCATAATATATGACGTCTATTGTTTATGTTAAAATGTGCCCCGAGCAGATATGAGCGTTCGAGAGAAATTAAGGGAAATTGATATTTTATAATCAGTAATTCTACCTTGCTAAACTGACGCTTCCTCTGTAGCTAAATAGTATAGCACGGCAGGCTATATGACAGTTCCATCTAGGATACAGGTTCGATTCCTGACGGAAAACATATATTCTATGGTATTTCTCGGATATTTAGGACGTTAATTGTGGTTAATACGGTTTATTATGAACAGAGCAT
>CAHIKZ030005283.1:1060000-1200000 GCA_903632075.3 Acanthosepion pharaonis | reverse complement strand
ACAAAGTTGAGGGCAGACGTCTACATTGTAATAGACTCGACATCATTTCCTCTTGTCTATTGTGCAGAATCGTCAATGGAAGATGTTCACATCCAACACCTGATTAGTCAATTTAAACATGCCTGTAAGGAATTCGGGCTGACTATTAACATAAACAACAAAAAAAAAAAAAAAACAAACGTTGTGGTTCAAGATGAATCTGCATCTCGACCAATCAGTGCTTAGCTTCACAAACCAAATCACATATCCGGGATCTGTCATCTTCAACGATCTATCGCTTGAAAAATCTAGAAAGTGGAACAAGTCAGCTGATCTTGCATACCAAAATAAAGGCATTCTCGACAGCTGTTTTCAGCAATCTGCTTGACGGCAGTGAAACCTATACAAGATACATCATGCAGGAAAACCACCTTGAAAGCAACCCTCTTCCTTGTTCGGTGAGTCGAACACAGGACATCGTCGGGTAGAACGCCTGTGGCACCATTTACGAGGCAGAGAAAGAAAGAGAAAGAAAAGAAGGCAGAAAGAAATGCGAGGCGGATCATAGGAGATAAAACAGCCACACACATGGCCTAAGAGACAATGAAAATATTGATAAGTAACAGGTGAAAAAGTGTGTCATTACAATGACAGGGAATTTCTGAGTAAAAAAAAAAAAAAGAAAAGAAAGAAGGAACCAGATGTGTTTTGATAACAGCTATGTTATCTCCGTACGTAAACGAATGGCTAGACCACTGGCCCAGGAAAAAATTCAAGTGAAAATGCTATTTCGATAATTAACGAGAAACAGGCCATTAAAAAGGACTTTGGACAGATATGAAAAATTAAATCCCACACAAGCAGAGCGCTGACCGAATTCCTTTCAACAAAACAACTTTGCCCTGCGATAATAAAATTATGTTATCAAACACATGTACCGAAGGAAAATAAATGGGAACCAGAAATGTTTTTCTTTCTTCCTTGGAGACGACAGACTGACTGAAATTTTGGGGGATAATTCTTTTCTGAGGCCATGTCGGGAAAACCAACCATCTTGATGAATTAGCGATAAACTACCTGACAAACGCCACGTGTTGAACAAAGAGTTGTCATATTATCCGTTCGTGGCTAAAGAAATGATAACGGCGATTTGAAAGGAAGAAAAAGAAAAGAGAAGAGATAATTAATTTTTTTTAGTTAAGCAAGGTATTTTTTTTCTGAAACAAAGCCGCGGATTGTTCACGCCCGACTAAGACGTCATTGGTCAAGTGGTGATCACGTGACGCACGAAGGAGGAGGAAAGATACCCGACCAAGACCTCATTGGCTGATAGTGATCACGTGACGCACGAAGAAGGCTGTCGACGCCCCCATCCAGAGTGTAAGTTTGAGAAGCCACTACGAAGAAGTGGGGAGGGAAGTTCACGCCCCTCAGAAGTATGGTGAGAAAGTGGGTGTGACAAAAAGTTACCAAAAATGGAAAAGAGTGGAAAATCCCTAACCAGAAATAAAAGAGGTGGATATGTATTTAGAATTATCGAGGAACCCCCGACGCCAACAGACCCACCCCGGTTTTGGTCGGCGTCAATAAAAACGAAGCCCCAACAGGCAGAAATCAGTTCGGGCCCTGGCGGCAGAGATGAGTGTCCAGAGAGTTCGAGCTCCAGTTTCCAGAGTTGAAGCCGCCTCGAGATAGCTGAACAAGATTCACGCAAAATTCCGGACTCCTCTTCAACCAAGAACAATTATTTTGAAGAGCGACTTAGAACCAGACCACCGAAATAAGTTTTTCGACCTTCGTCCAAAGACACACCGAAACACAAATTTCTTAGAGAGCAAACAACTTGAAGCGTTAAAACTTGCCTAGCAAAAACGACGTGTCACAATCCACAGAACGGGTCGGGAGATAGATGCAGTCCTATGTATCGAACAACTAGACATAAAGTTTGTTACCTTTTTCTTTGATACTTTGAACTTTTTGAGTTTTCATTTTCTTTTCTTTTATGCATATTTGTGTGTTATCACCCCCGTTGAACTCAGCTTGCATTACGGTCCTAACCACTGTTTGATCTCGTCTGCCTAAGATCAATTCACGACGTGGGTGGGCAGACTGGAGATCAATGCAGTTACCTTGGTAACCAGGCGTTGGAAGCGAGTTGGGAACGACGAGGCTGATATAAAATCTAACCAGATTCCCACCCGAATCACCAAAATGTTAGAACGTCACATTTGGGTGTCGCGACCGATACCAAGCCTGTTGGTCGTCACAGGACGAGACAACACGACTGACGCGACAGGCGGACGTCACGTTTGGAGCAGCGACACCCGATCGGAGCAGCGAGGAGCGAACAGCTGGCGCCGCGGCGAGGACGTCACAATTGGTGCTGTTTGGGGACGTCACAACTGGCGCCGTGGTAGATCAGGATAGAACGTCACAATCGGCGCTGCGACCGGGGGACGACGTCACACGCCTTACACTTCATTTCAAGGATATTTGCAAAAAAGACCTGAAACTTACAGACAATGACTGTACCAGCTGAAAACAGCGAGCAGACGATCGCAGTGGATGACGTCATGCTGTTGAAGGAGGAGAAATGGAGAGCTGGAAAAAGAGAAACTCACTCTTATAGATCGAAAAAAAAACACATGAAGCATAGATAGAGAGAGTGTGGAATCGCGCAGGGATTCCAACAATTTTTACGTGCGTACGCGGATTGCACCCCTTCCTGTCACGTTCGGCTAGACATAAACCAGCCTGTCTGTTGCCGACGTGAGTGAGGAGGACCGGCTGCTCCTGATTCCAGCTAGAACGGAATTTGAAGTTTTCCAGCGCATTTCTCTGGCGTCACTGACAAACTTTGTTTTTCAAGTCAGTCGCGGTTTGTTTCCAGAAGAAGAATGTTGACTCATTTATTTCGTGTCCCCTTTACCCATACGCGGGCCGGAATATCTTAACTAACCAAAAACTTCCTAGTGACTCATTGGTTCATTATGCCGAATATTTTTCCTGTGATTGTAACATGTTTTAAACAACATCTTTGAACCTTCCTCCATTTTCTACCGGAGAATGTAGAGTCTACGACACTGTCGGTATCACACTTTTAAGACTAATTCCTCGACCTTCTGCGAACAACTTGTTCGAACCATCCTCCGTTTCACTACCAGGGAACGTAGAATTTTTCGACACAATCGATTGATGAACTTCACCCTCGTCTTTGAAACTCTCACCTTTACGAACCAGTTTTAAAAAAAGATATCATTACACACACATTATAAAATCTCGCAGTGAGTATTTTTCCTTGTGTATGCATGCACCTTTTCTATAAGAAGACTATATTCCAGAATCTTCCTTCTGAAGAAACTTTTCCCGCCTTAGCCATTTTGATTTTCGTTTTGTCGCGGAACATTAACATTCTACTAGTCACTACATTATACAATTTGCCTACTGGCTAAGAACAGCCTTTACTTTTTCTGATAGTCTCCACTGTTGAGACAAAATATTTGTTACAAAAATAAAGTTTTATATTTGTCTTCCACCAGACTCGTTTTCGTCGTTTCCTCCTGGCTATCTATATTTTACTATTTTTATGCACGTGTTAAATGACACCTTTTCCTCGCTAAAGATCACGCATTTATTATTTTTACTTTGCTAGTGATTCGGTAGTCGTGAGCAGTGTCTGACACAAGGCGATCTTTTCGTAGGCCAGAAATGCATGCTACCGGGCCTGCTACAAGAGTGCAATAACAGCAGATCTTCATTCCACATTCCAGCTTGCCTGCCATATCTGCAGAAGTGAGGCAAATAATTTGATTTAAGCTAGCCTACTGCTGCTCACAAAAGGACTGAGCGTCCTCAGGATAAACTACATCCCGTAGCAAGGCCTCTGATCCTGAGGTGTTATAGAATTTAGGTCCGCCTATTAACTGCTGTTGTTTCCAAGTCTACCTTGATCTGGGATGATAGCACCTGTTAGTGTTCCAGCTATGGACAAATAGTTAAACACCAAACTGGGGTTCAAATCTCTATGGAAGTATAAAATACATTTTTATATTAAAAATATTCCAGTAATACATTTTTATAGCAAAGATTACCAGCAATATATTTTTTGTAAAATAGAAAAAGAATACAAGTATTACATGAAAAAAAACATACCAGCAATACATTTTTGTTTAAAAGATATCAGCAATACATATTATTAAAGAAATTATTAAGGCTCCCTTCTCATCAGGAGTTGATATTCTGCTAAACACAAAAAAAGGACTGAATATGTTAATTAATACTGTGTGATACATTTTAGTTCACGGGGATTGCCCCAAGACCACAATTAAGGCTCTGATAAAAATGTACTTTTCCTTACATAAAAAAAATCTCGAGTTCTCAAAGGTAGAAAAACACCAACAAACAAGAAACAAAATCACACACACGCACATAAGTTAAAAAGTGTAGTAGTTCCCTTGACGATAATTATCAGTAAAATATTAGAATGACGAATTGTGGATTCAATGTAAATTAAAAGGTAAAAGATTTACATTGGTGTACTTTTCTGCAGCTGCCACTGTTTAAAAAATGCTAGTTGATAAACAGGTGTTGTAATGAATATCAGGTGTGAATGAGTACACTGAGAGATAGATCGGACTTCCAATGTTACATTCATTTACGCCCAAATACCGTTAGGAAATTAATCAATGTTGCATTAATCGGGACACGCGGAATTTCAAAATAATTACCCTGTATAAAACAAATAACTGCCACGTTATCGCCCCTTTAAGCTTTGTTGGGAAACTCTTTCCTGAGTGATGTTAAAGCGACTACAGTTCCTTTCTGATCGCATCTAATCGGAATCCCAATGTGGATTCAGGGATAAATCATCCAGAGGAGACATGAATTTCACAATTCTACTTAAGCTCCAAGAGAAATAGCGTGAACAACAGATGCCTCTATATATCGCTTTCATCGATCTCTCAAAAGCGATCAAATATATTTGAGGGAAATTCCTTATTCAGTTTCTCATGAAAGCATACCTGAGTATCATCATCTACTTTCACGAGAAAATATAGGGTGTAATCAAATATTAGGGTGAAAATTCTATAACGTTTACTAAGTAGCCTAAGTAAAGGAGACATTTTAGTACCGACTATGTTTGGCAGATCTTTTTCCATATTATTGAACAGCTGCCGCCATTCTATTGCGGATTGGAAAATCATAAAACAAAGAAAGTTTAAGTTAGGTTGCGTCAGAGCAATAACAAATCTTCATTTTCCATTCCATCGTCTTCAAACCTGCAGAAGTGGGTGCTATGCAACTATTTGCCTATTAAGATACTTCAGGCACTACTGGCAAAAGCACTGGTAATTTAACTGAAGGGGGAACTACCATTATCATATATTAGAAATAAGATTATCTATATATTTCTCGTTTTTTCTTTCTCTCTGGTTGTCTCTCAATATATATATATATATATATATATATATATATATATATATATATATATATATATAATATATATATATATATATAGATAAATAGATAGATAGATGAGTATATTTGGTTAAATATAATTCGAATATATATATATATATATATATATATATATATATATATATATAAATATATGGATATAGATCCGACAGTATGAAGAAAAATATATACGGAAAAAAACAAAACAAAAATCCTTATATAGGATTATGCTGTTTTAATTTTAATATGTCAACGTTTGACGTTTCGGTCTAATAAACCATCTTCAGGACATTCATAAATATAACATTATCAATACAACATGACAAAGACGATGTACATTAGAACAAGACTTATCCAAACAAATAACTGAAAGTTTTCAGCGCTCCGTTTAAAACATGGTCACGTTGTCGTCACGTGGGCGATTTTGAGTGTTTTGAATGAAAAATGAAAAGAATTCTATTTTGAACCAAAATTTATATTTACGCTTGTCGAGCATTAATCTCGCTAGAAAAAGGGAAATATTAAAGAAACCTGGTCTAGTATTCACCGTGCGTGAGATGGATCTTATACCTGCTTCATAGATCCGCCTAACATTTTTATTATGAAAATATTTTAAAATCTTCACGGAATCAAAATCGAAATTATGATCTGCTTTAGTTGTGTGTAGAATTATAGCATTGTTTAAATTTCCGAGGCGAATATCTCGTTCATGTTCGAAAACACAAGATTTTACGGACCTACATGTTTCACCCACATATTTGAAGTCACAGTTGTTGCATGAGATTTGGTAGATGCAAGCATCGGATTTAATATGTTGTTTGCTGGTGTTATTTAATAAACTATGGATAGGTCCGTAAAATCTCGTGTTTTCGAACGAGTTATTCGCCTCGGAAATTTAAACAATGCTATAGTTGTACACACAACTAAAGCAGATCATAATTTCGATTTTGATTCCGTGAAGATTTTAAAATATTTTCATAATAAAAATCTTAGGCGGATCTATGAAGCAGGCATAATATCCATCTCACGCACGGTGAATACTAGACCTGGTTTCTTTAATATTTCCACTTTTCTAGCGAGATTAATGCTCGACAAGCGTAAATATAAATTTTAGTTCAAAATAAAATTCTTTTCATTTTTCATTCAAAATAGTCAAAATTGTAGGAATACGTTTTCACAGCGTCGCCCACGTGACGACAACGTGACCATGTTTTAAACGGAGCGCTGACTTTATAAAACTTTCAGTTATTTGTTGGGATAAGTCTTGTTCTTATGTACATCGTCTTTGTCATGTTGCATTGATAATGTTATATTTATGAATATGTCCTGAAGATGGTTTATTAGACCGAAACGTCAGACGTTGACATATTAACATTAAAACAGCATAATCGTATATAAGGATTTTTGTTTTGTTTTTCCGTATATATTTTCTTCATATATATATATATATATATATATATATATATATATATATATATATATATATATATATATATATATATATAAATAGAACATTCAGAGGCGACAGGCTGTTTCAGGCCAGACGCAATCGTTGGTCTGACGATTGCGTCTAACATGAAACAGCCTGTCGCCTCTGAGAGTGTTGACTCTAAAGCTAACTTTTATATTTATATTTACATACGGTCTACTCAGATATTGAGCACTTTCTCTTATGAATATTTCCTCCTTAAAGTATATTTTTCATATGTATAAATATATATATTCGAAATATGCTTAACTAAATATACTCATCTAACTATCTGTCTATATACATACATATATATATATATATATATATATATATATATATATATATATATATATATATTTGTATGATTCAAATATTCAGTAAATAGGAGAAGATAATCAATTTAGAGCTGTCGAGCATCGTTTCATTTGTTACAATGGCTACCGCACACATCTTTTCAAATATTTCTCATCAGAATTAACCTATATTTATATCAATTTTATCTTTCTTTGATGAAGCCATTTTCGATTTAAGTACCCATATCTTTTAAAAATATTCTTTATATTATAAAATATATTCTTTCAATGTTACCTTTTTCAAAGCATCTCACTTGTTATCTTCTTAACTTTCGTCTGTTCTTCACCCTTGATATTTTTTCATTTCTCTGATGATTAGGAATTTTTTGTAAAAGATAAAAATTCAGAAATATATGAATAATTAATGGCTATTTTTTTTTATCGATGAATCAATTTTATTTCTCTTGATGTACACTTCTGTTTCCCCAAAAATATGAAGGATTTTTTTCGAATGTTAAAATTTGAGTTTCATTTTTCAAAATAATGACTTTTTATACATAAAATAAATTTAACGTTTCACATATTTTACTTTTAGACTTTGGTAAAAACGCTATAAACGATAATGGTAATGGTGAAATAATCTGATTCGCTACAAGGAATCTTTTGACATTTATAGACAGAAAGAACAATGCTGTTTGTGGTTGAAATATATAGAATATTTCTCACAGAAAAATTCTTTCAGGTAAACATGTTTCTCATGCCTAGTAGCTGGAATCGCTTTTTCTAGTATTGATAGGATATTCCTTCCCCCTCTTTTTGGATTTATATGGATTGTCGATATCATTACTTCTTCTAGTCATATGCGATATTCAATTTAGTTGTTGCTGCTGTTAATTTTCTTCAGGTGATTTTTTTCGCTCCTTTTATTTGCTACAGTTCTTGCTTGGGATTATATAGCGCCAGTTCACAAATTTCTAAGAAGCACGCTCTTTTCCAAGACTCATAGCTTCACACACTCAAAACCATTGGCAGTTTAGATATTTCTTAACGTGTTTGCAATGCATGACTTAGATATGTGTCTCGATCGGACGAAGGTATTTAAGTACATGGCATGAATTTTCAAGATAATGTTTTGTCTTTTTAGACATGTCGGGCTTTACTTCTCTGTTAAATTTCTTTTTCTCTCATACTAAATATGTTATATAAAATACGTGGCAACTGACAGTCAAAACGATTGCATGGTCGACAGTCATTTCCAGCATATTTTTAGGCATCATATTCTATCAGGATCCTCACTACAAAGATGATAGCAAAATGATAATGATTGTTTGTGCGCTCAAATTAATAAAGAGAAAAAAAAATGGTAATATATATACAGTGTAACCCGGATATAAGAGACCCGGATATAAGAGAAACCCGGATATAAGAGAAACCCGGATATAAGAGAAACCCGGATATAAGAGAGATTTTCTCTGGTCCCAAATCAGACCCTGTGTTAATGTATATAAAATAAACCAAACCCGGATATAAGAGAAACCCGGATATAAGAGACTTCTTCTCCGGTCCCGACAACTCTCTTATATCCAGGTTACACTGTATATCATGATATGATATATATATATATATATATATATATATATATATATATATATATATATATATATATATATATATATATGTGTGTGTGTGTGTGTGTGTGTTTTCGTGTGTGCGTGTGTATTGGATGTGGTGGTGGATTGATTATTTTTTTTCAGACAGGAAAATATGTAGTTGGAGACAGAGATAAAGAGAGAAAAAGTATTGGGAGAGAGATATTACGGGAAAAAAAAAACTATTTAAAAAGGGGGAATTTTGTCATGAAAGATATGAATAAAGAATCTTCTACTCGGGGGTTTATTTTAATTCTTCTTAGATAGACCAGAAATCATGAGTGATGTTCATATCATGGTGAAACGAAATAATATAGCATCATTTATTCGTATATAAACCGCTAACGAACTAGTTGTTCGTGTCTGCAAAAAAAAAAAAAATCATTATCATTCTGTACCCCAACTGTATAAAGACTGTTCACTGGTAAAGGGATCTTTTTGTGGAGGCTGACCCAAGCTTTGTTTTCTACGAAAATAATAAAATAGAAAACAGTGCATTAATGGTTAACTTTGATGCCATCTGTTGTTGTGTTTTTGAATGTTACTGCTCCTTTAATGAGCGGAAAAACATTGAAACATAAATCTCAAAAACAAATGGGAAATTGTAAGATTTGAATTCTGTAATGAAATTAAGTTCAAAACAATGTCCGAAAATATTGACCCTAACGGCATAGAGGAATCAAATTGTTATCTTATTCTCCGGAAATGTTGATACAAGAAAGAAACCAACAGAATAGGAAAAAATGGAAATGAGAGTACAAAACGGTTCACAAGAAAAGAACGAGTTAACACTCAGATTATTGAAAAAATTGGAAATCAGTTTAATAATGAGAGTTTAGACTCCATCCTTTTCTTCTTCTTCTTCTTCTTCTACTAGTACTACTTCTTCTTCTTCTTCTTCTTCTTCTTCTTCTTCTTCTTCTACTACTACTACTACTTCTTCTTTATCTTCTTCTTCTACTACTACTTCTTCTTCTACTACTACTTCTTCTTCTTCTTCTTTATCTTCTTCTTCTACTACTACTACTACTTCTTCTTCTACTACTACTACTTCTTCTTCTTCTTCTACTAGTACTACTTCTTCTTCTTCTACTAGTACTACTACTACTTCTTCTTCTACTACTACTACTTCTTCTTCTTCTTCTTTATCTTCTTCTTCTACTACTAATACTTCTTCTTCTTCTACTACTACTACTTCTTCTTCTTCTTCTACTAGTACTACTTCTTCTTCTTCTACTAGTACTACTACTACTTCTTCTTCTACTACTACTACTTCTTCTTCTTCTTCTTTATCTTCTTCTTCTACTACTACTACTTCTTCTTCTACTACTACTACTTCTTCTTGTTCTTCTTCTTTATCCTCTTTTTCTTCTTCTTCTTCTATGTGCCCCGATCCTTCAGTACGTAAGAGGTCATGGCTCTTTAAAACTTTTTTTATCTCCTATGATCCTTAGCAGTGTTTCGCGTTTAATGGTCCAATTAACAATATAAAATACGCAGGTGACACTCTGTTGATGACAGACTGATGGGTATCCATGAGATTCCAGTTGCCTTTCTCTGATTCTCACTCTAAGTTTTTTTTTTTGTTTGTTATTTGTGTGTGTGTCTATGTGTGTGTTTGTTGCCATTTCCTTTAAAACTCCCTTGTTGCCTACTTCCTACCGTCCATGGAATTTTAAGTACCTTTCTGTAGAACCGTATTTCAAGCTTTCATTTATTTCTTCATCCGTGAGGATATTGCCCAAATATCACTGTCATGTAAGAGGAGGGATACTGTGGCTTTGCATCTCAGACTAGACACCATGTTCGTCCGCAGGGTGCGACTTTTTCAGCTCGAACTATTGTGGGTTAATGCAAGGAAAATATTTGTTTGGCCTGATCGTTGCCCACGAAATAAAACCATGAGACGTGACTGTGCAGTCGGAAAATCTTATACACTCGCAATCTTCTCGTAAGACGAGCGAAGAAAAGTGAGGTGAGGTGAGCGGGAGAACGGTTTAATCGACGTGTGTTTTGCTCTTCGCGTTCCCTATTTTAGGCTGCCAGTGACCACATTCTTATAGAGAAGAAGCGTTATTTTTCCTATCGTCATTCATCAAGACTGCCTCCTACAGATGAACACTTTTGTCTGGGTCGTTTGATATTTCTTGTTGTTGTGATGTCCACTTCAGTCTGCTGAAGTCTTAGTCAAGGCGATAATTGTCAAAACGATTCCTGTAAGAGCCTGCCGAGTTTCCTTAAGTAGATATCAGCTGGCAAGTGATATCGTTCCGTCATCAGGCAGCAAGCGTTTGCAACATAGGGTCGCATGTTTAACCTGTTAAATAGCTTCGCAGTTAATTAAACTGCTACACCTGCTTGATATTTATATCTAAATTCGTATCTCGCATTCGTTGCGCTATTTTTCTTGCTGATGACCATAATTTCTATTTTCTCGTAGTTAATGTTATTCTTTTTTTTTACCTCGCTTTCATCTACCACACTAAGTAAAAGAAACTGTGGTTACATTTCCGACATTTCCATCAAGACAGTATCATCTGTTTACAGTATATTGTTAAAATTACGACTTCCGATAATAAATCCCGCTAAGTACTCCACTTCCTCTAAGACGAAATCGCTATAGAGGTTGAATAAATTTGATGAGAAGACACATTGCTATATCACTCCTCTTTATGCTTTTGTATAGTTAGTCAATTTGTTTTCTATCCGTATGTATGTCGTTTTTTTCTAGTATAAGTTACGGAGTATTCTAACATCGTTTCCAGATAGATCATGTTTCATACCAGTTCCAAGAGACCATTGAGCCTTATATTTTAAAAGGTTGGGTGATGTGTAGAATGTCCGGTGTAATGTAATGGATAACGGCTAAGAATCAGAAATCAAACATTGAATTTATCAGAATAACATTCCCGTAATTTTCTTGATTTTTGGTTTCTTCGTTTACGTTTCTAACAAGTCACAAAAGATTAAGTTATATCTAGATATTGGTTCTGTTGTAATACGTCGGTCTATCACGTGGTATGACGTCATATAACCACATCTTAAACTTACGATCGGCGTCTGCTATTCTGCAACCGTTAACGGCGCATAGCAATCTTCTATGTCAAAATAACAAAATATCATCTGTGACAGTGGATATATTCGTATCATGTGTGTATAAAGACATCTGTTGAACAATTTTTGTATTTATTTTCAACTCTACTGAAAATATCACAACTTTTTTCCTGTACACCCATTAGTTTTTCGAGCATAAAAAAAAAGAATTCGCCTCAATCCATTCCCTAACGTATTATGCCTTTCTTCATTCGTAACCTTCATGTAAACCACGGAGTCCATAGACCTATATTAACACTGTCGGGGAAAAAGTAGCATATACCCCCACGATCCAATATTCAAAGAGGTCTTGAAGAGGAAATATGTAGAATGGAAAATGGAAAAAAAAAGTGATGACCATTTAGCTTATTGTGTTGGTTATGACAGCAGAACTTTTTCCGAGATTAACAATTCACATTGAGAAAAAATTCCGACATTTCCACCTCTCTTTTTACGACCTACGGACAAGAAACGAGAGCGAATGGCAAAATGTTGTTAACAAGAGAGATGGGCTACATTATGTCTGAAGGGAAGTTCGTATAAGCGAATAAAATACATTGCAAAAAAAAACGAAAAGTGAAAAACAAATAGGAAAATTTCAGTTCGCTGAATAAATTTATTGCCTGCAATGGCGAAATCTATATAAGAATAAATAGAAAAAAAAAAGAAATAACAATCTATGAATCGTAAAGAGATGTTTATGCATATTAAGAAATATAAAAACAGAAATGAAAACAGTTGAGAGGGAAAAGAGTGAAGCTTAAAAGCAACTAATACAAAAGAAGAAAAAAAAGGCCAATGAAAACATCGATAAGCTGAATTACAAAAAGGTACGGAACGCTTGGACTGATATTGGTTTATTTCGACCGTCACGATCCCAAAGTGAGTGTTTGAAAATCAAACATATCGAAATATATTGTCGTAACATAAACTTAGGCGAATAGCTCGTCCAGCGACGCATTTGTGATCACAACTGAAGGCAAACAATAAAAGACATATCGAAAAAATAGCTTGGAAACTTTCTCAGGGACTACTATTTATTTTCTCTTTTAATACGTTATCTTAACCTCGTGCTTGGCTTGATTCGTATTAATTCTTTGATGTGTTCCGAATATCCAGTAGTCGATCAAAACTCCTTTAATACTAAAGCGTTTCGTAACTTGCGTTATCCTGTGTAGGATCATTTTTTAAAGTGAGAAACCCTTAACAATTTAATATACGTATCTTTCAGCAACATATCTTGAGACAAAACGAAAAGCTTTTAACAGAAATCGAGATTCATATATATATATATATATATATATATATATATATATATATATATATATGTATATATATATATATATATATGAATATATCTTCAATATATATATATATATATATATATATATATATATATATATATATATATTTCGATTATAGGTGCCATGCAATTTATAATTACATGAATCATTCATACAAAAAAAACAAATATAGAGGTTAATGATTTAAATGGCGAGAATACATCTTCGCAAACAATTTCAGTAAGGTACACTAACCCCGAAACTGTATATGAATGATATGAACCCTGTTTATAAATTCTAGTTGCATAAGATCTTTGCAATTTTTAAAAGCTTTCGTCTGTTCCTACAGACATCCTCAGGTATGGAAATAGATTTGTTCTTGTTTTTACTTCTCGGTAATAAGAAGACAACGAAAATATAGATGTAATCCGAAAAAGTGCTATGAGAAATGTGTTATTGTTTTGGAACTTGCGGTAAGTTTGAATTTTAAATTTTAAGGTTGTGCGTTTTTGTACAAATATAGTAATAGGAGAATTCTTTTTTACTGGTAGGTTTTCCGTCAATGTGGCATGAACTATATTGTTCAATAATTACAGGAATGTCACACTTATTATCCGAAACTTTATATGTGTGTGTGTGTGTGTGTGTACTGAGGACTGAGGACATATGAATGCATAAGTAGATGAGTTTGACAACTAGTTATCATCGTTTTACTGTTGGATAGGCTATTTGAAACATTAAGTCTAACCCTAAGTGTTTCTTTTTTCGTACTTCTTGCCTGTTGAAATCTCATCAAGTTTCTTGCTTCCTACCATGTACACTCTTTAAATAATTAAACGCAACGCCACTCCCAATCTTGTGTCTTCATGAATCCTGTACTTTTATTGTCAATTCTCTTCATTAAAGTATTTTCATTCTCTTTCCCATCAAGAAGATCCTTATATCTTATTGGCATTATCGGCGTGCTTGGGTTGATCAGAAATACTTCGGTGTAGCAGTACTAAATAAGATTAAGACGAAATATTTTTAGACATTCTTAGAATGAGGGAAATTTACAACTGTAGATTAAATAAAGGGTTTTATTCGAAGTTTCTGAAGATGGCCGGAGTACACAACGGTCAAAGTTAAGTGACAATAACAGCAATATGGGACAATGCTCCTAGTATTATTGTATACCCACTTCATCCTGGTTGTGTTGTTTTGGGACCACAGTCTTGATTCACTCATATGTAGCATTCTTCTTTTTGTCATATTCCGGGCGCGTGATCGCTATTTGGCTTGTTCAGGATGTAAAATGAGACATCAACAAAGGTAATTTGAAAAGTTATCTGTTTTGATACGTAGACGTGTACATTTTTAACTAGCCTGTGTGGGCACTGTATCAGCCTAACATGGGAACGTTTTGTTTTCGTGACACGAAATAACTACGTCTGATCTCTTCGACGTGTAAAATGATACTCCTCGGAAACACATTCTAACTCTAACATTCCCACGTTCGGCTAAACCAATCAAAATCGAGATCCCTATTTTGTCTACCAGCTGATCCCCAAAGGCAGCCTCAGATGATCTGAGCAAAATACAATACCACTAAAAAATAATAGTTTGAATCTATGTTTTAACAGTATAAGCAATGCGTATAATGATTAATCCTCATTCCTAAAATTCAGACAGAATTCCGCTAATCAATTAGGCTTGCATAAGGAATCACTAAACATGCATGTATAAAAAGTACAGTAAATATTCGACAAGGTAAATTTTTAGAATGAATCAAACCTTGTACGATCAATGAACACTTCTCTCATATCCAGTGACATGCGCATTAACGGCGACTTATAACCTCGCTAAACTTTTAAATGGGTAGGTTGGCATCAGGAATGTCTGGATGAGTAAGACGATTACATTTTGGAGCATTAATCACGGAATGTTACTATAAAGCATGCGCCAAGAAAAAAGACATTCTAGGTTCATTTGACTCAGTTTTTTAGGCGTTTGGGATTTGAGATTAAAAACGATATTAAATGTCAAACGACTCGAATAAAAAAAATATTTTCCTTTGTTCTTTGCAATAAATTCACAAAAAAAGTTGTGTCTTGATTCCTTAAAAGTTACGAATGCGAAAAAGAGCAATATATCTCTTCGAATTTAAATCAAACAAAAATATTTAAATTATTCTTTATTTAATTTAAGAAAAAAAATCATTTAATTAAAAAAATCATTTATATTATTTACATTATTCGGACTGTCGTTTTCACCGCTCATGATATATTCACGACGTTTCGGCCGTTGTATGCTCCGGCCTTCTACGGGTGATTGGAATTTTGAACTGAACCCTTTATTTCGTCCATGGGGATAGATTGTTCTACTTCCACGTGCCATGAAGCTTTCGGATGTCTCAGTTATTTCTATTTTAACTCAACTATCCAATTTTCCCTTCGCCACATGGCCCAGGTGATAAACGTGTTGTATCCAGTTACTTGACCCAAAGAGCTGTAAGTTCAGTAGCAGGCTACTGCAGTGGCGAAGTTAAACATGGAGTGTTAAGTCAAGAGACTTCGTTTTAGATTTGTCTAGAAACGAAAGAAGTAGTCGAAAGCACGTTGGGACTATGAACAAAACGGCTAATGTTTCCACACCCAGTAAACGACAGATGAAAAAATACCGGAAAAAAAAAACTAAATAAAAAAATAATTAAATTTTTCCTGCCAGTCATATTCAAAGAAACATTTTTAAAAGAAAGTGTTGTTACCAAAATACACACACACAAACATGTATTGGCGTTTATGTTTTTGATTTGGATATCATTTAAAACTGACGTACACGTTTTTTTAATGATCACGATTAGTTTAGTAGTTCTTCATCCTAAATATGAATCTCATAAACATTGTATAAGCATTGAATACTGTTGCCGTATCTGGTCTGCTGTCCATGCTATAAAACTCGAGGTTCTTGACAAAATTCAAAAAAGGATCTAAAAATGAATCGATCCTGAATTGGTATCTCCTCTTCAGTAACTTTATCAGCGACGTGGCGTGATTTCCCTTTGTTCTTTCTACAAATATTGTCATGCCAACAGCTCCAACGAGATTTTGATCATCGTGGCATGACTGTATGAATTTAAGAGTGTTAGTAGTTTGGTATCACAGTCCCACCCGTTAAAAAGTTAAATAGTCAAATGCAACCAATTGTTCTACTCCAATAGTTTCAATTTTTTTCTCACTTCCGGCCTGTGGAACTCACTTCACTGATAACTAGAATCTTCAAAGATTTAAATGAAACGTCAATCTTATATGTTCTTGTACCCCGTTCATCTTTTGGCATTCCTGAATTGTCTCTATATTCAGTCTTTTCTTTACTTTCACTTTCACTCTATGTAACCTCACTTCGGATTAGTGACATTTCCGTCTTGATTCTGGATTTTGTCCTTTCCAGAATTATCTCTATATTCAGTCTTTTCTTTTACTTTCACTTTCACTCTATGTAACCCCACTTCGGATTAGTGACATTTTCGTCTTGATTCTATATTTTGTCCTTTCCTGAATTATGTCTATATTCAGTCTTTTCTTTTACTTTCATTTTCACTCTATGTAACCCCACTTCGGATTAGTGGCATTTCCGTCTTGATTCTGTATTTTGTCCTATCCAGAATTATCTCTATATTCAGTCTTTTCTTTTACTTTCATTTTCACTCTATGTAACCTCACTTCGGATTAGTGACATTTCCGTCTTGATTCTGGATTTTGTCCTTTCCAGAATTATCTCTATATTCAGTCTTTTCTTTTACATTCACTTTCAATCCATGTAAACCCCACTTCGGATTAGTGGCAGTTCCGTCTTGCTTGAGGATTTGGTCCGTTCCTGAATCATCTCTATATTCAGTCTTTTACTTACATTTTCACTTTCACCCCATGTACCTCTCACTCCTTCGGATTAATGGCATTTCCTTCTTGGTTGAGAAGAAATGATTTTTAAAAAAGGGTTATTTTGCTGAATACCATGAAAATGAGGATATTTCAAGAAATTTTAGATTTTCGCAATATATCATTGAAGGGATTAATTTAGTATCTTGTATTTTCTTGAACTGACTTATTTTTTAATAATAGTTAATAATATGAATAATAACCTCAACTAAGCAAGCATTTTCCGTACACCTAGACTTAACTGTATTTTGCTGCAATTTTATATCAACGAAAATGTTTACGTCCACACACATACACACGCGCACAGACAGAAACTCAATCACACACAAACACAAATCTATATTAATTATAAATGTTTTCCTCATAAGGAAATCAGAAATAACTGAAGATATAATTGCATGATCTCACACCTGAAGATTGCAGTTTTAATTAAGAGGAAGTAATTACCCAACACAAACATATTAAACATGTTAAAAATGTCTGAGTCTTCTTCTGTATAATTGCGTTTAGGTTCAAACCAGAATTCGCCATTCTTAACAAATCAACAACTATTGCAATGTGGGATATTTAAAAAAAATGCGAGAGTGTCCGTCAAGATGTATTGGACGCCATTAATATAAAAAAAAAATTACGGTTAACCTCCCTATATATTCAATATTTCCTGTTTGTTTCTCGCCTATACAAATAATGAAACTTTTACCGCTCCGGTGCATAGCGAACAAATGATGATTTACATCGAAACATTTACAAATATTAGTTCAGCCAAGAAAGAAAATGTCCAAGTTATCCCATCTGCTGATGTTCAGTAGAACAATGTTCATGCACGTGTGTTTTTATCGGCGGGAATTACAAACATTTTAAATCAGCTTTCATGAATTTTTATATGCTAATGATCACATAATACAAGGCCAAAGAGACACTTATGGTAGACAGCTACTCTTGAAGTTGTATGGGTTTGAGAAAAGGCCTGAATTTAAATCCATGGTGTTAAGCAGGAATGATAACAGTTAACCCTGTAATTGAACAAATCAATATTGCAGTGATTGAGAAAATATCCTGCCGGTAGTCTGTTCCACAAAACAGCAGCTCTTGCAAATAATCTCTCCGAATTTAACTTATTTTTACTATTGAAATACAAAGAGAAACGAAACGAATCACCATTGTGTAAGCGGCATAGTTGCTCCCAGTTATAAATGTAGTGGCACTAAGGAATGTAGCTCGTCAGGACACATCTTTGGAAATAGCGAGAGCACATCGAAATTTTCGAGAAGTTTCGTCTCTGGGAAAAGGGATTTAAGGTGGAAAAATTCCTCGCTCAAATGTCTGTGAAGACGCTTAGATTTAAGGACAATCGATTGAACACACCATTACCACATCGCAGTGGTCTTTGAAAATGGATAGTCTGCTTGGTAAAGTTATCTGTAACAATTTGCTGAATGTCCATTTGATTCGAGTATAGAAACAATTAAATATGAGGTCTCATGTGTAAGTAGAAAGATGCGCTTCCATTACAATGCTGGATAATAGCGTACTGCTTAAGTAAGTTAAATGTTAAATAATTAAAAAAAAATCTCTCCACTTTTCGGTAAGTATTCTCGTCGAAATGTCGGCGAAGAAACCCACCATCCCACTCCAAGTTACGAGTGAGGCGGCTCGTTAGCAAGCCAATAGAACGAAAAAGCATACAAAACAAAGGGCGGAGTCAATGGCCATCAAACTAGATATCGTGTATCTATAAACCATCGAGGAGACACGGAAACCACTCCACCACCAATTCCAAGACAAATCACTCAGATTTTACGACACCTAACGGCGTGAAGGGAGTTATGTCAATGGGAATTAGCTCCTAGGCCGGTAAGGCTCGACATGCGCAACAGGTGTCATCTGACCATCAGACAACGAATGTTAGCATAAACGGCGTTAAAGGGATAAAATTCCTCGGAACCGATCTCTCGCCAGGAAAGTAACGACATGAGCGACAGGTGTCACCGGACCGTTACGCTGCGACGGCTTGCATCAAACACAAAATAACTCTCGGGACATGGAACGTCCGAAAATTGAACAACTGCTGCCAGTTTGATAAAAGAGACGAACAGGTATAACATTAACATTCTAGGTGTATGTGTAACCAGATGGCTAAACATCGGTGATTTTGTCAGCTACAAATACAGGATAATTTATACAGGCGGCGAGAAATACGGCAAAGGAGTAGGACTAATACTAGATAGAGCATTTCAGAAATGCTCTAGGATACCACCAACTTTCCGGAAGAATTATGGTAGTAAAGCCGAAAGGGAAGCCATTCAATCCGGCTATTATAATAGTGTACGCACAGACGGTTGAAAACAAGGAGGAGTACATCGAATCTTTCTAATCTATGCTGGACAGTGCCAAAGCTCTATGCAAAACACAGGAAATCATCCTTACCATGGTATACCTAAACGCCAAAGTAGGTAGGGAAAGGGCAAGGAATATAGAAGGAAGATTCGGACTAGGAACCAGCAACAAAAGCGGAGAAAAATGGATCTACTGATGCACAGGTAATAGCCAACACATGGTTCAAATATCATCTGAGAAGACTATGGACATGGTGGCACGGTGGAGTAATGGATAGCGGCTTGGATTGAGGAATCGGAAAACCGAGTTCGAATTCCAGTCGAATCCATTACATTCACTTACATGCTAACACCCTTAGGAAAGGTGTGAATCCTCTTTCTTCTCCATCCAGCTATGGGTAAATAGCAGGACAGACTGGGTTCTATAGCCTTGGATGGCAACTGGTCTAGGAGAAGAAAAAGTCTGAATTCAAACCTGCTCTTAGAGGAGGGTGAACGGAGTCTCTCTGAGCCTTGGTTGGCAATCCATTTAGTGATGGTCTCACGATAAAAACACCCTTGATAGCCCTAGCGAAGCATCAAGAATTCAGCTATTTGACAAGATTATGAACTACACCAATCAAAGTATTGGTGAGTTCAATTTCGGCTGAGGCCACAAGATTATGATGATGGACATGGAGGAGTCCAGGGGGAGAAATTATATAAACATCAACAAAATATTCTGGAATGCAATGATTCACTGGAAAACCTTCCCAAGTGCCAACTGAGATTCAAACTGCGGAAATGGAAGAAGCCTAATGCAGTACCCTAACTGTAATACAACAAACTCCTGAGCGATCCTAAACTAAAAGAAACATTTATAGACAGTGTGAAGAGAAGATACGAGGCACACAATTGAAACTCAAAATGGGACGCACTAAGAGACGGTTTAGAGACATCAGCAAAAGATTTCATACCAAAGGAAAGAGGACGAAGAAGGAAAAGCAAATGGATGACTGATGAGATACTCGACATCATGGAAAGGATACAGAAAACCCTGCCAAGATACGGAACAGAGTGCAGAAAATTACACAATGAAATAAGGACCAAATGCAGGGAAGCTACAGAAGAATGGCTAAACGAAAAAGGTGCAGAAAGAGAACGATTGAGTACTACCAACAAAAGAGACATGCACAAACAAATAAGACAACTATCAGGACAGTAGACATGCACGTCAAGAGGCTGCCTAATATCAAAGGATGGAACACATTAGGGAGGAAAAATTTCTTCAACGGTGGAACGAGTATATTGGAGAACCCTTCCACGACGAAAAGGCACAACTAGTAATACAGAGAAGTAATGACGAACCTGGAATTCTGAAAACCGAAATAAAAGCCGCACTGGTCAAAATGAACAGAAACAAGGCAACTGGGCAAGACGGAATAGTAAAGGAAATGCTGACAGTCTTAGATGACTTTGGCATAGACAAGATCACCGAAATAACAAATGAAATTTAAAACAGGCTGGGATATAATGGAAGACCTCAGCAGATCTATCTTCGTAGATATGCCCAAGAAACCAGATGCAAGTGAATACGAAGTCCACCGAACAATAAGCCTCATGAGCCAAAGAACAAAACTCATCATTCCTATTTTGATGAATAGATCGGGCAGCAGACTCAGGCCAGAGATAGGACAAGAAAAGCGCGGATTCGTTAATGACATCGGAACAAGGAAAGCGATATTCATGTTCAGAATGTTATCAGAAAGAGCGACACAGATGCAGAAGGTCGTTTATCTGTGTTTCTTACACTACGCAAAGGTCTTCGACAAAGTACGCCACAATGATCTGATGGAACTGCTCAGCAATTTTAATATATTCGGGAAAGATATCAGAATAATCAAGAACATATACTGGCAGCAAACTGCATGCATACGGATAGGGAACGAGATCAATGTAGAAAGGGGAGTAAGACAAATATGCGTCTTCACATTTGACCGGTTCAAACTTTACAACGAGGCTTTCTGATAGAATTGGAAAACCTACAGTGATTCAGCATTGGTGCCCACAACCTTAACAATATAAGATACGCAGATGACACCGTACCAATAGCAAACAGAAAAGAAAGAAAGTCTTCTACAGATAGCGACGGAGATTGAGAAGAAGAGACTAAGGATAAATTACAAGAAGACAGAATGCGTGGTCATCAGTAAAAGAATGGCGTCGAAATGCAATTTGCAGGCCGGGAACATTAAAATCAAGGAGACGGGGAATTTTAAATTTCTGGGAAGCGTCTTGACGTGCGACAATGAGATCCAAAGACGGAATGGCCAAAGACACATTACTAAAGCTGAGCAGAATATTGCGAGACAGGAGGATTACTTTAGTAACAAAACAAAATAAAAACTGAGCTGTTACATGACATCTGTTCTTCTTACGTCAGCGGATGTTGGCCAATTTCCTCAAAGATGAAGAAGAAACTCGAAGCGACAGAGATGTTGTTCTACAGAAGGATGTTAATGATATCATGGACCAAGCGTTTGAGCAACGATGAGGGCTTAGAGAAGTTGCAAAGAAAGAGAAGGCTTTTACTTAACATTGGGTAGAAGCTGCTGAAGTTTCTGGGAAACATAATGAGGAAGGAAGACCTAGAGAATCTGATACTAACGGGTCGAGTAGAGGGAAGGAGAGACAAGGGAAAGCAGTGCTTGGCATACTTGGCAAGAGTGAGCAGTTGGGTGACGGTACGTGGTCTGGGGGAGGAAGCAGAGGGAAGGAACTTGCTGAGAGCTGCAAGGGATAAAGGGAGTTCCGGAGTCATGATCACCTACATCCTGAAAGTTCATGCCACATATAAAAGCTCTAGTCCAGATATTGCAGCAATTTTTGGTCTAATCAGACACTTGTAAACATAGAGTATATTGGGCGGGGAAGCTACCTGTTGCCAACCATTTTCCCAGCATCTTTAGTAATATATCGTATATATTAGTTGCACTTGAGGTTAGGGGAGAAATGGAGTCCCGGCAGCATAGAACGCAAGGAGCTGCCTTGAAAGAAGATCGATTCATCATGGGAATTGATAGTTCAGTGTCTGCGCAATCGTTCAGGAAATTTATTGATGTAATGGAATAACTTGTTACCCCCATGAGTAACTACACCATGGGTAGTACCTTCCTATAAGTATTTGTAAGTCAGGAGTCTAGCTGGGATCTGTTGGGTACGACTCAGGTTTAAGCGAGAACTACCGACATTTCAATAGTAGCAATCACTACTGGATTGACTTGCGACGACATTGTGTATAACTGTTAAATTTTTTCTTTTTGTATTGGTTTTTACAGTAAATCTTTACTTATTTTATCCGCCGTGTTTGTCAAGTATATATTTCTATTAGCACGGAATATAACAATTATTAATTTGGTTTCGGCTGTATTTAATTTTACATTTTATTTACGATGGGAAGAGAGATGATCTCCGAGGATCTGTGCAAAGGGCGCTGCTGCTGTAGTGTGTGTGTGTGTGTGTGTGTGTGTGTGTGTGTGTGTGTGTGTGTGTGTGTGTGTGTGTGTCTGCTGAAGGACTGATATCACATATAGATCTGATATTATACATGCTTCACAGATATATATATTCAGCGTCATTTGTCATCTATTACTGCGATAAAAATTGGCCTGTCTTTCGCCTTTAATCACGGAAGGAATTGTTGGGGCGCCGACGTGCTAAGCTGTCGAATAGACTACTCCATCTGTCGCTGTCGTGTGCCAGAGCTTGGCTCTCCGGGAATAGTTTCTCTATCTTTTCCTCGATATTGTCATTTCATTTTTTCTTCTAACTTCCCCTCCTTCTAAGTTCGTCCACGTGCAGTAGTAGTATGTGTATGATTGATAAATATAGGACATGAATATCAACTGATCGATTATCAGAAAAATTACAACGATATATTGGTCATGTGTGATTTTATTATATAACGGGCTGAATATATAGCATCATGTAAATAAATAAATATATTAGTATATATACTGATAATTATTTTAAATTACACACACACACACACATGCACACACTTATATATATATATATATATATATATATATATATATATATATATATATAATCCCGTGTTAAAAAAAGTTGTCGTCTAAAGTTATAGGACCCAGTCTGTCCTGATATTTTCCCGGAGCTGAAGGGAGAAATGGATTCATATTTTTCCGAATGGCAAATAGTATTCCTAACTTTCACAAGTGTATTAGTATATATATATATATATATATATATATATATATATATATATATATATATATATATATATATCCACTGACAGATTTGGTATCAGTCACAGATTCTACCCCTAGGCCATGGCACTGGACATTCGGATAGAGTAAATAAAATCGCCGCCTTTATACACGACGGATTGAATATTCTACGTCTTCTGATTGGTTAACCTTCTATTGGTGGACTATAAAGGGAGTCTAGTCATTTGGGCTAGCTCACTAGTTACATAATATGCACAAAAAACTGCAACAGCACGTACAACGGCCGAAACATTATAATAAATATTGTGACAAAGATGAGGACAATACTCCGGACAATGAAAATGGAGTAAACCATGAAAAATAAAAAGAATATGATTACAAACAGGAAATATGTATTTCGAATCAAAGAGAAGCAGCTGAAATTACTATGAAATGTAATGAGGAAAGGTTGTTAAGATAATATGATACTCACAGATAGTATTGAATGTATGAAGGTCAGTAGGACACATGGAGAACCCTTACATACGAACTTGTTTAGACAAATTACAAAAACAGGCGACAAATACCGATATGAATTACAATTGTTAGGAAGAGAATTATTATATGCCCATGTCCGCGTAAACAATATATTTTAATTTGAAAATCACTTGAAATTAGAACCTCAAACTGAGACCATAGTTTTAATAAATATTCTTGAGAAAAAGTAAATCATTCTTTTTTTTTCTGAGTTTCCATAATTTAAAAAGAAAATGGAAGTTAGCTTTTTGAAAGAGCGGTTGGCAAAAGATCGCAGTAACGCTGCTTGCAAATCTCCACCTACAATATCGAACGGTAAATCCCGAATTTTTTTCTAAAACTAAATTATTTTAAAATTTATATATATATATATATATATATATATATATATATATGAAGAAAAAAATTGAAAAAAAAAAAAAAATCATTAAATGCAATTATGTTGTTTAAAATTTTAAACAACATAATTGCATTTAATGATTTTTGTTTGTTTTTTTCCAAATTTTTCTTCATTCTGTCGGATCTATATCCATTTACATTTGCTTACACACACACACACACACACACACACACATATATATATATATATATATATATATATATATATATATATATATATATATATATATAATATGGAATATGTGTAAATTCGCAAAGTGTGAATTTTGAAATATCAAACAAGCAGTTCTTCCTGGTTGGCTACTTGTTTTTAATGTGTGTAGATTCTTTCGGTATGTATCACAAATGAGATCAGAAGCTGTTAATTTATAAATACAGCAGAATAAAGAAACAAATGTATGAAATTAATTCAGTGTAGGCTTTACAAGATACATAGCAATAACCTAAAAGTCACGCAAAACAAATTCAAAGCCCCGGAACAACAATAAAGTATGAAGTGCACGCAATTAACTTACTTTGTCAGAAAATCATTATCGTGAAATTTATGGCCACCAATTCTGTCCAGTCATGAAGTAAAAGAGTGTAATCAAAGCACTGTGCCCTAGAAGTCTTTTTGACCTTCCTTTGATTGGATTTATCGAACATAAAATCGAATTAGTGTGGTCTACGCTTTGGAGCCAGGCTTGCATGATATTAACGTTTGCTATGTGTTCTCGAAGAAGAAATGATTTATTTACAATAATTCTCTGCTATTTTCGATAACAAATAGACAGGAAATCAGACAAACAATATTTGCTTGAAACCGTGCTGCATAATCATAAATTAACAGACTCTGGTCTTTCTTTTCTTTCGTCGATTTTTTCCCCCTTTATTTTCCCTTTTGTAAACTCTGCGACTTTTAATCTCGCCCCATTCTCGTCTCCTCTGCAATTTTCTTCTTGTAGCTTTTAAATTTTTTGATTGCACCTTTTCGGTTTCTCTCATTTTAAAATTGATTCGCTTCCTAATCTTATCCCTTTTTCCGAGTTTAAATATTAATTCCTTGCTGGGTTTATTTTTATTTATTTTGGAGGCATGTGAAAAAGGCCACATGCGCAGTTTACCGCAAACAAATTATTACTCATTTAAATATGATTACAAACCAGGCATGTGTTTATAATTCAGAAGAAAACCAGTAATAACAATTCGCTTAGAAAGCAAATTTTACAGTGTCATGATATATTACTATATCTTACTATATAAACATACACTCTCATGTTGTGAGGAGTTAAATTTTGGCATATGAAAAGAGGTATTCAGAAATTTTCAATGCCTAAATTTTAGCATTTGTATCAATTTAGTTTCGCAATACAATATTATCATTAAACTTGAACTGTTTCTAAGACATTTTCACTAAATGAAAAAGAAGCGGCTGGGGTATATGTGATGTGGTTAGAATATACTTAAAACAATTAATAAACTTGTAGTGTACGAATATCACAAAATTAAGCGTAGGAGGGTGTCCGACAGGTAGATTATTGTCTTTCGAGATGCTCAATGTTGATTATGAAAGCATAGAGACCTCCAAAATGTTATAAATATATTACTAATTACCATCGCTGATATAATTACAATTTTCTTTTCAGGAACAAAGCTTAGACAAGCACAAATTTAATGAAATCTTTTCTAAATTATAGCCAATTGCAAAATGGAGATTTCCTCTTTAAAATGCACTGCAGAGATTTACCTTATTATTTACGACATATGTAATCTGAATAAGTGCCTGATAGCACATTTTAAAGCTTTGGCATCTCTAAAAGCCAAACTTCCTGCTGAATATTATATTAATTCATTTTACAAATCTGGAGATTAAACTAATTCGGCAAACATTAAGATAACAAGTGTAATTTTAATTATTTGCTTATGCAACCTGCTGGAATAATCTTCCACAGAGAAAGCATATACTAATCATTATTGTGTTTTATTCCTGTCGCTTCTGTAGTAGCAATGTAGGTAAATAAACTTCAGTTAGTAAATTGATGAGGGATTACTTCATTTAAACGTTTTAATAATCTATACAAATAAAATACAGGGTGCGGTTTGTGAATTGTCGCCATTTTATATTTTTCTTTTCGCGCATGCGCGTATTTTTATATCAATTGCACAGTTTAGAAGCGTCAGTTGGGAAGCGTCTGTGAGAAAAAAGACACCAGGACGCAATTCATTCCGCCAGAAATTTACAAAGAGCATGATGTACTGCTTAGTATTCTCACCGGAATCTCTAATACGAACATTTTAGAGTGTTCGAATGTCAAACTAAAGACATTCCAGAGCATTCGGAAATATTTGGATGAATCTAATTATGAGTACGCAGGTACGGCAACTTGAAAAACTTATTAAGATCATTCTGAAAATCGAATTTGTTGGTGAGGGCTTCAGATACAACGCAAAGAACTACATCATGTGCCTTGAGGAGGAAGAGCAACCTTAGAATGAAGGTGGCTGGTGGAAAAGACTATGCCTGACAAGAGGACTCTGCACCATCCACAGGAGCAGGAAAACCCAGTTATGGCAGTCAGACAATTTTTGCGACCACATCACCCATTACATCTGGCTTCCTAACTCCCCAGACTGAAACCCCATTGATTATGTGTGAAAAACACTTGAGCGTGACCCCACCAAAAAAAACAAAACTTGATGAGCTGAAGGCAAGGATTATGTCAGTTTTCACCAACTTAATCAAATAGATTGTACAGAAGAGTTGCAGGAGATTCCGAAGTTGTCAGATTGTTATGGTTGCAGCCAATGGTGATTTTATTGAATAAATTTACTCTGTACTAGGTTAAGCTATTTTTGTGTAATTTTGGTAAATATATCTGTTGAAATGTGATGCCAGTGTTATTTTTATTTTTGCTTAATTTAGACGACAATTAATTAATCGCACATTTTATTTATATACACTGATACAATATATACACTGATACAAAATTAGTGTCTGAGCAAAGTGAACTATTTGATTATTCATTTTACCCTACATTTCTTAGATTGCAATATTATGGGTTCAAGCCTTTCCAATGTTTATCTTGCTTCAACTTGACCTTGAGTTAGTCTTTGACGTCTCCGTCTTTGTTTTTCTGTTGCGAAACGTTTTCTTCCGAGAGATATTTCTATTTTATTGTTATATCAAAAACATCAAATGATAAGCATGAAAACATACTGAGATAAATGCAATTGATATAATACTAGTATTAAACAATGAAACATAGATACTATTGAACCTCTGATGAATATAAAGGGAGCGGGTTAATTAGAAGGTTTATCTTCCTCTCTTCTAGTTGTGAATTGATTATATCGACTTTATTGAATTTCAAGACATTGTTTCAAAACTTTCGTTTTATTGCATCTCACTACTAAAACTTTCCAACAATTGCCGTCATTTTTACGGCACGGATACGGTAGTGTTAATGTAATTACCTCTATATCTTCATGACACCTGGAATCTAAAAACAGGAAATGTATATTCGCAAGAACATTGTCTAAGGAAGAATGATGGAGTCGAATTTGTGTTATAATTTAAGGGCATCTATCCACAAGATTCAGACTGGAAACGTGAAAGCCAAGTTTACTATGCTAAATATCTCAAACTTAATTAATATCAGAAATGCAGTGTTTATTTACAAAGTTTTCGGTAAAGAATATATCGTTCCTCCATAGTTGATATATCTGATCTAACTGGCAACATCCCGTCGCACCTGTTATGTTGTTCACTCAAGTCTGAGTTTCTTCGATCTCGCGATTTTTTTTAATTATCCAGTCTTTCTTTTGTTTCGTAATAGAAATTTTAATGAAACGAGTTATTTGCAAGAATAGAATTCTTAAGCAGATTTCGAAATTGCTTGCTCTAAACTCTAAAGTAGCAGTCTCCAACAACGGGGATTCAGACTATTTCGTAAAAATAATAATAATATATTTGTTTTTTTAATTATTTTTTTATTTTAATAATTGTTGCGGTTTTGTTATCCTCCTAACAGATAAATACACCACCCGGTCCTTGGAAAAAATTGTCTTGCATGACCGGTTCGTAGCGAAAAAAATTTGTGGACCCCTGCCTGACCGCTGAGGTTAAATCTAAATATGAAGTCATGTGTGGCAAATCTTGCTTTCTCTAGGAAATGCACAGGACAGCAGAAAACAAACCCATTGTGATGAACATCATCACATTTCCGAATGATCCGTATGTATCATAGATTGATTGTTTCCAAAACACCTCAGTTGCGATGTCTTTAATTTGGATATTCAATAGAGCGATTTTTATTCTTCTACCTGATTAATGTCTGCCGTGCATTCAAGATCTGTTGTCATTCATATTTTTTTATGATGACAATATATATTCGTGATATTCAAATGAACAAAAAAGATTGTTTATACGGAAAATATATATTAACCCTTTAATTTAAAAAAAAATATCACACAAGCAAACAGACACATGCACATCCATACATACACCAAAAATGATGTTTATACAGAAAAATATATATTTTCCATCTAATTGTAAAAAATGTCTCGCGCGCACACACACACATGCGCGCACAAACACATACAACCGATAATGGAAAACAGCGTTCCCTGCATCACCTCTCGACGTCAATCTATGCCGAAGAACATCCATTCTTAGGTGTGGTCAGAACGATATTGAATTAAAATAAACATTCAGTAATAAATAATCAAAAATATGATCCAAGACAAACATTTACATAACATTAGCTATTGTCTGGAGTTTAAATGAAAGGAATGATGGCACATTCACTGAATCCATCGTTAAAATATTCAGTTAATCTAATTAGTAAATACTAAACGCTATAAATATCTCGCTGTCTGAGTCAGTTATGACAAATTTAGTATAAGAGATAAAGGAACTTGAGAGTAGAATGCGCTATGCTTGTGTAGTCTTAACAAACAGCGCCAGATAAAACAAAAGCAAAACATTAACATAAAACTCGAATCATATCCTTAAACGATCCCGTCAAATCGAGACTCTGATACGGACGTCAAGCACGGTGCATGAATAGTTCTGAAATAGCGAAACTATTACTTGTATACAAGCAGTTACTTGGATCTATAACAAAAAAAATGGCTTTGCATGAGCGAAACGTTTATATCCCACCAGGAAACATCCATTTTTTGAATCTCCTGGACTGATTTTATACAATCGCAAATATAATATATATATATATATATATATATATATATATATATATATACACAAATGCGTATGTATAGACATAACACCACCCGTATACATACATGTGTCATAGCCGAAACTGTCTACATATGTTTATATATATGTATGAGTCCCGACGGACGACCAAGTATGTATATGTGTCTGCGTTAGTACGATGAATGACAAAACGACGAAATTTCCCCCACCACTTCCACAATAACACCAATACACGCAATCTACATAAACCCAAATTTTTTAAAACATTAATCAGTTTGTCTGACGATCGCTAGAGCGTGAAACCCAGGGTCACAAACTCACATCTATCCAACCAAATATGCTAGCTCTATCTCTGATATTGAGCGCTTTCTAATAAGTACCGCGAAATAATTATACATATATATTTATTTATATTTATATACACTTTTCACACACACACACACACATATATATATATATATATATATATATATATATATATCCGAAACGAAATCACTTGAGGACATTCAACAGCGGAATAGAATGAATTGTACATGTATGTCGAGGAGGAAATACTAAAATAATGAAGATGTTGATATTTCACACTACTTCATACAAAACTCAAACAAGGAAATCTCTATTAATACTGTGAAGAGCTTGTGTACTTTTAACAAACTGCGCCAGCTACGACATAAACAAAACACTAACATAGAACTCGAATCATATCCTTAAATGATCCCGTCAAATCGAGACACTTATACGGACGTCACGGAGAATAGCTAATGTTTTGAAAATGTTTGTCTTGGATCATATTTTTAGATTATTTATTACAGAATTTTTATTCTGATTCAAGATCCTTCTTGCAACAACTAAGAATGGATGTTCTGAAATAGCGAAACTTACTTGTATACAAGCAGTTACTTGGATCTATAACTAAAAAAAAATGATTACTGATTTTGAGAAAACAATTTTCCTGAAAAAAATTATACTAGAAAGATTTTATAAATGCCAGCTGGCAGCAGCGTTTTCCTTATAAGAAAACAGTTAGTTTAGCAGTATATATATATATATATATATATATATATATATATATATATATATATATATATATATATATATATATATGAACAAGCATCTCACGTTGAATCACTTTTTTATTTAACTCGTAGTTTACCTTGAATTTTGATCTTAAAACTTAAATGTATAATGTTTGGAATATATTATTGATTATCACAAACTAATTAAATTTATTAGCAAATTACGGTAGCATTTTGGAAAGTCAATATTTATTTTGAAAATTATTGATGCCTCATAATTCCAATTGCATACATATATGTGCGTTGTGCACTGCAACGTGGTGTAATTGCTAGCATATTTGTATCGATGCTAAATCAATTAAGACTGAAAAGTGTGTTCGATCCTCAAGAGGCGCCCCCAAAGTTTTCGCTTTGTGCCACATCTGAGCTACTCTTCAAACATCGCCATATGTGTCTGTGTGTTATGAAGCAATTTGGGTCGATACCTCTCCAGTAACCACTCGGAAAATATCCCAAAATTGTTTCATTTTATTTTCTGTCAACTTCAGTCAGTCAGTTAATATCTATACACGATAGGCAGAAAGAATTTTTTTTTTATCGAAGTAAGATGCCGTTTCTTTTTATGGTAGACTGTTGTAAACCAAGGTTATAGGGACAAGTCTGTCCTGTCTGTGGGAGAATAGAAGGATTCATATCTCGCCTAACGGTATGTGAGCATAATTGAACGTAACGATCCCCACTGCAACTGGTACACCGCTGACCGATTTCTCATTCTCAACTTTGCACCTCAAAGCAAATTTTGTCTCTCCACTTACTGAATATTTAAGATTACGCAAAGAAAATGTTGATCTACAGAAGTATACTGAACATTCTATTGAATGTGTGCAGTGCACTAGCAACAAAGAAGTTTTACAATAACTGGCAACAAGAACAATACTTATATAGGCAGAGTCAGCTGAAATTTCTTTGACATATAATAAGGAGTGATTGGAGTGTCAGAAACTCATAGGGCACTTCGGCAGAAGAGGCGGGACACGGATGGAGAAAACTGACTATATACCTGATGAAAATGTGGCTATATATGGCGGAACGGAGAGAGGAATTTGTGCAAAGAAACAAACATTGCTAAGGCCTACAAGAGATAGGAAGTTTTAGAAAGGCATGATCGCAAATGTTAGAAAGGATACGGCATGTAGACAAAGACTAGGCATGCTATTCAGCAGTGAATAATTTTTAGTTCTTCCTACATTGATTCTTCTTATCTTCTCTTTAATTCTATTTCTCTGTCGCATCAACGACATAAAAGACTGAAAGTGGGTTTCGATCTAACCGCCATCTTTTATCTTAGAAATAAACACAAGGCTAAATGTATCTTCTTCGTCTATGAATATATTATTGAGAAATTTCAAATCATCTGCTTCAATCGATGCTGCCATTACTTTCGAAATTAATTCATAAAACCACATCTAACAATAATTTTAACATTATCGTATGAAACCTTTATAAAAGTGCAATATGGGAGAAAATTTAAGTTCTAATTCCAGAAAATAAACGAAAAAAAGTATGGATTTTTAAAATTAAATCAATAAATGTTTATAGAAAGACAATTTATGTAAAAAGTTTCCTGAGAGGATAAGGTAAGAAAAGTTTCAATTAATTTTAATTGACTCTTATTTCACCAATGTTTATTTTTCTTTTTAATGTCGGCCATTCTATCTATTCTATCTATCTATCTATCTATCTATCTATCTATCTATTCCCTTGAGTCAGGGCAGAACTGCCCACTCGAGGCACTTGATGTAGGCCATCGTGTTGATTCTGATGCCTTCAGCAACAAATTTGGGAGTTTTTTTTTCTGATCGGAACGATCAGAGTGACTTTTCCGAGCTCCCGAACGTTTGTAATCACCATTAGATTTGTCCATCTGTTTCCGAATGCCCTGTACTCTTCTCAGATTGTCAACTGAACATTATGCAATGTCCGTATTGGAGCTTACGGCACGAATGCCAAGCAGTACAGTATGCTTTTTTCCAAATTTCTGGCAGAATGAATTGCGTCATGTTGCTCTTTTACTCACAGACGTTGCGTAAACGATCCTAACATACGGTGCCGTCAACAAAATCAAAGACAAACAACGCGTATGTGCGAAATTAAAAATATAAAATGGTGGTAATTTACCCATCGCAAACATTGGTATATATATATATATACCAGTTTATGCATATCTATCTATCTATCTATCTATCTATTTATTTACCTGTTTCCTTGTGTATCACTTTGAATTATTAATATTATATCTTCATAAGCATTTTAGCATTTTACAGAATTGTTTTACCCGTTGTGTCTGGAATTTCCCTAATAATAACAATTTTTTTCTTAGACTTGATGCATCTGTTTATTCTGTACATTTAATTTGTCTTGTGTACATTAACATATCGGATCTCTTTCTAATATACTGAATGTTTGTTGGGGCATAATGTCCTTCCTCGTTGGAATTAGCATAAGAATAGACAGATTCTCCTTAGCCGTCTTACGTTCAGAATGTCTGATTACAAAACATTTTTCTTACTTTTGGTAAATAGAATAGTAATACAACGGAACAAACTTCCAGGTACACACTTCTGATTTTACAAAAATCCCATTCGCTGTTTGCGCTGGGGAAACTGATAAAAAACGGTACAGAATTTCCGGATGAATTTTGTTCTGCGAATCACGGCATGTGTGATGCGTCTAGCAGTGTTTCCTTTGCAGATTCTGACATTTAGGTTTGGAACCAGTTTCCTCTTCAAGCATTATTTGTGTATATGTTATTCGATCTGTGTTACTAAGGTAGATATTTATGAACCTCTAGTCATTACGATCAGTCTATATTGAAAAAAATACACCCCAACTCCATAATTCCTTCAAATGACTGCATAAATAATATCACAAGATAATAATATGGAAAGAAGTCAGTTTTGAAGTTTTTCATAGAATAATTAACATGTGAGAAATATTGTGAATGAATTAGGAATTCAACTCGTTAGAAATGTGATACCTGCCAGCGTATTTTATTGTAGTTATGCAATTCATAATTTCAAGTGCATGGCAAAAATAGTAGACAGTGTATGATTGAATACATCTTGTAATATTGTTGATGTATATAATATTGTGGTCCTGTTGAAGAAAGAATCTAACGACCCTGGTTTTCTACTAATTGTATATTGCTGTTTGTAGTGATAATATTAGTCGTTAGCTTATAAGAATGATACCATGCAAGTTTTAGCCAGCAATTCTATTAAGAATTAGTTGGGAGATAGGTGCATGCCTTCAGCATGAAAATTAGTGTGATCTAAATTTTACAGAACATAAAATCGTCTTGTAGTTTTTATTCTCCACATGCGAAAACATTCAGTCAGTTAAGTGTAATACCTGGAAGAAACTGAAGCGATCATGTCTCTTTTGACTGACTAGGCAGAAGATTTTCCCTCAGTGTTGAGCCGTTTCATGATGCGAAAGACTGGTTGCTATTCTGCTATTCCACAACTGTCTTGCTATTCACCCCAGAACTTGGGGGATAAGATACTAATTCATATATTTTTAAAGGGCATTTGGTCGTAAATTAATGCAACCGGGTAAACTAGAATTCGAACACTGCTCCCCAAGTTCTCATTTGTAATTTTATCCTTTACACCGCACCGAAACTGAAAACATTACTCCATCTAATTAAATGATTATGACGTACGGAGATATTTTAACTGTAAATGGAACCAATAGAAAATAGTAGGGTCAACTACATCTGCTTTAGGTTCAATGCCTGTTTTATTTATTTATGATGACGTTATAATTCTTATGGCATTATACTTTGACTTCTATGTTCCCTTTCATATATACACACGCTCTGTCTCTGATATTGAGCACTTTATCCCATAAATATAGCACACCTTAAGACTATATTTCTTTATATATACATATATATATATATAGTTCATCATTTTCTAAGTTGTTATAATCGTTCTTTGTTTAGAAAAGTGTTTCAACCTAATACTTTTTATAATGCTCTCGATCTTGTATAAAAGGGCTAGTTTATAAGCTCTTTTATCAGGAACCGTGGTGTTTCTTGTGGAATATTCCAAGATAATTGATATATATCAATAGATATATATATATATAATTTAAAGAAATATTTAACCGCCGTGTTTCGTCCTCTGAAGTACTGGACTTTATCAGATGTTGAAACGCATCGGCTAAGATAAGTCTTCCTTTTGACCTTATTCATATTGTCCTTTTACATATATACTCTATCTGATATTTGCACACAGACACGGACAGAGACACAAACACACACATCGATTGAACTATAGGAGAGGGAGGGGTGATTGTATAAACATTGGCTGCTGCTGCTAATGCAACGCTCTCCTACTCGAATCGAGCTATCCCAGCTACTGATGTTTTTAGCATAGTAAAAACATTTCCCTTCGGCTCTGCGGTGCGACGATAGCTTGGGTGTAGAAAGTCTGATTGATGCCAAATCGGTCGGGTTTCTATGCCTGCTTCATGCAATCGGACGTCTATCAACACTGGTGAGCTGTAATACTGCGAAATAGTCTGTCTGTGGATTTATATATATATATATATATATATATATATATATATATATATATATATATATATATATATATATTGCACATATAGTGATGTTGTAAATAATAGTGTCCAATGTAATATAATAGAGCTTTTAAGTACATATTAATAAATATATATATTATCTCTCACCACTAGCACGACTGAGTTTCATGCACGGCAAAATGTTCAGTTGCTGAGTATGAACGGTATTTAGTCACCCCCCCCCGCCCGACGAGGCCATCATGTGTCACAAGACCGGTTTAACGTGGGATCTCCGAGCCCGTGGGATCTCCGAGCCCGTGGGATCTCCGAGCCCGTGGGCTCGGCCAAAAATATGCCCTTTGAACCCGTATAAACCGGTTCAGGGACGGTTTGGCTCCCCGAAAGAGACTCCGCCCTTCGGCGTAGCCTCGATCGGGTTCCTCCCCGCCGGAAGGCAGAGAGTTCAACTGATCAGCCGGTCGTCCGACTTCGGACTGAACTTGCTGAGTATGAACTGACCGTTACACAGTTTGAATTATAATATAAATACTTTATAACACCTATAACATAACTTGACTAAAAGAAACGGAATGCATAGCTATGTTATATCACACAGAGCAATCTTTTGATAACACCAACATCATATGTGTGACATATTATAATTATATATTATTATACATATATATATATATATATTATTATATATAAAAAAAATATTTTCCGCCTTCTAGTCGAGCACTGTTATATGTGTTATTAATAATTTATACTTTGTATCTTAACCTTCACCGGAATATGGAATCAATTAGCTTGGAATATTCCACAAGAAACACCACGGTTCCTGATAAAAGAGCTTATAAAGTGGCCCTTTTATACAAGATCGAGAGCATCATAAAAAGTATTAGGTTGATACACTTTTCTAAACAAAGAACGATTATAACAACTTAGAAGATGATGAACTTCAAAGATTTACGTCGCCAAAGATCTCCATGTGACGATCTATTGGACTTCGAAAAATATCTATTCTCCGTAACAGACAAATTTAAATTCGCTAACTTTACCAACAAAAATTCTGAAGGAAGTTGCTGTGATAAAAACATCCGAAAAAAATAATCACCAAAGCAGATAAGACTGGTAAAAATGACAAAGTCGATGCGGATATGTACCACAAAGCCACAAACATGAAGTTAATAAGTTCTGGGAAAAGCCACACAATAACTGGGAAAATATCATCAATACCGAAGCCAAAAATTATCCACTGAACTAAAAATTTATGATAGGATCCAAAAAATGCCATAAACAACAGTTAACGATCACATTTTAAAATAATAAATCATTTTTTCTGAGCAAAACGCTATAATAATAATGTAATTAATTCAACAAAAGATAATATCAGTAAGATCAGTAAGAGGCATGTGAACTAGTTGTAATTCTATAATTATGGAGACATTAATTTCGACGTCCAGGACACCGGACTCTATAGAGATGATGGTGTCGTTCTGCTCCGCAAAACTAGGCCACGAAAGATAGACCAATTGAGACAGTAACTAATATAAAGATCACGAACTACATGTTACCACCGCCACCATCAAAGCTAAATTGATCAAAATTCTCGATGTAATATAAGAGCTGAATAATGGTTATTATAAATCAAACACAAAGCATCTATATTACTATAGATACTTTAGTAAACAATCAAATTACTACCATAAAATTATAGATAATTTATAATTTACATAAAGCATTCTAAGTAAGTTTATTCAGCAATAATGAATATTTGATAAAGCTAAAATTAAATATATACAGGCTTTAGCACTAAGTCATCATAACATAAATGTAGGTTTTTAGAAATAAACAAAGAAGATAAAATATATCAAATATATATATATATATATATATATATATATATATATATATATATATATATATATATATATATATATATATATATATATATATATATATATATATATATATATATATATATATATATATATATATATATATATATATATAGTCAAATCTCCCGTCGAGATTCGACGTATGAGGGTCAAGCAGATCAGTTTCCAGAAACCGACAGCCCGACACCGGCACATGAGATTTGATTATAGTGGTGAAGGCTTCGTGCAGGATCATCCACACTTTTTGAAGGGCCGAATACAGAGACCTGGTGCACTAAGTGCCACAAGGTTCCCAAACGACCCTCCGCAGGTTTATATATATATATATATATATATATATATATATAAAGAGAGAGAGAGAGGGGTACATTATATATATCCGCATTTTAACCTTAATGTGAAAATTAATATCGTAAGAATGTTTCTAAATTTAATTCATAAACACTCTAACCATTCACAGACACTAAATATATTAAAAAAAAACAATGTCAAGATCAGCTATAGCTCCATTAATAAATATAGATACATGATGGATGTATCTTATGCTATCATAACAAGAATTTGTTAAACAAACATATTTCCAGAAATAAACAACGTAAATTCTTCTAGAAATAAATGCTACTGTCGAGAAAATACGATCAGTCCCTTTAACGTTCAATGTATGACCGATAATATTATATATCATGTAAACATACATTTCGCTAACGATGTTAAATCTTATTTTGATTTAACAGAAAAGCATTGCAAATTTCGTTTTTACCATCATCGAATGACGTCAAGTAATTTAAAATAGAAAATCAACACTGATCTCTCCAAATATTTCTGGCAATTAAAGAATGGTGGTATCTCAGTAACATTCAATTGAAAATTATTTCTAGGGCTAAGACTTATAACGCTAAATTAATTTAATTCATGTCTTGTTGAAAAATTGATTATCTTATAGCACTTAAATAACTCTAACCTAAGTGATTTTTACATGTAGGCATAAAAATAAATATATGCTTAAATGCGTCGAACTTGATTATTTTTTTTAATTTTTAATTCTTAACATAAATTACGGTTTATTTTTACTGTAAAGTACTATTTATCTATTTGAATATAAATCAAATTTTTTATTTTATATAAGAACAAGTAATCTCCCTCTAACGTTTTTTTGAAAAATATAATACTTCGCTGACATTCATCAGAACAATTAAAACAATTTCTATAATTTTTAATAACTTTTATGACTTCTGTAACTTAAAATCACTTTCTCTGTTTTCTTATGATTTATGACTCAGACAATAAGTAAATTATATTCGTGTCCTAAAGAAAAATAACACTGACAAATTTATTCAACCAAATCCAAGAAATCTGTTCCAACGTGAAGAAATTGTGTTGAATACTAAAGGAAATAGCGACTGAAAAATGAATCATCGAATCGTTTCAGTAATTTAGATAGTTACTTTGTTTTTTTGCTTTAAAAGTCCTTTATTTTTCTCTGTGTAATTACGTTCATTCTTTCCTGAATTGAGAAAAAATGAGAGGATGCATTAATGATGAGAGAAGAACGTTTTTGATCGACCTGCGAAGGACTTGTAGATAATTGATTTAGAAAATACAGTATTGCTATACAAAAACTCCCTTCTCTCTTTGTAACAGAATAGGTAATTAATAAGTAATATGGGTAAGAGATGTTTTAGAAATTCGAAAAACAGATTCCGTACGTTGATATCAAATTCCTTTTGATTCCGTTGCATTTACTAACTTTGGGAATTCTTTATTTCTCCCCACAGCTAAGCGTTAAAAGCAGGTTAAAAATTGTTTCCATAATACTGCTTTGTAACCAGTCTAGAAATAATCACTGGATGAGTTATGTTGCTTTGGCCACTCATGCAGTTTTATCGGGTTGTAAACCGCAAAATGTCTGATATTTTTAAGAAATATGTGTTGAGCAATCTCAGGGTGGAGGGGACACCTCTATATTTTTTTATTTAATTAAAGCCTGTTTAAACAAGGCCAACAACAGATCAGTCTACCTTTGATTACGAGTGGACACTCTTGAAACCCTTCTTCATTTTTATGTGTCGTGTCCATTCAGGAAGTAGGCGATCATGGATCTCCACATCATACGATTCCTTGTAGCTCGAAATAAGTTTCACCTTCTTGTTATTTCAACCAAACCCTGTTCTGCCATCCATTTGGACACGGACATTAAATATAATACGCTCTGTTTTCCACTGTCCCTCTTTCCATCAATCTGCTCCGTGTATAACTGATTTTCCAAACAATCCCACATTCCTCATTACGTATCCCAGAAATTTCAATTGCCTCTTGCTGGTGTTAATTATACGTTTCCGTTTCGTTGCCATTTTCTCTAAAACATCGTTGTTACTCATGTTCTGTTCATGTGGTCCTCATTATCTTTGTGTAGAACGATATTTCTTTTGCTTCAGGTCTCTTCTTCTTCTTTCAGGTGATTATCCAGCATTCGCTGCCATACAAGAGGACAGATATCATGTAACAGTTCAGTACTCTTTTCTTTGTTCCCAATGATTTTTTTCTGTCTCTTAATACTCCGCTTAGCTTTTGGAATGCATCTTTCGCCATCCTATTAACCTTTGGATCACAGTATCGCTCTTTCAGTCCTCTGTTAGAACAATTCCCAGATATTTAAATTTCTTTACCTGCTTGATTTTAGTATTCGCAAGATGTAATTTGCATTTGGGGATCATCTTTTTGTTAATTAACATGTATTCTCTTGTTGAAGTTTATGCTTAGTCAGTTCTTTTCGTTTCCCTTTTTCTAGGTGGTTTTGTATTTTCCTGCCGTGTCTGCTATCATCTATGCTGATGATAATCTATGTTATTATATTGTTAAGATTGTGACCGCTAATAATGAATCCTGCTAGGATTTTTAATTCTCTCAGAACTGCCTCTCTGTAAAGTTTGAATGAATCCAGTGAGAAGACACATCCTTATCTTACACCTCATTTTTATTTTGGCTATCTGCTGAACATATTTTCAGTCCGTATGCAGGCGCTTTGTTGCCAGTACTGCACAGATTTAAAACTATTTATCCCACCAATTCCGAGAAATAACAATGTATTCCGCATTACTTCAACGGAGGGCAGCGTAATCAAATATGTTGCCGTATTACATTAAAAGATAAAATAGTTTAGGATACCGATTCAAGATCGAACTCACTAAAGTATTAAAGGTTCACACGATGAATTTGGGCACTGATGTAAAAAGGAAAACTGTTTTGTAACTTTCATGAGGTTACTTAATGCTAGAAATGAATACACTAATTCCTATAATGATAGATGATTGCTTTTGAATGTGGAAACTAGACGAGATAATCAGTTATCTATATTGACTCAAGGCTATAATGAATGCCGAATATTTCAGAATTCGAAAGAGTAAAACTCGTAATCAAGTTAATCTATATATTGTTGTAAAACCTTTCAAAAGAATCTGTTAACATTTTCTAATATTCTGAAATGAAATATCGCCCGAATGACAAGCATTATTCACAACATGATGCTATTGCTCCCAACACTGGCATACGACCAGCAATTTCTGTGGCTTCAATTCCTTCGACACGCATATATATATATATATATATATATAATTATTTTTATAAAAAAATTTATAACATAAGTATGTTATAAAATCACTACAAAAATAGCCATTTTGTTTCAACACACTCTGTGTCTTATCAAGTGATGGTGTTGAAAAGAAAATAAATGGTTTTAAAAGTTTCAGATTAATTAACGATCCTACACTAGGGGGAGCATTGTTACAAAAGCTAGAATAACCAATCAAAAACGAAGTACAGAAAGATTCAAAAGCTTGACAACAAAATCCTGCTATTATAGCTATTTAGATCTTTAAATACGTGTAATATTAAAAATAATTTTTACTAACTAATAATTATAAATTTATATGATAAAATTTAATATTAAAATTAAAAACTGGCAATTTTAAAATCCAAATTTAATCACTATTAAGTTTAAAAACTACAAAATTATTGAGAAAAGAAAAAAATATATATGTTTATTCAATTCATTTCTTCATTGAAATTACGTCTGACAAGACAAAAAGCTACAATTCGTCCGGTCATCTGATAATACATGTATATATTTTTTTTTTTTCCGTTTTTATTTTAAAGTTTGTGAATATGGTCTTAAACTCACGCGTGACACAACAAAATCACAATCAGATTATAATACATACGCATCTAGACATAATTAGATACATACACACACACACACACACACACACACACACACACACACACACACATATACACACACAAAAAAAAAAAAAAAAAAGGAAGAGGTGGGGGGAATACATGAACAACTCCACAGCCCTTTACGAAAAAAAGGAGACGTGAAACTAACACTTATACACACACACAGTTAAATGTGAATACACTCTACATACACATAGACACCGATATATACACAAACATACATCCACAATGGCATAGACATTGAGAAATCATAACCAGTAAATATTTCAGACTTAAATAAATGCTAACCACTTATTGAATTATAACTTAAGGGAGCAAATATATAAAGATAAAAAATGTTTAAAATAATATTATTTAATATATTAAAACGAAAACTCTAAAACAATAAATATCAATAAAATATATATATATTATTAATCATATAAGTTGATAATAGTTTCATTATATATTTGGCAAAAAGAAAAACAGGATAAAGAAATCCACAAATATATACATATATATGTATATATATATATATACGGCAGCAAAAACAAATTAACACACAAAAAAAAAAAAAAAAAAAAATAAAAATATATATATTCATACATACATATACGTACAGAAATACACACAAATAAATATATAAACATAAACATATACGTACATATACATATCTATGATAACAAGTACATATGTACGTACATATACATATAAACCTAAATACACACACATATATACACACATAGACTTTTATGCACATACTTAGATATATAAAAAACAGTCATGATATACCAAAGTTTCCATACATACACATACACACAAACTCATACATAATAGGTTCCAACACACACACCTATATATATATACATACACAAACATACATAAATATATATACACACATACATACATATCTACAAATAAACATATATATATACATAAATATATCTACCTGCAATAACAACCACCCATATATACATGCATACATAAAAATAGAACAACTTTCAACCAAATACATATATAAACGAACAAACATATAGAATATAGATACATAAATATACCTTCAAACACCAACACACAGCAATATACATATAGTCTAACATACAAATATATAAACACATTCATACAAACAGAAATATACTTAAATATAAATACACATACACAATAAAATAGGACATACAGATATATATACACATATATATATATATATATGCACACACGCATATATATACACACATACATACACACATACATACATATATATATATACAAATATATCGTGGCACAAAGCTGAAATCAAGGGCATCCAGTGAGGAACGAACTCATTACTCAGTCGCACCCAATCTAGTGAACCATGCTGGCCAACCATTATACTGCCGTGATTTAATCATATACATACCTGTACATACTCATACACATACACATACACACACATACATACATAAACACACATACATATATATATGCATATATACATACATATATATATATATCCAACCATATACACACACACACACACACATATATATATATATATATATATATACAAACATATATATATATATATATCTACATACATACATACATACATATACACACATACACACACAAATACATACATATATACACACACCCATACACACATACATATATAGGCACACACATACACATATACAGTAATAATTATTAACCTTTTCTCTCATAATCTACCTTACCTTCCCACATAATATATATATACATATATACACACACACTCACATATATATACATACATACATACCCCACACATACACCCTCACATGTAAAAAAAACCAAAAAAAAAACAAAAAAAACCATAAATACATTTATACACCAACCTACACATTCCTCAGTGCAAATACTCTAACCAACACATAAATAAATATATATATATATTTACACCAACACTGATAACACTATGCAGGTAAACAATACACACTTATATCGTAAGTATGACCATTATGCTATAAAAATACTAATCTATTAAAAATACAGCGACATATCATTATCATTTAAAGTATACGACCCTACACTAAGTTAAATTTATAACGGTGTTTACAATTTACTGTCAGTTCATATCTTTGATTTAAGAGATCAGCCTTGTTTTTAAATCTAATAATTTCAAATTTTTCATTAAGGCATAGGTAACATGGGGTATATAGGGAGTTACATGTACGAGCTTTCGTAACCAAACTCCATTTAATCGTAGGTGTTTTTTTCTTATCTTTTAGATTCCAAATCTGCTCTACTTTGTATTGAGCACTCTTTTAAGAATAGTAATTGTTGGTTATTGGAATTCATTCCGTGTATACCAATTATATACTTTTATATATATATATATATATATGGCGTCACACATGAAATGGACAAAGTCCGACAATTATTTTAAGATATTTTTATGTTTATACATTCTTTTTATAGATACAAGTAATTAAGTAAATGCTCTGTTTCATAATAAATTAAAGAACATTTACCGGCCTGAATGTCCGAGAAATCGTCGTAGAAAATTTTCGTCCTCCGACAGGAATCGAACCTTTATCTTATACGGAACCGTCATATAGCCTGACGTGCCTTAACCGTTTCGAACACATAAAAACATAAAAATGTTTTAAAATAACTGTCGGACTTTGTCCATTTCATAATGCGTGACGTCATTTTTTTTACATTTGATACGCCATGAGCAGATATGATTGTAGGTGAGAGATTCGTGGAAGATTAAAGTTTAAAGGCAGTAAAAATGATCTTGCTAACCGAACGCTCCTCTGTGTCTATTCTATACTGAAAATTATTTACTTCCTCAAAATTCTGACACTTGGAAGAGCAGACATTGGAAAGTTTGAGCACAAAAAATACAGTTAGATAGTTGCAATATTCCAATGATTTTGATGTGAAACCCTTAACTTTCACATCATTAAGTAAGATACAAAGAAGTGAGATTACATGTTCACATTCAAAAGTGGCGTACTACGAAGGTGATACAATTATAGTATATTATGTTGTGTAAAGGGTTGGAACAGGGAGATTTTTGTTTTTATTTTTGTTATGCTTTATTTTGTTCTCCTATTAATTGTTTTAATTTGGAACAGACATTACCTTCTAACCGATTCTTGTATATTCTTGTTTTCATTCTATTTTCTTCATAGGTAATAATCTGTTTATATAATCTTGATATAGTTATTCATTTAAAAATATTTACACTTATAAAAGGAAACATAAATGCTGTTGTTGTGTCCGCTAAAATATCAAATACAATATTTATAAAGCAATCACACTCAATTAAGTACTTACATCTCAAAACACAACAATAAAACCATAGAATAAAAATCAGAAATATTGTCATAATGATTTTTAGGTTGATACCCCCAAAATATCGTACGGACGTAGTAGATGAAATACCATGTGGCTGTTTAGGGCCAATTGGGAAGAAATAAATCATTTAATTCTGGATGTTCTTAAGAAAAAGTGTAAAAAACACACGAAATCCAGCCCCAAATGGGATACGCATACCTCTCACAAAGGTCTACGTTACTCAGGCTGAGGAACTTCACGATAAACGCGATAGAGCTGATGCACTTCAAACGTTTCAGACTACGACACACCAGTTCTCAGTAAGAACCAAATTCTAACTATCTCTTGTATTCCCTGTTACAACTAATCACGCATATAGACACAATTTCACACAAACACACATATAACAACATTTCATTGTTTCTCACATACGTACACAAATATAATTTATGACCTATTCCTGAATTTTATTAACCAAAACAAAAAGACATTACTTTCTAATCTATGACCAACTGCTTGTATTCTTGTCATTATACTAAATTAATGTTTATTTATTGAAACTACGTTGTCTTTTTCTATTGGATTTTATTTTATCAATGAAAATCGTGGGTTTATTATAAACGTTCTATTTACGAGCAGCCCCGCAACAGTATTTCATGTTATTGTAACAAATCCCGACAATTGTTTCTATTGGAGATCGATTGCAATAACTGTCAATTAGTCAGCTAGACGAGCTTAAGTTCAGGTTTAGGTTAATTGTGTACTTCTGAGATTAAGTATTTTGTGCAATATTTACATTATTCGGACTATTGTCCTCATCTTTGTCGTCATATTTATCACAACGCTTCGGTAGTTTTACGCTCCGGCCTTCTTCAGGTGGTTTGATTCTCAAACTGAACCCTTTATTTCGCTCACTGGGGCCCTCAAGGACACATGACACAGAGAGTGGATAAAGGCGTTGATTAGATCCAGTGACAGGACCCAAAGAGTGTGAGTTCAATACCTGGTTAAGGCGGTGGAGAACTTTAAGAGGAGAATTAACAGCAGATAACTGTTAACTAACATCCATTAGACATGGCACGTGGAACTAGAACAGTCTACCACAGTGAGCGAAAAAAAGGGTTCAGTACGACATTCCAACCACTTGAAGAAGGCCGGAGCGTATAACGGCTGAAACATTGTAATAAATATGGTGACAAAGATGAGGATAATAGTCCGAATAATGTAAATAGTGTACATTTCTATGTATAAAGAAGACTCCGGTTAACCATCCGAAAATGTTAGTTTCTTTCTTAATAGTCATATAATTTCCCAAGAGTTTTTCGGTCAGGTATGAAAATATCATGCGTATTATTCCTAATTTAAATCAAATACAGCGCAGTAATTAATAACAGCCCGGATTGAGGAATCGGTTAGCGGAGTTCGAATTCCAGTCGAATCCATTACATTCACTTACGTGCTAATACCTTTGGGAAAAGTATGAATCGTCCAGGTATTGATAAATAGCAGGACAGAACGGGTTCTATAGGCTTGGATGGCAACTGGTCTACTGCAGAAAGTAATGCCAACCTAAAATCTGTCTCGTCAGTCATGTATCGAATGTTACATGATCGCTGAAGCATGTATCACGCATAGATCATAACTGGCTGTACCCCATACAAGGCAGTAAATCTACTAAAACACAAAGGGTTATTTGTTGTGAAAGAATTTGAAAACAGAAAATATTATGAAAGAGTGGAAATAACTGAAGAGTAATCCAGAAGATTGTACATAACGATTGACATTACATTTAAATTTAAAATTAAAAAAACAAAATAAAAATATAAAAAAAGCTGGACTGGACGCGTGCCATCGGCAACTGTTAATTCATATTATTTTCGAACTCATTGCAAATCTCAGATGGCGAATCCATATGTATCAAAAATAAATGTATATATTCCGTAAACGCCATTCCGTCGCCTGAACAACAACTTTACAGTTGTAAGTGGGTCAATACAGTAGACATACTCTTCATTCTTCATTACTAACCCGGTGTCGTGCTTGATTTTATTAGTTATAACAGTAGTAGAAGTAGTAATATTAATTGTAGTACTAATCTTGAATAAGTAATTACCGTTGTGTCTTTAGAATGCGTGAGATATCACTTGAATCAGTGATCCGAATTCAACTAGAGATGTATTGCCTTGTAAAATTTAATACATCTAAAAACAAACGTTTAACGTTCCACCATCAGCTAGCACGATGAATAGGCGTTCGCCTAACTTGGATCGTTTATTGGGACGCAGCTCACCCTAGATTCGAAGTGGAATTCATACACACTTTCAAATGTTTCGAAAAAAATTTATTTTATTGTACCGTACCAAAATATCTGTCTCGCCTTGCTATACACTACGTTTACAAGAGCCGTATATAAAAAACAAAAAACAAAAAAAAAAAAAACAACAAAAAACAAAATGATCTAGTACTGCCATAGCGGGCTCGAGTCTGTCATGATAGAGTTTTAAAAGAGTATAGGCCTCCTTGTGGATAATGAAATTTTTGCACCCTACAATCCATTTACTGCAAATGTCTCTCGCTGCTCTGTCGCTAAATTGCTATCAAGTATCTTGATTTGTACATATCTCGGTTCCACCGGCCCGGATCTCTGCAGCTGGGGCCCGCAATGTCACGTACACGAGTATAAATCATCCACATTACCTTCGCATTTCTTTGTAAGAAATGAGTTTCACTTGGTCAGCTTATTCCAAAGAGCTGCTGCTTTGTGGAACAGACTCAGCCTGGCATGGTTTCCTGATTACTATAATCTTAACCGGCTTGCATACATGACGTTGAAACACCGATTCTCGTTTAATCACCGAAGTTAAGCAACCTCGAACCTGGCAGGTACCTATATGGGATAACGTTTGGCAATATCAGCTGTTGTGAGATTGTGTGTGATGTGATGCAATGGATAATGGCCCGAAAGTGTTAATTAGAGAGCCGAGTTCCAATTCCTGTTGTGTTCGATATATTCAATCAAGTGAAAATACCATTGTGAAAGATCTGAATCTCACACTTCTCCCTCAGCAATGAGTTAACTACTAAGATTTTAACACTAACGCAATTATTATTATTATTATTATTAATCTTATTATTATTATTTTTAATAATAATAATAATAATTATAATTTTATCTCAAAATAATTGTTGTAATTTAAAAATAATTTCAAGCCTTAAATGCCCAGGCCATGTGTAAGGTCTAGCCGTAAAAAACGAATCAAAGTATTCAAATAAATCGTAACCTCTTCAAGTAAAAGATTAGCCGTTATCTTTTTTTATATAACCTCATAAATGAAATGGTTTAGGACCGACATATCGAGTTCGAGTCTGTCTTGAGAGAGTTCTCAAATCGCATATGCGGCCTTGTGGGTGATGAAGTTTTTTTACCATAAAATCTCTTTCCTGCAAATGAAACATTGACAGATGTTCGCTGCTCTGTCGCTTATATACCTATCATGTGTATTAATGTGTTACATATTTCAGTTCCAACTTCATTTTTAAATATTTTTTCAAATATAAAAATAGTCTATACAGCTCTCACCAATGGATGTGCAAATCTATAAAAAAATTGTGTTTTACTGGGAGGAACAGACTAGAGTTTAGTATTGTTTTTCATATAAGACGAGAAGAAAATATCTTCCCTCAGTTTGGCTTCAATTATCATTATAATCTCAAAGTGTGCTAAGAGTAATGAACTGTCTCGATGCTTTTAAGGGATGTATCAACTTCAGAAGAGTTCAAGTAGTTTCCTATATATTTATACAGAGATCGTGTAGATTATAGACAATTTGTTATTAGTAATTTGCTGTCATATTATAACAAGATATTCAGGAACAAGAAAAATGAAATCAATGTATGAAACGTCTAGCATATACATCTTAACTTTTTTTTTTATAGTCCTTCATAAAATATACTGTTAGATTTTTTTCTTACGCCTTTTTGCAACATATTTTCTGCAAATTAACTTCCGCAATTGAACGATTACTCAAAAGAAAATAAACGATAAGATGCAACTTGTATATTTTTAACAAATATATTGCCGATAGATATGCGTACTTAAACAGAGTGTAGATAATGACACTTTCAGAATTCCTTCTGTAAAGCTTGGCATCGGTATAAACTTAAAAAAATAAACAAAAATCAGTAAGAATCCAAGAATAGTGTTTGCACTTAAAACAGCATATCTTAAAAAGCTATATACTTATGTATCACTCTTTCTGTATATTTCTCTCTCGATTTCTCTGGTAGAAGGTAAAAAGTTCATATTTAACTCATCGCATGGCATGATAGTATCTGCGGGAATTAAGGGGACATGAAATATTTAATCCCCACTATAACTAATTGAAATTATTTCACTAACTTTAATATTGTACGACAAGTTAATATAGTGTAAAATCTGATTGTAGGGTTCAACATGAACAGAAAGAAAATTTTAAAAACATCAGTGTTTGTGTCTAAACGACTGTAAATTAAATATATCGGTAGAGAATGGAGACATCGAAGAATCTAGGAAATATATTTATTTCGGTTAGGAGAAAATAAAATCAACGTATAAAGGTTACTGGCAAAGGATTTAATAAATCTACCGACGTAATGAAAATCACTTTGACAAAATATGAAGGGCGTGAATCGTATGGAAATTGTATAATGCTAACAGCTTTGAAATAAGATGAAATGACATGTGTTGTGGTAGGATCCACCTAATTTGCATAGTGGAGTACCGACCATATAAATATGGTTGGTACCGGGAAGAGAAGTAAGAGGAATCAAGAGATTCAATCCAGAGACTCTGCCCGAACGCGACTAAGTCAACACATTCTCCAGGAACGGTCTTCCCAGGAATATACAAAAGACTATATGTAAATATTGTGTAATCTTTCTTGTTTCAATACATTTTGTTCTAAGTACATTTTGTGTTGTATTATTATTCCATGCATTAGTCAAGTTTCAACAACATGGAAATAGAAAAACGATCTCAGATCAATGGAAATGTAAATACTTGAGATATATTTAACAAAGAGAAAAATACAATATGGATCAGAAAAATGCTTTAATATATTGAAATAGAATTAAACATCGAAAATATTGGAAGAAGGTGAACATGACATAAAAAAGGAGAAGAAATGTAGGAAAATGATGATAGATTGGTGCTTAATGAGGAATAAAGGATATGCAAAAGGGTCACAGAGAATTTAAAGAGATGGAAGAAAGGAAATTAACATCGAAATAAAACAAAGGTAAAGCAAAAGCACGTTATATGGTAAAAAGAATTTATTAAAAAATTTATTCACAACGTTTAATGGCGAAATATATACATATGTGTGTGTGTATACATATGATTATACGTTATTTTCATAGACACAGATATTTAAATAAATGCTTTTTCTAATAAACAGTATTAACGACATTTACCGGCCTGAATGTCCGAGAAATTTCATAGAGAATGTGTCCTCCGACAGGAATCAAAACTGTATCATACACGGAACTTTCAAATAGCCAGATATGCTAAATCATTTAGATACAGAGGAAGTGAATAGTTAGCAAGGTCAAGTTAGTGTTTACACTACAAATTTTCAATGGTTCCATCTGTAGTTAAATAGTACGCAAACACACATACACGCACACACACAAACACTCACTAACACACAAAGCAAAAATTTATTCAGACACACGAGATTAATACAAGTTACATTTGTACTGTACAAACAAAGAGATGATTAAAATGGCGTCCTTTAGCTTCCAGACATTTCTTAGTACGGTGTACTTACTGCTTGGGCAACATTGGCCAAAATATCCATTGGGATTTTTAATTTTTTGTCTAAGAAACGTCATTTTGATGCTATCTATCGAGGAAATATTGCACTACAGCAAACAATGTTATCAAATTTCCTTTCCTGAAATGTGTATACATTTTTTGGTGGAATCTTACTATATCTCTCTCCCAATTTTTCTCTCGCTCCTTTCTCTCACTCTCTTTTATATATATATATATATATATATATATATATATATATATATATATATATATATATATATATATTACACTCGCACAAAACACCATTGAAAATATCTATTGAAGTCGCTGAAAGCGCATAGACAATAAAAATTATGGAAAAAAAGAAAATTTTTAGAATTTATTAATCTGATACAGAAAAAATTTCTTCTGTGCAAGAAATGAATAAATTCTAATTAAATTTTCTTTTCTTTTTTCCATCTCCTTAACCACCTGTTTTCTAGTACACTCAATGTTATGCGTTTGAACCTCGTACGTTTGTTTTTATTTATTTTCTAAAATGATAATGAAGTGATTTTCTTGATACAATTAGCCTGATGAGTCCTTGTGGGAAACAAAGGTCGCTTATTCTATATGACCACCTAATTATATATATATATATATATATATATATATATATATATATATATATATATATATATATATAATGGACTCTCCCATCGGTTTCGATGTATGAGGATCTGCTAGCTTATTGATTCAGTTATGAAAGTATATATATAATATATATATATATATATATATATATATATATATATATATATATATATGTGTGTGTGTGTATAAAACTTTAACGACTATATATATAAAGATATTTCTATGTTTATACATTCTTTTATAGATACAAATATTTAAGTAAATGCTCTGTTTATAATAAACAGTATTAAAGAACATTTACCGCCCTGAATGTCCGAGAAATTTTCACAGAAAATATTCGTCCTCCGACAGCATTCCAACCTGTATCCTATACGGAACCGTCATTTACCTTGACGTGCCTTTACCGATTTGGTCACAGAGGAGCGTTCGGTTAGCAAGGTCGAATTTACTGTATTTAAACATCAATCTTCCATGAATCTCTCACGTACATTCATATCAGCTCATAGAGTATCAAAAATATAAACAAATGACGTCGCACATTATGAAATGGACAAAATCTGACAATTATTTTAAGACATTTTTATGTTTAAACATTATTTTTACATTCTTGCTAACCGAACGCTCCACTGTGGCCAAATCGGTAACGGCACGTCAAGCTAAATGACGGTTCCGTATAGGATACGGGTTCAAATCCTCTCGGAGTACGAATATTTTGTATGAAAATTTCTTGGACATTCAGGCCGGTAATTACTGTTTATTATAAACAGAACATTTATTCAAAAACTTGTATCTACAAAAAGAATGTATAAACATAAAGATGTCTTATAATAATTATCGGACTTTGTCCATTTCATTTTTTTTATTATTTATATATATATATATATATATATATATGCATACATGCAATTGTAATACTTTTTTTCTTTTAAATAGTGAAATAACGTCAACGTGATATATAAAGAAACACAGCAGTAAACACATACACGAATACTCACTAAAATAATATTCAATAATCTGAAATATTGTTTATTGTAAAAAATACATGTATGTATGTTCATGATTTTGGTTGTGTGGGATTTGCGTATATACATTACATATTGAATAATTCAACAATTCAAATTTTGTTTTATTTTGAGGTACGCATATATTATTCAAACCCGAATTAAATGCCTGAAAGTGAGAAAGAATGAATTTTGATAAATCAATATAATTATTTGTAAATACATACGCGTGCGACATTAAACATTTAAAAAAAATATTACCGCTTATATATATTCAACTCATTTATACTTTTAACAAAATGTGCACACACATGGAAGCATATATATATATATATATATATATATATATATATATATATATATATATATATATATATGTGTGTGTGTGTGTGTGTGTGTGTGTGTGTGTGTGTGTGTGATTTGACCGTGCCAAATTATTAGAAAGGTTTAGTAAAATTCCCAGAATTGATCAAACAAAAAGTTTATTAATGTTCCACGTGAATGTTTATGATCAAATAAGCTAATAAATACGATAATCAAACAAATAATAACAGATACAAACAAAGGCACAGTTTTAAACAAATTAATAGGGCATGTGCTTTCCTTGTTTTTAAATTACTTGAAGTCGACGATCCATAGAATTTGTTAATTGTAGGATGTCATCTGCTGTAATTCCGCGAGATATGTCAAGTATTGCTTCCCACAACTCAGCGTTGCTCCTGAATTGTCGTCAGTTGGCGTACAGTCTTCGCTTCATGATGCTAAAAATAGGTTTTCGATTGGGTTCAAATCCGGAGAATTTGCTGGTCACTTCATTTTTGGAGGTCCATCGAAGCCTAACTGTTTCAAATGTTCAGTAGTCTTGTGAGTAGCATGTGAGAAAGCATTATCTTGCATAAAAAACAATGGCCCTTCTGAAAGCAACTCTTTGCCTTTTCATCCACGATTAAAGATGCTCCTTCATAAACGCTATGTATGCATCAGCAGTCATTTTGACGCCATCTTGTACTCTACATGGGCCCACTAATGTTTTTCTGATAATACGACCCCAGATCATTATGCCCCCACCGCCTTGTTGTCGTCTCAAACGCTGATGGCGATTGTGTCCTAGCATTTGCAACATCTATCTGGCCCATCATGCGTTGCTCGAGTTTTGTCTGTGAACAAAACTTTAGAGAAGTCAATTTTCATATTGTCCTCGGCCCATTTCAATCGATTTTGAATGTGATTTCTCGTCAACGGAGGCTTCGATACAGGTTTGACTGTTGTTGCTATTTCCCTCAGATACCGACACCGAGTACTTTTAGATACAGTAGGATCCCCAGTACGATTGAAAATCTCCTGACTGGTAAGTCCAGGGTTCTTCGTTGCCTCACGTTTAAGTCGTGACATGAGACGACGTGAAATAACCCTCGGCTTGCATTTATCTGCTCTTTTGCGTACTTGTGTTAGGTTGGGCGGTGAACTTTTTCACTGTTTGATGACACCTCCCTATCATTTTAGAAATTTCTAGGATAGATTTACCTTTTGAGAGTTCTGAGGTGATAGTTTTCTTTTCAGCATCACTTAAACTGCTTTTACGCCCGATCTTTTCACTAAATTCTTACACTTTCTAATAATTTGGCACGCTCAAATCACCGTGCTGATAACAAAAATGGCGCCAGTTTGTTTACATTGCGCAGATCAGCACTAACATATCAGGAATTGTGTAGGTCAGTATTGCCAACATTGTGTGAAAATTTTGTGTGAATTGATTAGAATGTTTCTGAAATATTAGAAAAAAAGTTATCTCGATAATAATTTGGCACGCAGTGCATATGTAACTTTTCATTCATCATGTATTTCGCGCATCATGCGAATTCCTTTCTTAAGACCAACTTACAATAGAGTATCCTCATTTCCTCTATTTCTTTATCCAATCTTCGAGTTAAATAAGTTATAAAAGTACAAAGAGAATTGGAAAAATATCGTTAGTAACGCTATACTAGTTGCGTAAATGCGTGGTGCCATAAACACCCGAACGAGAAACAACTATACATTTTATGAACTTAAACACTCGAAAAGATGTATATTCGCTCTGTTTGGATATTATAATACCATACGTATGTGTGAGTATTACATTGAGTATTAGTGGATATTGTTAAATAAAACATCAATTTTACTAAAATTAGGTTTATTTTGAATATTTTTTTTTTACTACAGTAAATACATATGTAACTTGATCAACAAAGTATCCAAGGCCAGCTGTACATACGCTAAATTTATATCTCGTGTGTGATATCTAGTCCTTAAATTTGGCTTCAAAATTAGGTTCATAAATATCGCACGAAACGCGAGAATATACGCTGTGCGTGTGTGTGTGTTTGTGTGTCTCTGTGTATGCACACGTTGGGCTTATGGATGTGTGGATGAATGATTGCAAGGCTTTGTCATTGCTTACTGTCGAAATCTTTTCCCATTTTAAAAAAAAATTACCAATCTTGACAAATTGTTATTGAATCTCTCATCGAAGTAACAAAAGTCGTTAAAATGTTGAGGTCAAAACACTTGCCTAGGAAATGGGCCTCTTCAGTTATTCTTTATTGTGATTTTGATCTAACATATGTTAGTACTGGTTTTCTATAGTAAACCTTTGAATGATATTTGTCCTCTAGATGGACATCATGGGTATGACGATAAACAAAATCCGGCAACAAAGCTACTTATTGGTTGTGGGGGTTGAGGAGCCTGGAATCAGCTCATAATTATTGGTCATAGATCCACATTGAAACGGAGAGATAGCATTTGCCAGTGTCCCAACTATGACGATATTCAGTCACCCCACACGAGGGTGTCATGTGGCACAAGGCCTTTTTAACGTGGGCATTCCCGAGCCATTAGGCTCGGCCAAAAAATAGCCCATTTGAACCCGTATAAACGGGTTCAGGACCGGATTTACCTCCCCAAAGGAGACTCCGCCCTTCGGCGTAGCCTCCTTCGGGTTCCTCCCGCCTGTAGGAAGAGAGTTTAACCGAACAGTCGGTTCAGAGTTGAACGACTGACTGACTATGACTAAATAGTTAACACTTAAATTGGGGTTAAAAATCAATGAATGTATAAAAACATACATATTTTTAGTAAAATTACAAGCAATATATTTAAAAAAAAAAAGAAAGAAAAACATACCAGAAAATTGCCAGCAAAATATCTTTGGGAAAAAGAAAACAATTAGAAGCAACAGATTTTTGGAAACAAATAAAAAATTTACCAAAGATTTCGACGTTTCTTAACTTCGCTGTTGTTATGAAAGCCGCTGTTTCAATATGGTATGGCCGTAAATCATTGGAATCCTAGTATAATTGTTTTAGGTTGGTGCAAAAATAATGACGTAATAATGTCGTTTTTGATGTATTTTTTAACGTCAAAAAACGACATTATACGTCATTATTTTTGCACCAACCTAATATTTACCCTCGTCATTATTGCATTAAAATTTATTTGAAAATATCAATGATTTTTTTTTTCAGTTGTGCTCAATTATTTAATCCATCGCTCCGAGGAGAAGATGGATTTATATCTTAAAAATAATTGCTGCTTTCAGGAAAAAGCTTAGTATTCGAACGTAGCTCTACAGTTTCTCATTCCAAGACATTATTCATTACACCACCCGCATATCTTTAAAAAATGCAGCAATGTACAACTTTCATTGGTCAAACACATCAGACTAAAAAAAATCATGAATTTTTTGCTCGTTAAACAGTATTAATTAGGATGTGTATTTTCATTTTTATACTATATAGTAATTTAGATTTAACAGTCTTAACAAATCACCATTATTATTACTACTTTCAGATAGTGGGTGAAAGGTTCACTATTTAAATAATTGCTACTTAAAAGCAATATGGATAAGGATTTGTTGGTAGGTGACATATACATTCATGTTTTTCTATAATTTCTTGACTTAGAATGTTAAATAATTTCTTGTCCTTAGAATGTTAAGTCCTTCAGGTTCTCATTCCTTATTATGTAACTTTGGATTACCAGTTGTCTCTTGATTTTAAGTGGAAATTTTTTTCTACATAATCTGTCATGTTGATTAAGTGTTCAGTTTGCAGTATTCTCAGCAGACATATTTTATATTCTCTTATTAGATCGCTTGTATTCACCACGGTATCTTTTCTATGACCAGTTAATATTTGTTCCCAAGGATACATATGTGGTGGTGGTGGAACTAGCAAGGCCATATTACAGACGCCTTATCAACCCGCAATTAATCTGTGTGAACCTTAGTTAGAATTTATGGAAAAGAGAGCATAATCCGGCGTGTCCACCAAGTACTCTCAAATCCTTATTCGCAAGACAAACCCTTTATTTATGTGACTATTCTCTTATTGAAGTTTAAAATGAATTTTTTACAACGAAAAAACATTCTTGAAGTTTCATTTTACCAATCGAAAGTTTAATAATTAAATTTACTTTCTATTAATTAAACAATTCTGGTGTATTTCAGAAAGAAACTATATACGTTTGATTGTCAGTTCAAATTTTAAATTTTCTTAAAACGGCCATTTTCTTAATTTTAAGAAATTTGTAAACAAACACAAATTTATCGATTTTTAAAATATTTAAAAGTTCTGACACGTTATTTTAGTAAAATTAAAAAATTAAAGTTAAAGTAATCTGATTTCAAAAGAAATCTTTGTTACTTATAGCATAAAAAATAATATACAACCAATTATTAACGAGCGGTCCTGTTCAGTTGTTCGATCTTACTGATAATGATTGATTGACGAGCCGATGACAGCTACTACTGATGACCATAAATGACATAATTTTTAAGTCTGAGTTTTAAAAAATTATTCTATTTGAGTATGACACACAATGGAAATAATCTTATTTAGTGAAATAGTTAATGAAAAAAAAAAAAAATAATTTAAAATTTAAAGAATTTTTACAGCTGGAAATAAACGAAATGTTTTGAAAGGACAAAACCCTAGATCACGTGACCTTGTTATAATAATGTCCACATACATGGAAATAAGGAATCTCAAAAAAATCAACATAAAAAATTATTTTAAAAAAAAGAAGCGCAACTAAATTTATTAAACTTAGCAATTTTGGATTCGTAAATTTTTTTTCTACTTAATTATACATAATATCGAGGAACCCTCCTAATACAGACTTTACACGATTTAAAACTATTATAAATTATTATAATTAAAATTTCTTAAAAACGAAAAAATTCTTGTAAAATTAATTATTCATCAGAAAAATTATTTCTTCAGGCAATATCAAAACTTAATATTACTTATTTACAAAAGCAATTAAAAAGCTTTTTAATTAAGTAATATCATAGTTTATTGGATTCATTATTTTCAATTCAGAGTTTTCAGTCAAATAGCTCAAATTTGAAAGAAAAGTAGATTATTTACCATCTTCGAAGACTCCTTCTTTTAACAAAAAAAAAAAAATTCAGGAACCAAAAGGTTTTGGGCGAAATTTCATTAAATTAATTGTGGGGTAACATATTTTAAAAAGATTAAATATTTCAAAATAATTTCATTCATTTGGAATAACACCTAAAATTTCCTAAGATTGCAATTATTTTATTTTTACAAGATCTTGGTTTTCAACGATAAAAAACTAAAAAACTATGTTATTTTAAACGTCGCCGCGATGACGTAAACAAAGATTTTAACCAAAATTCGAACGTGTTAGAAAATATTAAAAAATTTCAAAAAATCTTTCCTTTTTCTTTCATCTAAATAAAAATAAGCATTTTGGAAAAAAAATTTTGTGGCATTTTTTCATTTACGCTACCCCAGTGGACATGTAAGAATCTCTAAAGAAGGAACAGTTTAAAAAATACGCAATTAAAATTATATACTAAAATCTAAAATTAAATTTTCCGCCACGATAAAAAAATAGGGAAAAAAATTACTTAGCTGAACAGAATCAAAAGAATTTTACGCAATTAAAATTACTATGAAAAAATTAAATTAATGTCTTAGTTTGTCTTATTTATCAGGTGATATTATCATGACAACACATTTCTATAGATGTGTCAAATTGATCAAAAGTTTAGTAAACGCCTAATACGATAACAAGACTGTCACGAAGTTCAATTGATTTATTAATGAGATTCGTGTGTCAAATCAGCTGACGGAAATAAATACTTTAAACATAAATTATTCAGTATGTCACCTTGTTTTACCTCCCAACGCCAATGTTCTGATGATGAGAAGGCTTCTACTAATGACATAGGACTCATAATTTTGAAAAAAAATATCGTGAGTAAAAAAAATATCTATATCCACTAAAATTTTTCCAAGACATTCTTATCTGGAATTGGAATGGAAGCAGTGATAACACCTAATCTGAATTCAAAATGTAATTACTAAATACAAATTCTCAAATTATGAAATAAACATTTCAAATAAGTTGTATGTATCCTTTATAACAGATATAATACAGCAACTCAGGTAATTGTAGTAAAAGTGGTTTCCCGAGCAACTGTTTTGTCCAATATAGCAATTGCTTCAAAATCTAAACATTTTATTAAAACCCGAGTCATGAAATTATATAGCCTCTTTATCAAGACTTCTATATGCCTTAGATGGCGCAAAACTGATTCCCAAATATCTAATCTGTAACGCTATACAACCGTACAACAGAATATCAGAAGCAACATCACTTGAGGACTTTCAACAAAAGCAGGGACTAAGATAGATATCAGATATAATTAGAAGAGAACATAATGATACAGTCAAGGTATCTAGATTTCACAATTCATCAAACAAAATCTTAGGAAGAAATCTCTATTAATACTGGAAACATCTATAGTAGTTAGTGGACACGAGAAACATATTTTCTCAAAAAAAGGCTTACAGAAAAAAATGTTACATTCAATATTCAAAAGAGACAGGCCCATTTTTTCTGTTTCCATTGACCGCTCTTAACCACATTAATTAATTAAACGCATATAACAAGGCACGTTGGTGTAAGGGATAACGGTGCGGATTGAGGAATCGGAGAGCCAAGTTCGAATCCATTATAATCTCTTACTTAATATCCTTGGTATGAATCCTCTTCTTTTCCCCCAAGTATGGGTAAAATTCAGGACAGACTGGGTTCTATAGACGCAGATGGCAACTGCTCTACCGCAGAAAAAATGGCAACCTACTACGGGAAAAAATCCGCCTCACCAGTCATGTATCGACCGATAAATGATCGCCTATGCGTGTATCACGAATGGTACATAACTGACTGATAGAACAAGCAAGCCTCATCGCAATTTATGACAATATCTTTACTTACACATCCATTATAACATTTTTCCTTTTGGTTCTCGGAATTCTATGGCAATATTTTTGTAGTGCGTGTATTCTATTCTTGCTATATTTCTAACAGTCCTCTATACCAATTTTTATTCACCTCCACGCGGTGGCGATATGTGATGCATGGTCATTTGTAATGTCGGCCAAGTAGAAAACTTACCCAGTCGCTGCCTCTAATAATTCCTCTTAATTTCAAAGAGATTTGCGGCATTTATTGGATTCATTATTTTCAATTCAGGCAGATTTTCAGTCAAATAAGCTCAAATTTGTGAAGAAAAGTAGATTATTACCATCTTCAAGACTCCCTATATTTAACAAAAAAAAAAAAAAATTCGGAACCAAAAAATATTTTGGGCGAAATTTCATTAAATTAAGTAAATGTGGGTAACATATTTTAAAAGATATAATTTTTACAAAATTTTCTAAAAAAAATATTTCAAAATAATTTCATTCATTTGTGAATAAGTCCTGAAAATTTCATTAAGATTGGACAATTATTTTATTTTACAAAATTTCCAAATCAATATGTTTTCCAACGGTAAAAACGCAAAAAAAAACTATGTTATTTTAAACGTCGCCGCGATGACGTAAACAAAGACGATTTTAACCAAAATTTCGAACGTGTTAGAAAATATTAAAAAATTTCAAAAATAATTAAAAATACTTTTTCTTTCATCTAAATAATAACATAAGCATTTTGACGATATTACTTTATTTTCTTTAAGTTTGTGGCATTTTTCATTTACGCTATGCTGTTTTTCCGCGAAAACAGTGGACATGCTTAGTTAAGACAACCACCTACGTCTTACGGAGAATTGCTTCTAACCAATTCTGCTTGATTAAATCAGGATAACACCTACCTGGCAAATCGATCTTGGTCAGATACTAAAAAGGGTTTCATGACCAGATCGCAAGCGTATAATCTTTCCGCCACGATAAAAAATAGGGGAAAAAAAATTACTTAGCTGACCCCCTGTAGAATCTCTAAAGAAGGACAGTTTAAAAATACGCAATTAAAATTACTATGAATCTAAAATTAAATTGTACACAACACAAGGAATTTTCTTACGCAAATTAATGTCTTAGTTTATCAGGTGATATTATCATGACAACACATTTCTATAGATGTGTCAAATTGATCAAAAGTTTAGTAAACGCCTAATACGATAACAAGACTGTCACGAAGTTCAATTGATTTATTAATGAGATTCGTGTCAAATCAGCTGACGGAAATAAATACTTTAAACATAAATTATTCAGTATGTCACCTTGTTTTTACCTCCCAACGCCAATGTTCTGATGATGAGAAGGCTTCTACTAATGACATAGGACTCATAATTTTGAAAAAAATATCGTGAGTAAAAAATATCTATATCCACTAAAATTTTTCCAAGACATTCTTATCTGAATTGGAATGGAAGCAGATAACACCTAATCTGAATTCAAAATGTAATTACTAAATACAAATTCTCAAATTATGAAATAAACATTTCAAATAAGTTGTATGTATCCTTTATAACAGATATAATACAACAACTCAGGTAATTGTAGTAAAAGTGGTTTCCCGAGCAACTGTTTTGTCCAATATAGCAATTGTCAAAATCTAAACATTTTATTAAAACCTGAGTCATGAAATTATATAGCCTCATTATCAAGACTTCTATACCTTAGATGGCGCAAAAATGATTCCCAAATATCTAATCTGTAACGCTATACAACCGTGCAACAGAATATCCAAGCAACATCACTTGAGGACTTTCAACAAAAAGCAGGGACTAAGATAGATATCAGATATAATTAGAAGAGAACATAATGATACAGTCAAGGTATCTAGATTTCACAATTCATCAAACAAAATCTTAGGAAGAAATCTCTATTAATACTGGAAACATCTATAGTAGTTAGTGGACACGAGAAACATATTTTCTCAAAAAAACACTTACAGAAAAAAAATGTTACATTCAATATTCAAAAAGAGACAGGCCCATTTTTCTGTTTCCATTGACCGCTCTTAACCACATTAATTAATTAAACGTATATAACAAGGCACGTTGGTGGGGATAACGGTGCAGATTGGAGGAATCGGAGAGCCAAGTTCGAATCCATTATAATCTCTTACTTAATATCCTTGGTATGAATCCTCTTCTTTTCCCCCAAGTATGGGTAAAATTCAGGACAGACTGGGTTCTATAGACGCAGATGGCAACTGCTCTACCGCAGAAAAAATGGCAACCTACTACGGGAAAAAATCCGCCTCACCAGTCATGTATCGACCGATAAATGATCGCCTATGCGTGTATCACGAATGGTACATAACTGACTGATAGAACAAGCAAGCCTCACCGCAATTTATGACAATATCTTTACCCATCCATTATAACATTTTTCCTTTTGGTTCTTGGAATTCTATGGCAATATTTTGTAGTGCGTGTATTCTATTCTTGCTATATTTCTAACAGTCCTCTATACCAATTTTTATTCACCTCCACGCGGTGGCGATATGTGATGCATGGTCATTTTGTAATGTCGGTAAAGTAGAAAACTTACCCAGTCGCTGCCTCTAATAATTCCTCTTAATTTCAAAGAGATTTGCGCTGCCGAAGGTTTCGTATTACCAAAATCTTAATATACGATCAAGCAAAAACAGTTACTACACTTGGATCCCAGCTTGGAGGTCGGATTTAATTGGTCGCCTCTTCATACCAAAAATCGTGTTAAGCAAGAAATGTCGTTTTTTAACCTGGAATTGAACTCTGCCAATCCCAAAAATGTCATGTCCCCAATACGATTGCCACAATGGCGTCGATTTGTGACAGACCCTCCAATTAAAGTGCATTGAAGAAGATGCAGGATTGAATTAACCGACTGCAGGCCCCAGTCAAGCATTTTCTGTGAAATGCCCGAGGACAGAAACACGATAAAGAGAAGAGCTGAAGTAAAGATATATCAATTGGTATTTAGTCGTCCCAGACGGTGACGAGATATGGCATACAACCGTATTAAATCGGGCAACCCAAGCGTATGCACATGAGCCAAAGCCAACAATTGCACAGTTCCCGCAACCAGCGTCGCGCTGGCATCTGTATTCCACCGAGCCTCCGTATTTGGCGAGGAAGGTGCTAACGCACGATTGGAATCCTGAGATCCGGAATTCATCTTTTATTTGTTGTGTTCTCTACAAAGACAGACACACAATTCTGAAATAAAATGTAATTTGTCCCCACAAAGGCAGGTACTTCAATTTGATCCCAGCCCGGAAGTCGGCCAATGACGCTTAGATATATCCAATTTTAGTAAGTCAATGGCTTTATTTACAGAACACGCGACAAGATACCAAGCATATTGCTGTCTCTCTTTTTCTACCGACGCCAATACGCCTTTTCACATTGTGCAGTCTGTTTTCGTGACAACAATGTTTACTTACAGTCAACACGTAGGCCTTTCTTCTGATTTGTTTTCTTTATTTCTTTAGAAGAAAATAAATCTGCGTCATCATCCCACGTTTTCCTGTTATGAAACATTTCATAAACATCTGTTACTAACATTACATTTAAAATGGTACTTAATTCTAATACACTGAATCCACTAAACCCATTGGTGACTAAATTACTGGGAACTACATCTAATATATATATATATATATATATATATATATATATATATATATATATATATATATATATATATATATATATATATATATATATATATATATATATATATATACTTAACTAATTAGAGCAATTATAGAGCAATTTGGACACTTTAAAATGATTAGCAAGATTGTCTACCTAGATCAGTTACAATTGATTAGTGAGTTCGAACTCATTGGGTGCTTCATCCTTTCGGCTTTTGCAACATCTAAGCTATGCTTAAACACGGTTCCTGGTACTTCAAGATGGTTTAATGTTAAGCAAGCTAATCACGCTAGATCCATTACGAGTAAACAGTGAGTTAGAACCTCACTACGTGCTTCATACTTACGGCTTTGTGCCACTTTTAAGTTAGGCTTAGAAAATCACCATATACAAAATCACTAAACGTAGATTAGAAATGACACAAGACCGAATGTATGGAGAACCTTGTAAGAATCGAATTTATTAGTCAGTCGTAATTGATCAAGCGAAACCAGTTTAATAACCATTACACTACGTCGAAATGTCCAAATGATTTTGGAAACGAGACTCCATTTATGTTGTATTGTTTTGCTGTTTGATACATTTTTCGTGAATTTTTCTAAATATTTAATTACAATAAAAGCAAGTTTCTCTCCGTTGCATTGTGGAGTAAAAAATGTGTTCCAGCGATTAGAGATTATATTTTGTGCAGAATATATATATATATTTTTTTCTTGTGATCTGATGGAAATAGATGATAATTTTTTAAACGCTGACTAATGTTTGTTTCTCTTAACTTCGTGTGAAACAAATTGTTTCAATTCCTGAAATGTTTTTAATTTTAAATCTTAATATCATGTCTGCTACGTTTAATGTGATCATAAGCAATAAGAGTTTAGTGAAGTCCAAAGACTATTCTAAAATTTTTATATTCCACTCCCCATGGCCTCAAACCACACCTTACTTATTTGGGTCGTCAGATTCTGTCCAGTATTTTGCCATTTACATGTAACTTACACATTCTGCAATAGAGAGATTATATGTTTAGTCACTATATAAAATATAGAGAAGTACATCAAGGATCCGTTTTAACATCTGGTCTAATTTATTAATCGGTTAAATGAAGTAAACGTGTTTTATCTTCTTATATGATCTGTGTCTCTTCAGGAGGTGGGAGAACATGATTCTCCCCAATTTCTTATCTGTTGTAGATCTTAGTATGTTTATTTATTGATTTTGCTACCATTCATAATCGATGTTGTGTTAATCATTGACAAAAGCATCTTATTTAATGTATTTGCGACCCCACTCTGTCCCTTTTGATTTCAAATTCTCTAAGCCCCTTTCCTCATGAGGTTCCCGAGAAATTTTAACAGTCTGTTTATTATTCTATCTGGTTTGAATTTGTTTACATTATCCTTAGAACTTCTGAATTACTCATATATATATTACATGGTATTTTCAGCATGCCTCTGTAGAACCCCATATTTGTTGACTGAAGCCATTTCTTTGTCTGTGAGAATATTGCCTAATATTTCCTTTGATGGAGAATCATAAATATTGCACTAAGAGACCAGGTCTCTTTTATTGTTTCTAAAGAAGGTTTTATGTTTGTTAAGAATTTTAGTTTTTTGATCACTCTTTTAGCTTTCCCAAAATTCCGGCTTTCTGTGTCACATTTTCTGTCATCTGATGAAATACTTCCTAGATATTTACATTTTCCTACTTGTTTGATCTCGGTTCCTCCACGTCGTTGTTAGTAATTCTTGCTGTTTTTTCTACTGATAACCATACTAACAAGGAATGTTTAGTTCTTTCTTTCTTCTATAAATTCTGTAGGAAATCCTGCGTCTTACTTCATATGCCTGCTGTGAACATCGTGTCATATGCACATCTGAGTTTGCAAGGATAGTGGCCACCAATAATAAATCCTTGTCGGATTTCTAATACTCTCAGAATGGGTGAATAAGTCAGGTGAGAAATTACATTGATTGTCTTACACCTGTGTCAATGTTGGTGTATTTACTGAATTAATTTTCTATTCGTATGCAGGCACTTTGCTCCCAGTTTAATGCCAGCATTTATTATCGCCGACATAACAATAGCAATATGGATTAAACATTATTATAAGGAGGCGGACGATATGCTTGTTAGTAAATGATACAACTCCTGCTGTGGATTCCGTATTGGGGACCTAAATTAGATAATGAAGTACGAAAAATGTAAATAATGACACAGAAATGAGCAGGTGTACCGGGATAGAGAATAGAGTATTTCGGTGGGTAAACACAAAGTAGAGTAAGGTCAACTGGGCACCATCTGTGAGAATAGGAGCACTAGGACGCAATTCGGAAACGGTATGCTGTTCTGCTTGGAATTCGCAACGGAAGATCCAGTAGAGTTATTTCAGAATTTTTGTGTGTGAAACTAAGGACAGTGCGAAGGATTCGGAAAGAGTTGGATGAATCTAATGGTGACTACGAAGGTGTTTGATGTGATCACTTGTGATGGTGGCGTTATAGCTCCATTCAACTTCCCACAGGACGTCAGACTCAAACGGTGGCCTACATCAACTGCGTTGAGGAGGTATTGCTCTCCTTGGTCAAGACGGTGGCTGCTGGAAATTAGTACTTTAATTCAATTTAATTCAAAAAATTTTATTGAAGTTTTCGACTCTTGTTTTGAAACATGAGAACTCTTATATAGCATGTTGGAATCATATTTATTAATAATTATATATATATATATATATATATATATATATATATATATATATATATATATATTCAAACTCTAAGAAAGCATTAAATCATAGGAAAATATTCTTTGTAACAAAGAAGTAAGTGGAGAACTTATATTTAATATCTATTCCTTTATATTTCAGTGAATCTTGGACGTTATTTTTGCAGATGAAGAATAGTGGTGAGTGTAAAAATCGAAGATGTTCAGTGTATTTTGCATCAGGATCCATATAGTAGAATATGAGCTAAATTGAAGATGATGCAAACAGAGAGGCCTTTCCGCGGCAAAATATTGAAAAAAGAAAACTTGGACAATTTAATATTTACAAGATATGTGAAAAGAAAAGCTGGACACAACCAGTAACCTATTTGATGAGTTGAAGCGAGTGGACAGCAGAAGTGGTATCTGAATTGGTAAGAGAGATTTTAAGGGAATAACAATTCATTGGATTTGCATAAAACATGATGTCTTTGCACTGAAATGTTTTTGCATTGTTTCCTTTCTCATCCGCAAGAAACCGCATCGGAATCCACTGATTGTATGATTTAATAGAAGATATATGTTTATAAATAAAATCATACTGTTTTGGCGAGGAACCGCATATTGAAACATCACTTGAATGATAAGGATGAAATAAGACCCACAATATATCTCATCTTTCTCTAGAGTAAACTCCATGCATATAAAAGCACAAAGTTGAAGAGAGACGATTTCATTATTTCAGCAGTCTCATTCCAACCGAATATACTGATAACAACGTTCCTGCATCTCATTCCACTGCTAATGTACAGAAGATGAATTGAGATTGGCCAATGATATAGGATTAGTATGATCTTGAACGGAAAATCAACATCCTCTACAAGTGTTCCAAAAAAACAGAACTAAAGATAAACCTTTCCAAAAGAGAAACTCTGATCTGGAAATAGAACGAATACAGCGATGAATCATGCCATGTACCATTATAGAAATACAAGATATTGAATACGAGACGCTTCAAATCCATTGCTTTCTGGACCAAATATAGGAGATCAGGAAAATGAATATAAAATTAGCCTGGAAGAGAGTAGTTTCATCCAAGACTGCAAGTTGATATAAAACGCTGACATTAAACTAAAATCTTGAGTCTTGCATTTAAATATTTCCCTCAGATTGAGATTTCACAGAGCAGTTATGGATGGTGCCAAATTCTTTTATATATATCTAAACTATTAGCTGTGTATAACTCTTTTCACAGACGAATGATTCAAATTAGCTTTGACCGAGTGAGGCCTACAAGTCTAGGTCAGAACAATCATTCTTCGAAATTTGTCAACTGGCGCTACATATTCACGAACAAAAAATGCACACAATAACAGAAATCACGTCACTTGAAGACTTTCAACAGCAGCAATAACTAAAATGGATAGTCCCTGCATATCGAAGAGAACATAAGGAGACAATGAAAATGCTAATGTTCCACACTGATGGGTAGTGTAATTTTTGTAATTAAACAGGGAGGGTGAAGGTGGCGGTTAAAGAGACAATACAAAATATAGGGAGGTTTAAATTTAAATCTCTCTTAAATAAGCTTTATATCAATTTCTAATCACATTTTTCTTCTCATTTCATTGTTGGAAGTGTTTACCTGATGATCCGAAATCCTTTAAAAAAGAATTTTGGTGAAATAAATCATGTAATGTAGTGGTCTGTTTTTCATTAAATATTAGCTCTGTTCTTCCCATTGATCTCTCAAGATTTCATCCTCCTTGGATTTACCAATTCAGTTTACCAAGTTCTTTATAACTTTATATATATATATATATATATATATATATATATATATATATATATATATATATATATATATATATATCATGCACTTTATATTCTCCCCACAATATATTTAAGATTAAATAATAAATCTTTAAAATAAATATGTCATTTCTTAATATCGTTAGACCATCTATACATTACATTGCTTGTTGCAAGATATACAAAGGAAGAAACATACGATATTACTAACCCATGTGAAATTGAATAATGACTGAACTTATATTAAAATCCGTTTTTAACAACCTCTGAAAATCAATAGCCCTTACGCTTTTATTAATGCATACCTGATATATGAGCTTTTCATATTTACTGAAGAATTTCAATAATACAGTAAAGAATTTACATGTATGAAGAAAACCAGAAACAATGAACAAAGATGGCTATTGGAAATTTCCGTAAACTTGACAAATACTTGTTTTTTTTTTCTGTTCAAAATAACAGACCATTGAATAACTTCGAGAATCATATGAAAATATTGCAGACTGACTTGCAATATTTCATTTTGCTCATACATTTAATATATATATATATATTTTTTGAATTTAAATTTCGTATGTCAACTCATTTTTCTGTGTTCATATTCCGTCCTATTATTTTCGCTTTTACAATTTTTGGCGTTTTTCTTTTCTTTTTTTTTTTTTTTGTCGTTTGCTGTTTTCTTCCTTCTGATCCTTAATATCCTTATATTTTTTTTGTTTTAGTTTCATTTTTTCAATAAAGTTTCTTTTTTACTTGTTGTATTTCATTCTTTATTCATTGTAATTCCTCCTTCGCGTTTACCAATTTACTATTCTTTACTTATTTTTACATTTTTATTTCCTTCGTGGTTTTTACAGTAATTTTTGCCATGTTATTCTCTCTCTTCTTTTCCTTTCCTAGTTTTCTTTTTATCTGTTTTCTTGTCCTATTCTTTTCTATTATTTATGCCACCATTAATTATTTTTATTTTCTTTTTATTAATCATTTTTTCATGTTTCCTTTTTCCTTTCTTTTTTGTCTTCTTCCATCATATGTCTCATTTCTATATTTTGTTTTTTAATTACTTCTTTTTTATATATTGTTTCCTTTATTTCTTTCACTTATCATTCCTTCTTTTATTCATTCGATTTTCTTTTTTGGCCTTTCTTTCATTCTTTAATGTTTAATCACATACTTCTATCTATTACTTTGATTTCTTTCGCTGCTTCATGTTTTGTACTTTTTCTTGATACTGTATTCTTTTTTCTCTTCACTTTTCTTTCAAATTCCTTTCTTCCTATTTTTATACTTTCTTATTTTCCCTTCTGTTTACTCATATAATTTTTCTTTTATGCTAGAAGTGTCCATTATTTTCAAAACATTGTCTTCCTACTTTTCGTTTTCTTTACTCCTTTGTATTCATTTATTCTCCCTGATTATACTTCTTCTTCATATTTTTCATACATTTTTTTTATTCTATCCATTGGTCTTCTTGTCTCTTTTGCTTCATAAATCGGATATGATTTCTTTGTCACGATTTTGCATAAAACTATTTTTAAAAAATTATATTGCTTTCAATAGTTGTATTTCTTTATTAAATATTGCCTTTCAGTGTCTAACACAGTTGCCTTTTAGGCAAAAGAACAAATCCCATAAAGACATATAATATTTTCCTCTTCACCTCAAGATTTGCCAATTTTTTTCTGTTTTAACAAATATCACGTTCTTTTCTTCTCAAATGCAATGAAATATTCTCAACTGAAGCAATTATAGAATAAATATGTATATATCTATGTAAATTTTAAACCAAATTTATGCAATTTTCGTTCTAGTGAATTCAGCTTCGATATTTCTTTTGGTCAGTGTTTGGTTGTTAAAATTTTCTGCCATATTCTCTCTTATGTTATTCCAAGTAATATCAAAGTCCAATTAAATGAATGAGATATTTTATAAGTTAAAAATCTAGGTCCTTGGTCAAAATGGGAGGGTTACATTTCAGTATGTGCACGTGCATGAAACCGATGCGGCAAGAATGATCATCATTATCATTAATATTCTTCTTCTTCTTCTTCTTCTTATTATTATTATTATTATTATTATTATTATTATTATTATTATTATTATTATTTGCTGTTGTTGTTGTTGTTGTTATTTGTGTATGTTATGTTTCCTGGTTTGTATCCTGTAGAGGCGGGTTCAGACTATGCCCCTTAGACCCTATAGGAAAATTATCATTTAATTGATAGCATTTTTCTTAAAATATGGCATGTTCCTTGTATGGCGATATTTGGACAATTTGTATTTTGATGTTACCTGGGACACTGTTGGTAAAATTGTCCATCTCTTTTCTCACGAAACCCAGGGCTCCAATTACTATTGGTACAGTCCGAGTCTTCATTTCCCATATCCTGTTAATCTCGATCCTCATGTCCTTGTATTTGGACAATTTCTCAATAATGTTCATGGATGTGTTTAACTTAGACGGTACTGCTATGTCGATAAGCATCATCTTCATTATTATTATTATCATTATTATTGTTATTATTATTATTATTATTATTATTATTATTATTATATTTCGATTTCTGCTATGGTCGCACTACCTATCAAATCTGCGAGGAGACCTATCTAACGAAGTAAGCAATGCCGGACCAACAACAACAACAACAGATATACTAAAATTAAAGATGATGAAAATAATTATACTAACTAAAAGCTGAAGTAGAAGGTTTTATTCTTGATGCACAGGATCTATCTAACTAGAAATTGTAAAGCGCACATATTGAAAAATTGTGTTAACCCGAAATGCATATTCTGGGATGAATATCACTAAATAATTGACCATCTTTTATCAGGTTTCAGCGTACTGGCACCCACTGAATTTAAAACACGGAACTACTAAGTTGGTCAATTTCTATACTGGAAAATATGTAAATTTCATGGAAACGAAAACGCAAGAAACTGGTAAGAACATCACCCAGACCCTGTTACAGACAATTTTATGGGATGTTATAAGTGTATTGTAACGTTCCAGGCAGAACAACCAAAACTAATTGCCCAGACATTGTGATCAAAGACCTCAAAAACAGAATATCCTTTTATATTGACTTGGCAGGTTCTGCTGATTGGAATGTATCTTTGAAGATATGTAAAAAAAAACAATCAAATTACAAGTATCTTGAAGTCAAAATCTAAAAAATGTAGCATATGAGGATATCAATAATTCTAGTTGTAGTTGTAAATGTCAGGTTGATTGGAAAAGGGTCCGATAGTCTCATTGAATGGATTGCTGTAAGCCCATAACTTAAAGAGATACAGACAATGTACGCACAAATACAGTTCATACATTACGAAGAGCATTATCTATATATAATGTGTTCGACCTTAGTTTTTTTTTTTTTTCAAATATTATCATTGGAAAATGTCATAAAGCCATTTCTGATCTTAGATATCTGCTTGGGACACGAAAAGAAATGTATATACAACAGAAATCAAAGGAAAAAAAGAAGAAGAAGAAGAAGAAGAAGAACTACTACTACTTTGTAATTTATGTTCTGATGAGCTTTTTGGCTCTTAGTGCTTCGACGACATAAATTTACACGTGCCATTAGGCAACTGTCTCTGCTTTTTACTATTGAAATAAATACATATAACCACGACTTCTACTGTAACACTTTATTTTCTCGCATTTCTCGGCTGTGCAACTCCCTTTCGACCCCTTGCTTTCCCGATAACTACAATATTAAAAAATACATAAAACGTCAATCACCATCTTCCGTCGTCATGAATACGTGTCCTGTATTTTCCTTTCCTCACTCCTCTCATTCATTCACTCCCTGTAACCCCTTGCATCCTTGTAGCACTCTCGCCTTGCTTAGAATGAAAAGATTTGTAGGGATACAGTAAGTGATTAGCTAACTTTGGTGGAGATATGTCACATGAGTCACGTGACATCACTTCATACAATGACGAAATTGGCCAATTATTCAGTCAGTAAGATTATTAGTGTTTAGATACACGTGTTTGTTGCTTCTGCCCGGACTTAATCCCGGGCAACCAGCTACCAAGTGCTACAGCTAACAAGTACATGGTGTCGTTTCCTTTTAGGAAAATATCTTTCCCAGATATAGAAAAAAATACTCCGGCTCACAGTGTAATATGTCTACCTCTTAGACTTAGTAGATGAATCTCTCCCGTTGGAATTTGGAGTCCTAAACATGGCTTCTCCAGAAACACAGTAGAATCTTCATATGTACATATAGTTTTTGTATATCTTTGTTGTATAACAGTCTGGCCGAGAAAAAGAATGTAAATTTATTTACCCCTCAGCTATTCCGTTCATGAAAGACGTGGTTATTATATAACGGATGTAAGTATGATTATAATGGTGGAAATACAGACGGAAAAATAAAACTATTTTCCATAGATTATTCCTGTTATAGATTTGAAAAAAAGATATATTTCAAACTAAAGACATTGTAACATGTTCTTTTATATGAGTCTATTAATTGTGAATTAACCATTTGTTCTTTCCAGCTGACAGCTCAAGAAGGCATTCAAGTTGGTATTAAAATGTAGAACATTTAAAAAAAAAACGTTGAAGCCACAAAAATTACTACTGGAGACAATAAATCATATAGAACATTTTGTAGTAACGACATTCCAATTTATTTCTTAAAAATCTGAAGGAAATATGCCTTCAAATTATTCTATATTTAATTACTGTAATATTAACTCCCTGAAAACATCCATCTACTTTTGAGGCCACGACTAATGCATTTTCCGAATTACATTATTTATTTGTTCTTGATTTAGTTAACATCTTCGCATCAGGAATGTATGTAAATCTTTATCAAATTGGTGCTTATTTCCTTTTTGTCAAAATAGTTACATCCTGGTTTACAAGAAATAACCTTATACATCTAAATTAAACACCGCGGGTGAGCCTGGAGATATAGACTGTAGTAAATGATTCAATCTTGCTCAATTATCTTGGCTAGTCTATAATATTCCTGATAGTTTTATCTTGGACCACAAATATCGCTTTTTGCACTGACACTTCAAGTAGAATTTGATGAATGTCCTGTAATCAAATTGTGTGTAATAACATCTACAGAATATGGAGGTGTAGCTTTTCCCGCAATAAAATTAATAACAAAATAATTTGGTTTCAGCAAGCATCTGCTGTAGGAAAAATTTTATAGTGAGAAATAATTCGTATTCATGCATATAATTATTTCATTAGTAATCATCATCATCTTCTTCTTCTTCTTCTTCTTCTTCTTCTTCTTCTTCTTTGAGCCGTTATTTTAGGACGTGGTTGATCATGGCTCTCCACAACATACTGCTGTTTGTAGTTCCTTTAAGAAAATCATAAATTTATTCTGATGTTGACTGAAGAATTACTAATACACAGTATATGTTGTATTTTACTAATTTATTCGACTACTAAACTCTATTCTTCTGTTGTCGTCTATTTATTTTAAATAAAAATAATTACGCTAATACTCCGTTCCACAATTTATTTCCTGTTTACAATAAGGAATTCAGAGAAAAGAACTGTATAATATTTGTACAAAATAATGGAATCATCAGTGATTTGAATGTCGGCGAAAATGAAATGGACACACTGTTGCTTATGGCTTGAAATGTATTGAGAAATTTAGTATGCTGTGTGATAAGATAATTTATCCGTTTTTTTTTTTATTTCGACGCTATTCTCTCCTTGAATATTGACATACCATTCTTCTCTCTTTTTCTTTCCGTCTCAGTAACCCTTTGCATCTTTGTGGCGTTTATCGACTTACTTGGGATGAAACGATTAAAACAAAACCGCCGTGGAAATCTCTGCGGCATCATTTATTCATATCAAATACGATAATCAAAAATTGAAATACAACGACTTTTGTCATCTTCTGTTTCCTCAAAACCTGGTCATTGAATGTCCTATCTTTCCTTTGCTCAGTTTCTGGGAGTGAAATTTTAAAACGAAACATTATGCTCTGTGGGCCAATATACAAGTCTCAAAATGATCAGAAGTGAAAGACGAAATTAGGTATTATTACCTTATATAATAATATTTATATATTATATATTTATTTATTATATTATATCTTATAATAATATTTATAATTATTTAATATATAAAATTAATTATATATTATTTAATACATAATAGTATTTATATATTAATCTATATTATGAATTATATTATAATTTATATATTAATATAATATTATTAATATATAAGTTATATAAAATTAAAACATATTATAATATTTATATATTATAAATATATATATTATATATCATAATCAGATATTACAATTGTCTTATTCACTTTATAATTTTGCCGAGACTTGCAGTATCACATGGTATTTGCTACATTTCCTTTTATGTTATCGGAAATCGGAAGTAAGAATGACACTGACCAAGATGAGCAAGAACCAACAGCAGGGCCAGGGTGGATTGTAAACGAAATGCTATCAGACATTTTTGGCATTGATGATATTATGGAATGTATGCACGAATTAAACATCAGCAGCGACGTGACGAACATTAGTAGATCCATCTTCGTAACGATCCATTCCCACAAACCAGGCGGTAATGAATGCGAGCTCCATCAGACAATCAGATTAATGAGTCACAAAATAATGCTTTTCTTTCTGGATTCACATGAATAAATCGTGTAACAGAATTAGAAAGGAGATAAGACAACATCAGTGAGGCATCGACAAAGACAAATAAAATGGAATAAAAATTATATTATATATTATGGTCAAAATACATTTTGGAGAGATCAATACAATTGTAAAAGGGTATATACGTACAATTCATTGGTTACGCAAAACAATTATTTTAATTTAAGGCACACTTATTTGAATTACTAGGAAAACTTGATATATTTGGGAAGGATATTGGGAGAATTGCAAACCCTACGAATATTTAGCATTGGCGGCCACAACCTTAACAATATAAGATACGCAGATGATACAGTACTGACAGCAGACACGGAAAAGAAATAAAAAATCTCCTACAGAAGGTAGCGACGGAGAGTGAGAAGAAGGGACTAAACATAAACTACAAGAAGACAAGTTATCAGTAAGATGATGAGCCCGAGATGCGATTTGCAGGTCGTGAGACTAGAATCAAACAGAAGCGGAAGTTTAAATATCTGGGAAGAGTCTTGACGTAGGACGGCAAGTGCGACGCGGAGATACGTAGACGTATTGGATGCCCAAGAACATATTCCAAAAGTTGGGTAGAGTATTTCTTTGGTAACAAACAAAAGGATACCGAGCTGTTACGTGACACCTGTTCATCTTTACGGCAGAGAATGTTGGACGATTTCCTCAACGATGAAGAAGAGACTCAAGGTGACGGAGATGTGGTTCTATGCATGGATGCTATGGATATCATGGACCGAACATATGAGCAACAATGAGGTCTTGCAGAGGATGCAAACAAAGAGAAGGCTTATACTTAACACCAGGAAGAGGCAGCTGAAATTTCGGGGACAAGTAATGAGAACGGAGGGCCTGGAGAATCTTATACACACACGTTGAATAGCGGGAAAGAGAGACAAGCGAAAGCAATGCATGCCATTCCTAGCGGGATTAAGAAAGTGGCTGACAGAACAGAGTCTGGGGTTAGTGGAAGAGGGACGAAACTTATTGAGAGCTTCTTCAGATATGGGGAAGTGGAGAGCCATGATAGTCTACTTATTGAAAGGACACATATAATGAAAGAAAGGTCCGTTAGAAACGTATCATAATGATCTTTTCGGCGACCGAGTGTAGTAACAATTGTCTATATTTTTTTCGAACACATGTATATTAGAAAATTATTAAAAAATAGAAGCGATTCGTTTCCGCGCATTCCATGCCCACAGATCAATTTGCAGGGGTCCGATTGATTAAATATAAAAAAATCAGCCCGATCCATTATTTCTTTAGGGATATAACGCAACTTTAAAATTGCTTTAACTCCAATTGTTGCTATATTATTAAGTAAATGAAATAACGACAGACATGTCGGACGGATGCTAGGTACAAGCGTATTAATATATAGAAATAATAATGACAACAACAACAATAATAATAATAATAATGAAGATAATAATAATAATAATAATCATAATAATAATAACAGTAATTATATTAATGATAATGATATTAGTAATAATAATGTTAATAAAAATTACGAGCTCCAAAATTCATATGGCATCGTTGAATTAACATAAACTGAAAATTAGAAATCTTCACAGAAATAAATATTATCAATGAAAATGTCATCACGCAATTACTGAATTTAGGTCTCTGATTAGGACCCGGGAGGAAATGAGTATACAACAGAAATCAAAGGCAATAATAATAATAATAATAATAATAATAATACCACGAACAATCCTTGAATGCTAACGGTGTTTTAGAAATAATCAGAATAAAATTGCAGTCTCTTTTCCAACATTTTGATCAAATAACAGATCATTATATTTCTTTTTGGTAATACTCTTTTGTAGGAAGACTTTTCATCACCCACTTTTCTATGCAAATAAAACTACATATTACCTAAATATACACATGATAAGTTTTAATTAAATCAATAAATAATAGAAATATCGTTTTATATGCATATCTAGTCAGAAGAAACGTTTTATATTGCCGTAGATCTGCACAGGAAAAGCTATAATTTAATAAAATGTCGGGTGATTAACCTCCATTTTATATAGATTATAACAAGCGGGAAAGATAAATTTAAGCCATATACATATAAATAATATTAATTAATGCCTTCAAGCATCCATCGTAATATTCACTCTATTTTAAACATATATTCAGTGTTACTTTTGCCTAATTATTTTCAATCTGCATTCGGCGCTCTTGGTTTATTTTACTCATAGTAGGTATTTAAAAACAAATAAATATATACATATATATCTCATAATCGGAATATATATTAAAACGAACGTAACCTACGAGAAAATATTAAATTGATTTAATATTATTTTTACCTCGTATTCTCAAGATCAGCTATTCCGATATTTTCATATGTGTGTAAATAATAAAATATGGTTTGACTTTCAGTCAATATTAAATTGTCGTAGCGGACAGATTTATTAGCCCATTTTATATCGCAAATTTTATGGAAATCCGAAATTACTTCACACATAGTTCAGTTAATTCATATATCAACTTTTATATATATATATATATATATATATATATATATATATATATATATATATATATATATATATATGTGATGAGAACGAAAGTAATACATAAATTCCAAAGTTCACAGCATTAATCCAAAAGAGGGCTCGATACCGATACTATAGCGATAATTGTTTATTATAATTGTATCATATAGACAAAATCATTTTACTCACTACAAAGATGCAACATAGTTTTAGTGCATTCCAACTGCACTTCGACGGGTAAGAAACGAAAAGGATTATGTACAATCCTGATTGTATGCAAGCCGAATGCGAAATGTTTCTTCCTTTTTCCATTTGTTCGAGAAGAAAAAATATACATAGAAAAAGGTGACGGAGTGAAAGAATCGTGGTTGTTGATAGCAGTTTGGTGTCGAATGGATAGGTTGTTTAATGTTGACGGTCTGTGGAGATTTTTCTTGAAGATAAACACCGGTCAAAAGTTTAGGCACATCCTCTCACAAGGGTCCTAAGAATGAGAGGTAATGGAAGGAGAGATGGAGATAGAGGATAGTGATACGTTCGAGTAGGTAAAATTCTAACGATAGTTCTAGTAGTAATTGTGAATGTTATTTTTGGTTTACTATAAAATAAAACTCTAGAGCTGACTTGCATATATTTATGTTGGGGTTATAATTACTAATTCTTGAAACAATGAAAGTATTTTGTGGATTAAAATTTAGAAGTGGTTGTTTCCTCTAAAATAGGGGATACTAATATAAGATTTTATAAACACATTTTGAAATATTCCTGGACAGTATAGCGCGTAGAATAATTATGGGTGTATTACGATTTATCTGAATGTATTACCAGTTATATATATGAAAAAAACTAAGAATCATAATTTAATTAGTGGAGAGTTACATAAGAGGGTAGGGTATATATCAAAGGAAGTGATTTATAATTTTAAACCGTTTATAGTTATTGAATCAAGAATTTAAATAAGATTGCAGTGTTATATATATATATATATATATATATATATATATATATATATATATATATATATATATATTTCATATATATATTCATCCATATATATATATATATGTGTGTGTGTGTGTGTGTGTGTGAGAGAGAGAGAGAGAGAGTTTATATATAAAGGAATGGTTAAATATAGGTAATGGTTAAATATATTGTAAGGAAGACACTGCTCAACGTTAAGTAACAGACCTATTTAATATATATATATATATATATATATATATATATATATATATATATATATATATATATATATAATTAAAATGAAATTAAAAAAAACAGACAAATATTAAGGGTCCATTTATTTATTTCATTTCACCAGGAATGTGGTATTTTCCTGGTTCCTCAGAAAATATTTCCAAGCATAAAATAAATGATTTTAAATTTACGTATTATTTTATCCGATTTTGAGGGTTAGATTTAAGTTTATGTAAGGTGATAGAGGAGAAAGAAGAGGGTGACATATATGGTCGAAATTAGAGAAAGAAAAGAGGGATAGGAATAATTTTAAATCGATTTTTCTAAAGATATCTAAGAGTAAAGTAGTGGGTTAAGGACCAGATATTGACCTAATTAATATGTCATCCGTGAGGAAAAGTGACAAAGAGAAAAAAGATGAAAGTTATAAGAAAGGATTTGTTAAAGCAGGGGTTAGAGGAAAAAGTGAAAAATGAAGGAAGATTAAATTAACATATATAGGCATATTGAATTTATTTTCATAAATAGAGAGTGATATAGTTTACAGTTAACGGTTAATATGAACATTAAATATTATCAAGAAAATAAAATACGATAAAAGCAATGATAAAATAACTATATTGGCTCCTGAAAAAATTAATTTCAGCTGAGTTCTCTGGCTTTGTAAACAGTGACTATTATAGCTATATAAGCGAGACTCTTCGCAGAAGCGAATTGAGTCACTGTCGGTCACTGGGCGTGTTTCTAAAAAAAAATACGCTAAAATCCACCTTCATCCCTACCGACGGCTTAGCGGTAGAATCTCCAACTGACACCAATTCAGTCGCGTTTCGATCCTAGCTAGAGGCAACCGGATGTCTAGCCACACTGATGAAACAGCGAAACAGTCTGTCTGTGTATGACCTTATATATATATATCTTATATTAATTGGACAACACTGAGCCAGCATGTATGTTTATTTATATATCTATGTATGATCATGCGAGCCTGCGTGTTTGCTTCTGTGTCTATACGTTTGCGCGTGTGTGTGTCTGTTTGTTTATTATATATTTATATATATATATATATATATATATATATATATATATATATATATATATATATATATTTTCTCTGATGGAGCGTTAACTGCGTTCTCCGAAAATTTATATCAGTATGTGCAATTAAAATCACGCTTAAGATAATAGACTTGTCTAAGTTTGTACATGTATGCAAGTGCGACGAATAAATTATCGACTAAATTACTTACAAATGAAATGAACACGGACATCTCACTTAACAGATATATTTACCAAATTTTTTTATACAAAATATTACGAAAGAGTACTGAGTAAATTTATTCAACAAATTAACCGTTGGCTTCAACGACGGCCTCCAGACGACTCTGTACTCTCTTGCCACACGTCTGGGCGGTCTCCTTGTATAGGTTGCTGAATGCTGCCATGTTCGTTGGCTTCATCTTGCTGTTTACTAGTTTTTTTGGTCCCTCGTTCAACTGCACCGCATACATAATTATCAAAGGGATTGCAAACTGGAGACTTAATTGTTAAGATATAATTAGTGATGTGGTCACAGTAAGAAAAAGAGAGTCATGATTGGATACTCTTGCTTCTGTGGCATGCGGTAGATACCTGTTTGCAGACATAGAGTTTTCCATCAGACACCCACTTGTCCCAAGGAACACCATCTCCTCAGTGCACTTGATGCTGACCTCGGTGTTGAGTGTGAGGCCCTCACCAATAATTCTGGTGTTCTTTTTTTTTTAACAGAATGATCAGAATGGGGTTTTCCCACGTAATCCCCCTTAGACTATATCCAACTCTTTCAAGAATCCTGTGCACTCTCATCACATTGAAACCTAAACACTCTGAAATAATCTTATTGGGGCTTCCGGTGCATATGCCTAGCTGTGAAGCATGCAGTTTCCAAAATTCTGGTGGACTGAATTGCGTCATTATGTAGCTATTTTCACAGACATTTTCCAACGGACCAACTTACGCCGTGTAGTCGACAAATTTAAAAACGGCTATGCCCTTGCTCGAAGATATATGTAAAAACATGCAAGGATTTATGCAGCGCATGTTGCATATACATTTGTGCATATATGAGTGTGTGCACGCAGCTGCATTTTGTGCCTCCGCGTATATGCCTCTGCGTGTGTCTGTGCATTAAAGTCAACTCATTGCTTTTTCTTTCTTACTTCATAACATTTTCTGCATTTCATTATGCCGCTAACTTTTTAATGCAGCATATATATATATATATATATATATATATATATATATATATATATATATATATATATATATGTGTGTGTGTGTGTGTGTGTGTGTGTGTGTGTGTGTGTGAAAATATATAGAAAATAGGAAGGAACTGGTTAGGTAAATAATTCAAAGTCCCTTAGTATTTTAGTAATTATTTTTAAAAAATAGTGCTCGATAAAAGTAGAGCATAAATATAATTATTTAATTTAAAAACTTGAAAAAACAAGAGTTAGGTTCTTTAAATTGAGTTGAATGTTTGTTCAAGAGCCGAAGTTTTTGTTGAATACAAACAAAACTTCGCTTGAAGATGGAACGGAGCCATTTTACTTTCAACTCAATTTAATTTAAAGGATTATATTGACGTTTTCGGCTCTTGTTTTGAAACATGAGACCTCTTATGTAGCGATTTGGAATCATATTTTTAAATAAATAATTATATATATATATATATATATATATATATATATATATATATATATATATATATATATATGTATATCTGTGAGTGTATTTGTCTGTGTGTGTTTAAATATCCCCCAAGTAAGCAAGTGACAATTCCACTAAGACACCAGCGCTTACCGAGTAAAAGATGGAAAGCAACAATTCGGTAGAGAGTTACACTTTACTTTCTTCATTCTGCTTTTCCCATTTTACAGGATTTTTGCAGCGTCTATTAAATTTAAACGTCACGTTTTTATTTCTTGAATGTTAAAGTAGTATTCTTTATATTTCTATATTTGGTAACAGTTTTCCGATATATTTTTACATGTTTTACTTCATTTCTGTTTATTAATAAATGATAATCTTTGGATATCTTCCAGATTTGCGATTATCATGCTTGGTGTAACTCCCGTTACAACAGAATATTCTTTTGATTTATTTTGGTTCATTTTTCAACAGACGTTGACAATTTCCTTGTTCACATGTTGTCGCATTTATGTAAATCTTACAAAAACTGAAATATTGGGAAATATTTAAAGAAATTTTTAAACGATTATTTATTAAGTAATTTATTTTTAAACCCATCCGTTTTCAACATTTTTTTCAAAACACCCTTTTAAATCATCTCAGAATTAATTCATTCAAAATCATATGCAATAGTGTTGCTCATTCTCCAAATTCTCATCTTTATCCTGTCTTATATTGTCGTAAAATTATATTATTGTAAGCGCATTTTAAATATAACTTTACAATAATTTGTGTTATTAGCCTAGTATCAGTCTCTTGAAAATATATTTCTACAGTCATTAAGCCGTATTGAAAAATTCTGTTATATATTTTTGTGTAATAAGTTGATTATTTTTATTTATTTATTTTATTGATTAGCATGGACATTCCCCATGACTGCAGCGAATTTTATCTACGGCTTTTTTGGGTGTGAGTACATTTTAGACTAGTTCATTTATGTTCGATAGTAATGTAACAGGGCGGTATTTGAAAAGGATTTTAATATCTCCCGAGGTTATCGGCTTACAGCCATATCATGTAAAAACTACTGTACTCGTACGATCATCAAAGTACTTGGTCATTGCGTCGATGGGTTACCGCTTGGGAATAATAGGTGTTCTACGCTTGGACGTACGGGTATTGAGAAGGATAATGTATCGGAATTGCAAATCGGACATCCTAGATCCAGTTCCTATCGGTAACGTTATATTCACTTACTCTCAAAGACCTTTTTCTCCCCCTACTATGGGTTAATTAGTCTGATTCGTATCAATGAATCATTACTCTATTCCAAAACTTCTTACAATGTAGAAGTATTGTCTGGTTTCAAATAACCTTCTAAATGTTGTTAAGCCGTAAATAAAACAACAATTCAATAAATCCTTAAGATTGCGTAATTTATTTTCTCTTTTTACATATGTCACATTATTTTATTGTAGGTACATTTCATCGTGGTTTAATGGGTAGCAATTAAAACTGAGTTTAATTATCACTGAAGGCTCGATACTTTATAACTTGTGCCACATCTCTTTTACGCTTAGTAAATCAGTATCCTGTTCTTTTTTATCTGTTGTATTTCATAATTATTCATGCAAATTTGAACTGGGCTTCACAAAATGTTTAAACTAACATCTTCATTCGTGACGTTTCATTCCAACATTTTCTGGTTTTCTTCAGGGTTATCTTGCATGCAGTCGTGTCAAACCACAATCATACACAATAGAAGAATATATTAAGTAAGGTAAAATTGAGGAGGTTATAATCCACAGTCTGAATGTGTATGTTATCGATCGTATGTTGATAGTTTAATAATAATAATAATAATAATAATAATAAATCAATAATAATAATAATAATAATCCGTGCAAAATAAACCCAATGTTGATAGTTTTCATCGATGGTTACGAACATCTGGATTAAAGTCTGATTTTATTCTTGCAGCGCAAGACCAGAGACGTTTTCAGGCAAATATCATACATAATAATGTGGATCCAAAAATGGTTCTCAAATACCAAGAAACAATAGACCATCTAATCTCAGGATGTTCTATACTTGCCCTAAATGAATATAAAAAATCGTCACGATAGAGTACTTCATTCAAAACACAAAATGTGTAAGCAAAACACTGGTATGAACATCGGCCAGCGCCGGTTACAGAAATAGAAGATGTCACCATTCATCCACACAGACAAAAAATTGAAGCAAATGGGCCGGACATTATTGTCAAAAACCAGAAAGAAAAAACTATTAATTGAAGGTAAAGCGGATTGTAACATAGCAACCAAGGAATTTGAAAAACTATCAAAATACAAAGACCCAAATTGAAATAGAAAAAAATGGAAATTGAAAACAAGAATAATACCAGTGGTAATAGGTGCAATTGATTATAAAAAATGGAACAAAAACAAATACATTGAAAGAATTTCGAAACCCCATTAAGAGACATAGAAAATTGTCTTAATAACAACACAATTAAGAACTTTGTCTATGTAATGCTAGCAACTTCATCGGAGATAAAAAAAAAAAAAAAAATTAACATGAAATGTAATAATAACACACCAATGACCTGCCTTAGGTCTTTCCGCAGACTTGGTAGGTATCCATAGCAGAAATCGATGATGATAATAATAATAATAATAATAATAATAATAATAAAAACTGAAACTGGTAATTCAGAAAGTCAAATTGATTTCTTGTTTTAACTGTTCAAATAATTACCAATAATATTGATATGGAGATTGTTATTTCCAAGTGTCGAGTGAGGGAAAAAAAGGAAACGGTTTGTCGGGGTATATCCCTATTAATTGTAGAATCTAGAGGTGAAACTGGTGATAATCTGTACAGGTAATTTGGAATATTATAACTTGATGATATGTTGCACGGAAATGAAAAGATTAAGTAGAGCTATTTGAAGAGAGTGAAACCGTTCATGGAATCTAATCGAAAAACAAGAAATATTGTTCAATATTAAACATGTGAGCAGTTGCATTGATCCGGTAGAACAATGTATATACACGCCTTGATAGAAAAACCAGCAATATGATTAATATACCTGGCTCTTTGGCCCCTAAAGTAAACCTGGGCAGAGGCTATATAAATTGGAAGAATGGAAGAAAATCCTTGCAAGTATTCGAAATGGTGTTGAAATTATAGTAAATGTCTTAAACAGTACGTCGAAAACACTGATAATGATTTGTTAAGATATGTGGCTCAAATTATGGTTATTTGTTAAGAGGATATCACTGTGAAGGAGGTGTTCAAGAGAAAGCCAGAAGAGAAGAGAAGGCAACAGATTCTAGGAATGACATTTCACGACCAATTTGAAAGAGATATGTAAAGGAGAAATCAGCAAAGTGCCTATGGCTTAGATGTAGTGATCTGAAACATGGATCTGGAAGCTTGAAAATTGTATCCCAAGAAGAAAACCTTACTACAAATATCATAAAAATACCATATATGAAGAACATGAACTACTCTAAAATGGTGGTCTGAAAATGCTACCTCAAACAGAATATGAGTTGCAATGATTAGTTATGTCTTTATGGATATTGGTTATCCGGTCGAAAGAATGGATGCCAAGCAGAAGAAAATTTATACGCCCGTGTGACTTGAAGAAATTGGAAAGCTCACAATATTCTGGAAAAATGATTTGCATACAGACAGAGGGATACAGTATCGCTGTCTGGATCTTATTGTGTTTGATAAAGATCATATAATTCGTAATATTATTGATGTTGTCGCTAAAAATGACAGAAATATAGCAAACAAGCGGATTGAGGAATTTACAAATTACACTGATTTGAAGATTGAGATGGCAAGATTGTTTGAAGGGAAGAGAATATCAAGGTGATTGCCGTGCTGACTGTTGCATTGGGATCAATACTATTAAAAATTGCTGATTCCTTGACCAGAAAAGGGATGACATAACAGCTTAGTGTCATCTAAAAATCTGCACTTTTTTTAAGAAAAGCGCATAATTTGAAGAATGTTTTTTTTTTCCTTTTTCCGGCTGAGGTCCTTGCATTGACTGGAGCGGATTATGGAAAATCTTACACTATTTTACAAAACATAATAATCTTCTTTTTTTTATGGGCCGTGTCCTTTCAGGATGTAGGCGACCATGGCTCTCCATTTATCTCTGTTACTTGCAGCTTTCAACAAGTTCTTTCTCTCTGCTACCTCCCCCAGACCATCTTCTGTCATCACCTTGTTTAAGACCGCTAGGTATGTCATGGTTTGCTTTTCCCTTATCACACTTTCCCTCTAGTCGACCTCTGAGTATCAGACTCTCCGGGATCTCCTTCCTCATTACATACCCCAGAAAGTTCAGCTTCCTCGTCCTGATGTTAAGTATAAGCTCTTCATTGTTTGCATCGTCTCTAAGACCTCGTCGTTACTCACTCGCAGTCCATAACATCCACAGCAACCTTCTGTATAACCACATCTCCGACGCCTCTAGTCTCTACTCTATCTTTGACGAGACCGTCCAACATTCGTTGCCGTAAAAAATGAGAGATGTCACATAACAGCTCAGTACACTTTTCTTTGTTGCCAAAGCAATCATTCTGTCCCGTAATACTCTGCCCAGCTTTTGGAATGTGTCCTTATCCATCCCCATACTTCTACGTATCTCCGTGTCACACTTACCGTCCTCTGTCAAAACGTTTCCCTGATATTTATAATTCTGTACCTGCTTCATTTTAGTGAACTCGACCTGCAAATCGCATTTCAGGCTCATTCATTCACTGATGACTATGTCTTCTATTTCGTGTAGTTTATGTGTAGTCCCTTTTACTCATTCTCCTTCGCTAACTTCTGTGGGAGATTTTGTAACTTCCTTTCCTTGTCTCCTATCACTCCTGCATCCACTGCGTATCTGATGTTGTTAAGGTTGTAGACGCCAATGCTGAATCGCGGTAGTGTTTCCATTTCTCTCAGAATTGCGTCGCTGTATATGTTGAAGAGATCCGGTGAGAAGACACATCCTTGCCTTATGCACCTTTCTACTTTTGTATATTCGCTGAACTCCTTCACCATGCGCATGCAACCTTTTTTGCTCCCAATATAGTTTCTTGATTATTTTTATATTTTTCCCGAATACATCTAGGTTGCTGTACTGTTCTAAAAGATCCTTCTTGCGTACTTTGTCTAGGACATTTCCGTAGTCTATGAAACATATGTACATGTACTGCATCTGTATCGCTCCTTCAGATAATTTTCTGAGCATGAATATCGCATTTCTTGTTCCAGTGTCTTTAACGAACCCGCACCGATCTTGTCCTATCACTAGCTTGATTTCTGCTGCGTGTTCTATTCATCAGAAAACGGGTAATGAGTATAGTATGGTACATTAGACTGATCTTTGGAGGAGTTTGCATTCGTTTGCGCCTAGTTTATTAAGCGTTATGAAGATAGTTTATTAAGTCTATGAAGATAGATCTGCTGAGGTCTTCCGGTATATCCCCGCTGTTGTAGATTTCATTTATAATAATAATAATAATAATAATAATCTATTTTTCGTGTCAGTTCCAGACATGAGCGTTCATAACTTTCGACAATTCCCTGTCCTTTGTAGCTCTTAACAAAGTCCAACTTTTTCCTATCTCTCCTAATCCTCCTTTTGCCAACCATTTACACAATCTCGTTAGGTAAGTTGTATGCTTCTATCTTTTGTCTCACTTGCGTTCAATATGCCAAAGTCGAGTATCACTTCAGAAAACGCCGTGGCTTGTCTGCGTAAATATTTTCCGAAAAATGCTATCTGTCTGTGTTCGTACGACTTCCCAGAGGACAACCATAATGCAAGATTTCCGGTTGAAAACGAAAAATCGTGCGGTGTGGTGAGGCGACAATAATAATAATAATAATAACCTATTAAAAAGCAAGTTACTTGAATTAGAAATCCCAGGAATGAGATATATTAACGCAACCACAATTACAGTAGTATTAGAAGATCTAAGGATTTTAATGAAAAAACGTACACATTCACACAAACAACTATGCTGATACTTGCACCAGCACGCACACACTCACTTTTTATATATATATATATATATATATATATATATATATATATATATATATATATATAAAGAAAGAACAGTAATATATATAATCCGGTGTTCTTATAGATATTTTTTTTTATTTTTACAAAATAGAGCTCAATGTAAATTTACAGAGCATTAATATTATAAATTAATTGATTTAAAGAATTTTTTTGATTTAAAATATTTTTTAACGTCCATTTTTGAAACATGGTTAGAACTGTGTAAAAAAAACTCATTTTAAATCAATTAATATATATATATATATATATATATATATATATATATATATATATATATAAAAACTTTTTTGACTGTTAGGATAATTGCAAGGAGGACATTAATCGGGGAGCCTCAATGTAAATTTCAGAGCATTATAATAATTATAAATCAAGAAGGAATATCTTCAATGTCAATTTCAGTTTTAATTTATTTCATAACTATTTATATATTCATCTCTTCAGAGGGAAAGTTCTTAATAAATCGAGACAATTCACTCGGAATGATTCCCTAGATTAACTGACGGAACGGAAAGCAAGAGAAGAGAGAAAAAAGCGGGCGAGAAAAAAAGAAAAAATAACATATTTTCGAATATAAATTATTTTATTAAACATTAGTAATATATATATATATATATATATATATATATATATATATATATATATATATGAAGTGTTAGTGCGTGTTGTTTGTAGGTGGGTTATGTGCTGACGATCCATATTTATCGAAAAAAATATATAAAGTCAAGCCGATGTTGTTGGAACAAATTTATTGAAACCAGAACAGCATAAGTTTTATGTTGAATAGTGGAAAAGTATTGCAATTAATATAATATCATACAATTTGCACTAAAGCGGAAAAAAATATTCTTTTTTTCTGAAAAAAAAAAAATAAAAAAAAAAACATTTCGATTCATATTTCGCATTCGTCAGAGATTTCCGGAGTCAAAAAGAATATAAACCGTTATACACTGGAGCGTTACAACTAAATGTCTTGACATGTAAAAAAAAAAAAAAAAACGAACCTAGAGATAGAGTCAATAAATCTTGAAATAATCGAAGCACCATAAAAAAATTCACTTGCATTTTCTCCGTTAGTTAAATAAAACATTTCTCAAATTCCTGACTCAAGAATGGATCAGAATATATATATATATATATATATATATATATATATATATATATATATATATATATATATATATATGTGTGTGTGTGTGTGTGTTTGTGTGTGTCTGTGTGTGCGTTTGTATGTGGAGAGAAAAGAGAGAGAAAGATACATATGTATTCATATTTGTTTGGTTTTTTTTTTTATTTAGGCAGCAATCCTTCCTTTATTTATTTTTCGCTAAAAAAATCAGACAAGGTAGTACAATTAACCTTTTTATTTAATTTTTAGGATGATTTTATTTTTTTCAGTTTAATTGAGCGTCTGAGTGTGTTCTGTGTATGTTTATAGTGTTATAACGACGTTTTATTTTACAAACACAGTTAGCATATTGTGGCCGTGTGACGTTCCCCGGTGTCGCTGCGCCAAATGTGACGTCTGCCTGGCTGCGTCCGCCGTGCTATCCTGGTCACGGCACCAAATGTGACGTCCCCCGGTGTCGCTGCGACAAATGTGACGTCTGCCTGGCCGCGCCCGTCGTCCTGTCATAGTCGCACCCGTCAATTGTGACGTCACCCCGTCTGTCTCCGCGCCGTCGCCGTCCTATCCTGTCCTGCGACGACCAATGTGACTTGGTATTGGCCGCGGCACCAAATGTGACGTTCTAACCTTTTGCTTATTCGGATGGAAATCTGGTTAGATTCGGTATCAGCTTTGTCGTTTCCAGCTCGCCTCCAACGTCTGGTTACCGAAGTTACTGCTTTGATTTCTAGTCTAACCTACCCACGTTGTGATTTGATTTTAGGTAGACGAAATCAATCAGTCGCCGGGCCGTAATGCAAGTCATGTTCGAACAAGGGTAATACCACACAATTATATGTAAAAGAAAATAAGGTAATAACTCGAAAAGGTGTTAAAAATGGATAACAATATTTTATATCTGGTTGCTGAATACAAGACTGCGTCTTTCCTCCCAAACCGCTATATAGATTCGTGACACTTTTGTGTTTGTTAGGCGAGTCTTAACATCTTAAGTTGTTTGTTCTTTAAGAAACTGGTTCTTGGTGTATCTACAGGCGATATTCGTAAAACTTGTTTTGGTCGTGTGAGTCTAAGTATAAATTGTTCTGGATTAGAAGTTGAGGTCGATAATGCGCGAATCTTAGTCAGCTTCTGCGAGGCGGGTCTTCAGAGCTCACAGCTCACTGCAACTGCTTGCCTGTCTGTCTCCAACTCTAACTGCGAAACTAACTGCTTTTCACCCCGCTACGACTCTGCTTATATGGACGCCAACCAAAACCGGGGTGGGCTTGTCGGGGTCTGAGTTTCCTTCATAATTCTAAATCCACAATCCACTTTGTTTTCGGTCAGGAAAATTTATTATTTTCCATTTTTGGAAGTCTTTCGTCCTCCCACCTTCTTCTGTTCTCATATTTGTATCTCACCATAGCCTCAGAGGGTGTCAACGTGTTTCCCCTCTCTCTCACAGTGGCATCTCATACCGATCCCCTCAGGGGGTGTCAACAGGCATCCCCTCCTACTTCACATGATTACCTTCGCCTAAGGCTCAAACCAGCATTCAGCTAATGGGCACCCAGCAGTGTGGGTGTGGCTAGACTATCCTCGGTTTAAAAAAACTTGCTCAAAGAAAAAAGAATTATCTTCCTTTTTTTTCTTTTTCTTTCCTTTCTCTTTCTTCTTCTCGACAATAAGTCCTTAGACTCGTAGTGTGGTCTCTTAATCTCAATTTTATCTGAATGTCACCTGGAATTCGTCACACGGGACCTTCGCCAAACAACATCCGGCGAGATCCACATTCTGGCGTTAGTTATTCGTTCTGATAAAATAATTTTCCTATCGTGGCCAGCTTTGACATAAAACAGATGTCTTTTCCAAAGGACATCTTCGTAGATAGCTAATGACGCAGTCTTTTGTTTTTGTAATTCTGCGGTTGGTCCAATAGACATTTTTCTGCGACGCAGTTAATTTTTATCTCTTTAGAATTCTGTTTCGTAGGCGACTCGACAAACCTGAAATTTCCATTATCGCCATGGGTAGACGGCTGTATTTTATTCGCCGCCCCGTAACATAAATCAGATTAAATCCAGTATCTTACTTTCACAATAATGAAAATAAAATTTTACCACTTTTCTTTGTTAGAAAAATAACATCGCTTAGTGTGGCCTGTTCGTGATGGCTTCTTATCACCTAAATTTAATTCTCGCCTTTTCTTTTTTTTCTTCTTTCTTTCTAGCAACCCTAAATAGTGTCCCACCGTATTCGTAATTAATATTGTTAACTGTTGGCTTTTTGGTTTTTATCATTAGGGTCCATTATTTTTAATAATTTTTACAGGTGGATGAGGTTATTATGTATGTGTTTTCAAATAGTATGTTTCGAATGAAGTCTGTTAAATTTGTATGTATGTTTAAATGTGTTCTAATCGGGCTATAATCGGATAGTTGTAAGGCCAGGCGTCTCGATTGGCACGTAGCCGATGTCATTATTTTTGAATTCGGTTTGATCAGAGTTCCTTCAGTGCATTTGAACTCACACACGATTTTTCTTCGTTGTAAGTTTGACTTTGCTGGTGTGTTGTTATTTTTGAGGATAAGGTTATCTGTTTTAAAATTGTTAGTAGATAATTTGATTTCTTTATTCGATTAAATTGGGGTGGTGAATATATATATATATATATATATATAGATAGATAGATAGATAGATAGATAGATAGATAGATAGATAGAAAGAGTGTACAAGGAACGCAATGGGATACAGCTTACGTAAAAATCAAGAGGCATAGAAAGCTACTGATGAGATTCGTGTCCTTATTACTTTTTCGTGGTATGCTGCGTATTTCTTCTCAAAGATATAAACTGCCACAGTCTGCAATATTCTTCTTGAAACACGGTACTGTCGTCCTTAAATAGAATACCTAACTTGACTTGATGCGCAAATCTTCTCTCTAGACCATGTAGCTCGCAGTGCGTTGACATTTTAATGTTTTTTGTCTGAAAATAGCCAGCCAAAAGCACTTTATCCCTGTCATCTCCGTCGTAAATGTCATAAATGTTCTCCTACAAATGCATGGCGCAGTTTGGATGCTTTGTTGAATGAACCCATTATAGAGGTTGATATTTCTGACCCAGGAAATGGAGGCTGTGTCGTGCATAGTAAAGGACGAGTAAGCCTCCGTCTAAAAATGCCTGATTTTAGCGACCGGAAAATCCAGGACTAAAACGCCGAAAAGTTAGGATTTAACGAAAGTTTATAAATAAACGAAAAGATGGATTAATGTTTCTTTGAAAAGGGCAACTGAGGTAAATAATAGAGTAGTCGAAAATAATAAAACTGTTGAAATTTTGAAATTTAGGAAACAAAGACTTGGAAAGGAAATACAAAGAAGGTTAGTGATAGTGGAAATACCTTAGAGGAAGTTCGAAAATGCTTTTAAGAAGTAAAATAAAAGGAAAGTTGTTAAAATCAATGAAAGAAATAAAACTATTATTAACAAAATAATAACTGACTAAAATATCAATAAAAGTGTATTGGAAATATCGCGAGACATTTCGGCAGTTGGAACGTAGTTTACTTGCTTAAAAGAAAATAATATATTCTTATTTGCTAGACATTTTTATTTTATTATATGTGTAGTCCGGGAATCTTTCATAGAAAACAGTGATATGCGTAACGTAATAGCTTGGTAGCGAAATGTAGTATTTCCCAGTTTTTCTGTGAATTGGTTTTCATAAAACTTTCCCCAGCAGATTTGCACAATATGGCAACACCATTGTTAGGGTTTAATTATTCTATGTAACGTCCTCTATTTTTTTATATTTCGGATTCAACAGTTTTTAGGTAAGCTATCCTAATAGTGTCTCTCCTCTCTAAGTACAATAGGACGTGGAAAAGGTCATCTAAAAGTCTGTCATCAAGGAAAGTTCTAAAAGCACCTCTCTTCATCTCCATGTCATTGCGGAGAAGTTATGTAGCCATGGGGACATGGTTAAACGATTCCTGAGGGATTCCTTCGCCAAGGAAGAAACGATCGGATTGTGGGACATCCAGTACTATGTTAGCTACGGATTTAAGGAATATTATCCAAAATTCACGTGTGAAACCGGACAAAAATGCAAAGATATTTTCACCGCCGCTGGACTTCCTCGTGTACGGAAAACCACCAGAAATCTACTCCTCGGGACTATGGTTCCGTGCGACCTCTCTTGAAACTGCATCCTTTAATACTCCGATACTGGAATTTTAGGCTTGAATGACGTTCGACATGATGTGTTCATTGACAAGACTAGGGCGAGTCTTGACGGACTTGACGGTTGGCAAAATAGTTGGGTCTATTTCGGAGATAAGCGCCAACAAAGATTACAACGTCAACAACAAGGTAGACGAGTCATTTTGTGGGTTGTTAGCATTGGAGACAGACTTGAATTCTTTCAAGTGATCTTACCCGTCTACTGCAATCTCCTGAATGAGGTCTTGGAGGCATGGCTAGATGGCATACAGCTATCATCTCTAAGGACACTAGTATTCATGCAAGTATTCATACTCGTCCAGGATCAACCAATCATTCCTAGGCTCTTACTGCATGCAAGGGGAAAGGTTAACGGTGTGACCGCCTGCCTTTCCGGATATCAACCCTAGCAAAAATCATTCGACGATCATTAAAGAAGATGTTTATGCCAGTGGACATCAATTTACGTCAAAAGAAATCTTTTGGTCGACCACCAACGCTGCAGCAGAGGCAGTCAAACCAGCTAGGAAAAAATTGACAGATTTCATGTCTAATAGTGTTGTTTGAAGGTATCCATCGAAATGTAGCCAAATAATTCATTATGTCAATAAATCATGAAATATTGTTATGATTTTCTGTTAAATATATAGTCCAGGTGTGCTTAATAAGCATCATTATCGTTTATCCTCACCAAAAATGTCGAGATGGGTTATTTTCATTCAAAAGCTATTAGTGCGTTCCACACAAAACTGTCGAATTTAAATTAAAACATAAAGGACGTTACACTGAATAATGAAAACCTAACAATAGTGTTGCCATTTTGTACAAACTAGCTGGGGAAAGTTTTATCAAAATCAATTTACAGAGAACCGATAAATTCTTAATTTCATTACCGAGCTCTCAGCGTGGTTCGGGGTGTATGTATTAGGCTTTTCAGAATATAATGCAGGTTTTAACTATTATATTAAAAGTAAAATATATTACTTCCGATGAATGTTCATTAATCCGAATAAGGGAATAATAGAATAGAATATATTGTAAACGTTTTCGTCAGCAAGATACAAGTTTAACTGTTGCGTAAGAATAGAAGTTAGAGTTTGTGCAGAAATTAAATCATTGATAAATTTTCTTTGTAAGAATTTGGTCAAATCTTTGAAGAAAAATGTAGTAATAATTTCGAGAGATGTCCGGTGAGTAATGTAACTTATGCAAAGTGTCGTAACCAAGTTCATTTAATTTCCGTATCATTCGTTCTACATCATGTGAACGAGCAATATGGTACACGATGATTGGGCCTATTATGCTGATTAGTAATTGACGTATACGCTGCAATTTCAGTTACGTTTTGATCAATTACTTGCCAATAAACTTCATCTGTGATTGTTTCAACAGGTTTCAGAATTATTTGAACTACCAAATAAACATATAAACTTCTTTTGGTGGAACATCAGATTTAGGAAGATTTAATGAGATTGCTCCAAATCTCATCGATTCTCTTGCTGAATGCATTTTTTATCAAATACCAAAATGCATCCGAAGAATTGTTCATAATACTTACGCTAAAGAAGAGCTGGAGAAATATCATAACGACGATTCGTTTGGTTTTTAATTCACTTCGTGTGGTAGCCATTTGTCGAAAAGGGCAGGGTGAATTTTCATTCTAATAATTTTGTTGTAAATATTTAAGAACAAAAGAAAATTTATAAATTCACTTTCATCATTTATTTAGGTTTTATTCCAAATCTAACCATCGCTTTTTAAGACAATATTTATTACCGAAGAGTAAAAGTAATTAAAAAATCTGCGTCATGGGTAAAATCACCCTTTTTCTCACTAAGTGAGGGCGCCTTTATCCATGTTTGCCTATGTATGTTTGAAAATATAACGAAAACAAGGATCACCAGGAGAACAATAAAATATACAAGTGTATCTTATTCTTGCGAGGAAGATAAAAACAATATATTACAGAACGTGTACGCTATTCCATCATAGAAAGCTTCTGGTTAAGATACACCATGTGTGTTGAGATTCTCCGCTTTAAACTTCTTATGCTATAAAATCAAACAGTGCCAAGGTGCTAACATGTCTTCTCTTGATCATCTACTCACTCCCTCTTAGAAATGATGCTACAAATATTGTCTCTCGTATAATAAAGCGAGACAAGAGTAGGAAAAAAATCCTTTATCGATGTCGTCTATCATTTATACTTCGGAACGGAATAACTGAAAGCAGAGACGACAGAAAAAGGACGACAGAAAAAGGACGACATTTCGAGACTTGTTGATATATATCGGTCTGAATTTTAATTCCGGTTCACGAATGGAAAATATTGTTGATGTAACAAAGGTCCTGTTACTCTACTGAGATTCATTTAAACTAAAATGAACATAAAGGATGCATGTTTAAAAAAAATATAAGTAAACGATAAAATCAAATATAAAATAATTTTCACGGATGTGGTTTAAAAACATAAAAATATTACGGGTATATACAATTTATACCAAGACTCAATTAGCAGTCGTTTAAAGTGTTTACGATCAATCGCATAGTTACTTTAATATAGCTAATAAACAGAAAATAAAATTTAACATTTGAGAGATACATATCAAAGTTACCATTCGAGTAAAAACAATACACTTTTCAAAGTACCATCAATATTCCAACAGTAAAATACAGAGGTGTATATATTATTTTATGCGGTATGCTAGCGTGAAATGTTCAATAGAATTCCGTAGTTTTAGAAGTAAATTACATTTATAACGCAGCAGATCAACAATTCATAAAAACATATTAACCTCTTCTACGCAGTTTAGTGTCAATGTTTCTATCTTAGATTAATGGAATGGACTTCTCAACAACCGAAGCTAAATTCAATTGAACATTGGCGGCAGGATATTGTCTTTACGCGGAACAGTCTGGATTGGTTCTGAATTGTAATTTTCGTTATTTGGAGGGGTTGAATATCATTATCATAAACTGTTGATAATAATGACAATTTTAACATTTATGACAATAATTTACATAATAAATAAACTATAAAAATAAACAATGACATTATAAGTGAAGGACAAGTGATTTGATATATATCATCGAATATGAATCAGAAGACCGACCTGAAAAAGTTAATTAAAATAACCTTCGTCTTGACAACGTTTCTGTCCATATTCATTTCTATATTCGCATATATATATATATATATATATATATATATATATATATATATATATATATATATATATGTATGCTTATTTAAAGTATGTGTGTCTGTATGCGTGTCTGAATGCGTGTGTTACTGAATATACGTTTTCCTGTCTTTAATTTTATAGGTACCTCCACGAAAACGCTAAAAATTAGTATACCGTGATGAAAACATGCTCCAAACGAAATGAATAAAGAGTTTCATCGTCAGACCTTTGTGCAATAATTAAGAAGATGGATGTTGATTATTTGATTGTATTTTTTACTCACTTTTAGAACATTCGAAATTTTAATTGAAAATTATTATTCTTGCGTCAGCGGTTCTCTTAACTTTTAGCATAGACAATTTTGGCCACATTTTCTGCAGTGAGAGACACATTGGAAATTCTTGCAAAGATCAAATAATTGTCGGGTTTTAATGAAGTTTTCAGTGATTATTTACAAATGGATTAAACTATTATTCAATTTCTTTTTATTAGAAAATCCCGGTAAAACATATTTCTTCATGTTTTTCATCCTCTTGCTTAATTTAATGAAAATTCAAGAAATTCAGCGAAATCATTTTAATGACTCTAAGAAGTTTAATTACCGAATTCTTTTGCACAATCAGTCCCGGTCTTAAGGAAAGTCTGTTCTGAATCGAAAAAAAAAAAACAAAAAAACGCAATAAATTTAAGATATTATTTATTTAGAGAAGATTTTAATTGCGTTAATGAGTAAATATATAATAAAGGCAATTTTTAGAAAGACATGCATATTTCCCGACGAAAAAAGTATCTTTACAAGATTACTTTGCATTTTTTACAATTTTAAATTAAAAATTTTATGAATATTTTAAATCTTTTAAAATTCTTTTTCACTGAGAAAATTGTTAGGAAATATTGTTAAGTAAAACTATATAAAGGTATCATATATTTTCATATATAACAATCTGACCACTCCAAGTATTTATCAAAGAATTTCGATTTATTTTTGCATGTGATTACGTGCAGAATTTCTGAAGTTACGATGTACTCAACAGGTAGCATTTATGTCACGTGAAAAAAAATCAATCTTTATCGTCTGCTCAGTGATACTTATGAACACTTACGGCTCCCAATCAGATATAAATAAATCCATTAACATCTCAAAAAAGTACCCCAGGATTAAGAAATATTTGTATATTTGAGCTATAACTAAATAATATTTCTTTCAAATTTGAGTAATATAAATTTGAATTTGCTAATGTTACTCAAATAATGTTTCATAAATGTAAATATTTCTTTGCAAGGTTTTAAAAAACCGAGAATTAATGTATGTTTACAAATGGCCAAACATGTATTTCGGTACCGAATGTCCTTTAAGCCAAATATTCTTAGAAAGAACAGACATATTGTTATAATTTTCTAGATTTTTCCGAATTAGGAATAATCATTTTCGAACAATGACAAATTTCCTTCAGACATTATCCGATGTCCATTTCAGAAGAAAGGCTCAAGAAACATGGCCTAAGTTTGTATCTTTCTTAAGTCGCTTGTAGCGATAATTGATGTCTCCTATAAACACTCACAACGAAACTATATATTTTAGAAACGTCTTTCATTAAAACATAATCAAAACAAAATGTCTGTAGGTTTTAATAATATTCATGATTTACACACACACACACACACATATATATATATATATATATATATATATATATATATATATATATATATATATAAATATATATATATCCAAACATACCTATATCATCTATCCATCCATCTATCTATCTATCTATCCATACCTACATATACATACATATACAGATATATATATATATATATATATATATATATATATATATATATATATATATATATATATATATATCTTTAGCTCTAAATATTCGTCCTACACCTTCATACTTACACTCTCTCTAAATTCTGTTTTTATTTCCAGATTTTTTTTTTTCTGAATATTAGTGTTTAAGCGTTTTATTATTATATATATATATATATATATATATATATATATATATATATATGTATAAACAGAAAAGTGCAGTATGATATACCCTTTTCATGAGATAGATAAATATAATAAAGTCCTGAAAACTTTCTTTATTTAAAAAAAATATTATTTCATAACTGGCATGAAATTAAGATTTGATAAGAAAAATACACTATCATGAAATTGCTGAAGTGAAGAAAAAGGGAATTGCTGGAACATGGCTCCAAAATAGCCTATCGAAAACTCCACTTTGTGAACTTATCATTGCTATTGTCGAAGATGCGTTTGGAGCTTTTCAAATCGTGGTAATCCCGAGAGAACTTCGCATTACACAGCGTCTAGAAGAGAAAGAAAAACCTCTTTGAAACACAATTGTACTAGCCTCATGAATTCGCTTATAACATTTCGATGGGCGCTCATTTGAAAAACATTATGTTTAACATTTAACCATTCCATCGATGTAAATGTGCCTCGTGTTCGTGACATTATTACCTACCAACAGACTAATGCGTTGATCATTCGTGGAAAGATGTAGGACTGAATTCCCTGCAGTCTCTACCATTAGCGTGTACTCGTTGCAACACCTAGTAAGACGTAAATATATATATATATATATATATATATATATATATATATATATATATATATATATATATATATATATAGCAACCCGGATATAAGAGCGTTGTCGGGACCGGAGAAGAAGTCTCTTATATCCGGATTTCTCTTATATCCGTGTTTGGTCTATTTTGTTTAGGTAAGTATGGGAACACTTTAGGACCAGAGGAAATCTCTCTTATATCCGGGCTTCTCTTATATCCGTGTTACACTGTATATAAAACATGAAACCGATTGTCACTTCCAAGTGTTGACTTCAATGTTCATTTATATATATATATATATATATATATATATATATATATATATACTGTTAACTTAAAAGATTAGTGGAGGATAATCGGTCAGAATTTGAGATGTAATATTTGTCAATAAAGTTAATGTAGGTATAGGAATCAATATTGCAAAATGACTGTCTTGTTCACGGTTCAATCTCACACCAGGCCATAGTCAGTTAATGCATAAAAAAGAGAATTTATAAGAAAATTTGATTCTTATGTGTACATTATCTATCTATTTTTTATATTGCATATATTTGTCTGTAGCTAGCGTGCTAGATATATATATATATATATATATATATATATATATATATAGATAGATAGATAGATAGATAGATAGATAGATAGATAGATAATTAATATAATATTAAATTCTGCACATACACTCAACACGCTCTACTGAGTGGTATACCGTCACAAAAAAAACACAAGCCATGCGTAACTGCTTTTGGACTTCAGTGTTGAACTTCATCTAGACTGATTGTCAACCAAGTCGAAAGTATACAGTGTGCACTACTATTTATTATATAGCTTGTAAAGCGATGGGTTCATAACTTTCCCTAGTTTATTTGAGATTAAGAGAAATAACGAAATCGATTGGAACTGAAACTCGACTCTCAGATTTCTCATTCACAAATGTTATCGATGACACTACTTACAGATCGCATTCTCTAAATACCAAGTTTCTCCTTTGAGAAAGCATTTCTGTAGTGCGTGAAGCCAAACCTCCTTGTAAAGAATGTCATATAATAGTCAGAGAATATTGAGAAAACTATTTTATTTATTCTTTCCCAAAAGCGCTGGGTGTTCATGACGTCATAGCGTGTTCGCACAATGTATCGACATGATAGAATTATCCTCGAATGAAAACGCCAAACCGTACTACAGAAACGTATATAAAATAAAAAAAGATACCTGTACTTATATATATATATATATATATATATATATATATATATATATATATATATATATATATATATATATATATATATATATGTACATATGTACGTATATATATATACGTATTTATATGTATATATACATATATATAAATGTATATATATATATATATATATATATATATATATATATATATATATATATATATATATATATAAATATATATATATATATATGTATATACGTATATATATGCACGTATATATATGTATATATATATATACATAAATATATATATATATACGTATATATATATACGTATATATATATATGTATATATATACGAATATATATATATATGTGTACATTATATATACACACACACATATATATATATATATATATATATATATATATATATATATATATATATATATACGTATGTGCTTTGTGTGAGTCATTGAGTTCGCTTACTTTTTAGTAAAATCCCTGCCTTGTAGTGAGATTTCAACGCGCTTCATGCATCTTATCACATTCCAAAATTGGCTTCGTCTCAATATATCAATAGTTTTCAGCATAAATTTTCTTCAGGCATACACATTGTGTTTATTCGTGTCTCCAATTAATCTCCTTCAAGCAACGTGTTTCCTTCTGTAATTCAATGTAGATAGAATCCATCGCACATCTTTAATTGCCCCTTATTTTTAAGTGCGGTTTTCATTAAATAATAATGAGTTTTATCTTATATTTTCTTTTCAGGTTTTTGTTGTACAAAATACTGATTGGATGTTTAAAAAGCATCATGCAACATCTATGGTAAAATGCTTTAAAATTAATATTTAATTTTAAATTAAAAAAAAATACACTTTCGAATTTTATTAGTGCTACATTTTTCGCCATTCATTCGATGATTTGAAAAGTATTCTTAAATCTATTCATGCTGTGGAGGGTAAATATATATTTTAAATATCATTTTCCCCCCAGGACGTAGATGATCATTTTTTGCACTAATTCGAGTTTCCGCACTGATAATCACAATGCTGCCCGCGGAAGCTTACCTACAGTCTTAGACATTTCTTTTTAGGAGATTAACATTTATAGCGATGCGGGCTAAATTTAAAGGTTTTTATATCTAGTGAATTCAGTAACGTGCATATTCAGTGTTACCCGCCGCAAAGCTTACGAATATACAGTATATAATGGATGTATTTAAATCGTATGATATTCATCAAAAATAAATTGACATTCAGTAGTCAATATTTCATTTTTTTTTCGATTTTTTTTCACCCACTATGCCTTTTAATTGAGCGAAACTTATATGTGTTTCTTAATCTTGATATTTTTTATTACTATTAGCTATTGGGGAGGCAAGGTTGAGTAACATAGCGTCTCGGATTGAGGCATCGGAGAGCCTAGTTCGAATTTCAATCGACTTTTTTGCATTCACTTAAGTGCTAATGTGAGTAATTACAGTTTTACGTGAGTCAAAACACTAACGCACTATACCCTTGGGAAAGCTATGAATCCTCCTCTTCTTCTTCTCCAACCACCCATGGATAATAGCAAGAGCGACATGGTTCTATAGCATTGGATGGCACGAGGTCTACCGCAGAGAGAAACGCAACCTACTGCGGGAAAAAAAATTCATAGTCAGTCATGTATCATGTTTGGCACAAAACTGAAATTGAATCGATGGTCATTGAAAGGGGGAAATTTACTTTACAGTTTTTAGAACTTAAGAAAATGTCTCTAAGATCATTATCTGTGTGAAACCTTATGATTTTAGTTTTCTCTTTTTTGCGAGGTTATTAGCGTCTAGAACGATTCCTCCTTTGCTTTTCTTAGAGTCCGCGAAGGATGGTTAGCAACCATCTGAGACGAAAACTAATTCCTAACAAAAGGCGGAAGAAAACGGTCAGAAAAGTGCTGATGCCTCTATAAAATCACCGTGAAAATAATCGACATGAATCAACTTTGCAATAAATCCAGAGAAACCTAATGGCAACGTACAAATGATAAATAACAGCTTTAAGTGAGTCAAGACACTGGGAATTGGCATTCCTCCCGCTAAATGTTGACATTCGCAACAAGTGTCATTCGACCGTCAACTAAAGACTGTTTGCAACTGTAAATAACAGTAAACAGACATGAAATAAATTGCGTCAATGTTACCTTCTAGAAATTATCTAGGAGAAAGTGAATACATTAGATTTAAAAATTCTATGAGTTTTTGAAAATAACGAGGAATTCTTCTGCGATGCTAACTTGGTCCTATACGCAGTCGAAGCAAGAAAATGAAAGGAATTTAGATGCCGTAATCGACCAATGATTGAAAAACATGTTTTCTTGCATATTTTCGTCAGAATGAAATGCCCTGTTCGTCCATCCATTTACGCAAACAAGTTAGATAGGTTGTTTTCCTCAGTCGCTCTTCTTATTAATATGTCTCATGACTGACAAATTCTCCAAGACCTATTTCCACATTATATACTCTCAGAATTTCATTGTCCATGTGTTTTCTTCTATCTAACTTACCTCTTCAGAATTTCCCTGTCATTTTATAGTGTTATATAAGGCTTCCCTATAATGCGAACAATTAACAAATGCTATATTTGTCTTGCCTTCAATATGTTCCGTCAGTATCAGTTTCTCCAAATCTTCATTCAAACAATATGTTAGAGTAATTTCAATTTACAGTTTTTGGGTGAACCACGAAGAATGGGATGTGGAAAAGGCCTTGAATCTCTCGAATCTGAAATAAAAAAAGACGTTACACTGGTGCTGCCATGTTGTGCAAACCATCTTGGACAGTTTTATCAAAATCAATTTAGAGAAAACCGAGAAAGGCCAAATTTCACTTTCAAGATAGAATTGTTCGGCGTGTAGGTATACCTTCTACTTTTCTCATTCTACTTTTAATTAATTTTTTTTGTATTATTTCTCTCTAAAGTACACACTCTGTACACTTGGTAATATGAGTTTAATGTAAAAAAAATGTCATGCAAACTGTGACATTATTTAGCGTTTGGCTAATTAATTAAGCGTGGAAATTAAAAGCGAGAAATACTTAAGGCGAGAAGAAGCTATCACGAAAGACATACTGAGCGATGTTATTTTTTAACAACAGAAAAGTGGTAAAGATTTTATTTTCATTTGCGAAGAAAAGTATTTTTTTCGCAGAAGATAGGAAGTTCGTAAGATCTCGGATCTGTCAGAATTAATTTATCCCATGATGCGGCGAGTAACGGCAGAGTGCGAATAAAACATAGCAATCTGCCCATGGCAATAATGAAAATTTCAAATTTGTCAAGTGGCTTACAAAGCGGAATGCTGGATGATAATCAGAATTTGGGTCGAGCATGCGACCGAGAAAAGGATCAGCTGAGACCACCCAAAGAAAAAGGAAAGGAAAAGAGAAAAATGTCAAGAATAAACCATTAACCATCTTTCGGAGATATCATTTGGTTTTGGAAGGGAACCACCTGTTTTATGTCCAGAGCTTGCCATGATAAAAGGTTGTTACGACAGGGTGCGAAGACGTTGAGGAAAACAAGAAATTCAATTGACCATCCCGATAATCACTTGACGAAACTCTCGTTGATGAATTCCAGATGACATTCAGTTAAGATAGAGATTAAGGACCACACTACGAGTCATGGGGGTTTGGTCGGGGAAAAGAAAGAAAAGAAAAAGGAAGATAACTTATTTTCTTTGAGCGATAATTGAAAACTGAGGCCAGTCTAGTCACACACTCACTGCCGAGCGTTCATTGGCTGAATGGTGGCGTGAGTGATGGGCGAAGGTAAACATATGAGAAAGAAGGGAAACCTGTTGACGCCTCTAAGGTGATTGGTTTGAGATACCAATATGAGAAAGAAGGGAAACCTGTTGACGCCCTCTGAGGGAATTAGTGTGAGATACAAATATGAGAAAGAAGGGAAACCTGTTGACGCCTTCTGAGGGGATAGGTGTGAGATTCCAATATGAGAAAGAAGGGAAACCTGTTGACGCCTTCTGAGGGGATAGGTGTGAGATTCCAATATGAGAAAGAAGGGAAACCTGTTGACGCCTTCTGAGGGGATTGGTGTGAGATACCGATATGAGAAAGAAGGGAAACCTGTTGACGTCTCTGAGGAGATTGGTGTGAGATACCAATATGAGAAAGAAGGGAAACCTATTGACGCCTCTGAGGGGATTGGTGGGAGATACCGATATGAGAAAGAAGGGAAACCTGTTGACGCCTCTGAGGAGATTGGTGTGAGATACCAATATGAGAAAGAAGGGAAACCTATTGACGCCTCTGAGGGGATTGGTGGGAGATACCACGATGAGAAAGAAGGGAAACCTGTTGACGCCTTCTGAGGGGATTGGTGTAAGATACCAATATGAGGAAGAAGGGAAACCTGTTGACGCCCTCTGAGGGGATTGGTGTGAGATATCAATATGAGAATGGAAGAATTTGGGAGGACGATTCCCTTAAGAACCCCCCTGACGCAGAAAGTAATTGATTTCTAAAAATTGGAAGTGATAAATTTTCCTCTCCGAAAACAAAGAAAATCTTTATTGCGGATTTGGAATTATCGAGGAACCCAAACCACGACGGGCTTCCACCCGGTTTTGGTCGGCGTCCAGATAAACGAACGGCCCCAGAGCAGTTAGAGAGTAGCGGACAGTAGCGGACAACAGGCAGACGGTAGCAGTTGAGCTGTGAGCTCGGAGAGCAGCCTCGCAGGAGCTGACTGAAAGATTCCACGCATTCCGACGTAGACTTCTAACCAAAATCAATTTATTTTTGAAGAACGACTTAGACTCACACCACCAAAACAAGTTTTACGAATATCGCCTGAAGATACCAAAAACCAGTTCCTTGAAAAACAACTTAAGATGTTAAGACTCGCCTAACAAACGCAAAGTGTCACGTATCGATATTAGCGGTTTGGGAGAAAGACCAGTCCTGTATTCAGCAACCAGATATAAAAATATTTGTTATTCTTTTTTTAACAAATTTACTTTTCGAGTTGTTAATTTATTTTCTTTTACATATACTTGTGCAGTGTCACCTTTGCTCGAATTCGGCTTGCACTACGGCCCGACGACGGATTGATTTCGTCTACCTAAGATCAAATGACAACGTGTGTAGGTTAGACTAGAAATCAAAGCAGTTACTTCGGTAACCAGACGTTGGAGGCGAGCTGGTAACGAAAAAGCTGATACCGAATCTAACCAGATTCCCATCCGAATCAGCCAAGGATTCGAACGTCACATTTAGCGCCGCGACCAATACCAAGTCACATTCGCCGTCACAGGATAGCACCGAGGCAGAGGCACAGGGTGACGTCAAAAAACTATATGTAATACATATGTGACGAAGTGCTGCGCTGGTCCGACACTGCACAGGCTGATGACATCCAACTTCGGTTGTATGCGTATAAACTTGGATGTGTGAGGAATCGTATTTTTACAGATATAACTACATTAGTTAGATGTCAAAGCATATTACACGCTGGCATAAATATTATAATATATAAGCCAAATGAAATGCACTAGCCGAAAAGTAAAATTTGGGAGATTCACCCATGCCGTGATGTCGTGCGTTTTACCAATCTGCGCTGAATCCCACCGTTCTTGCAATGTCGAGCGACAAGTTTAAATAATTATCAGTACATATTACAATAAATACTAACAACTGACCATGGATCTTCTTAAAAATCGATTACTTTTAGAGTTTTACGTTTCAAATATTTGTCTTTAAGTTATATATTATGTCTGACTGCGTTCGATGGTTAGAGCAGCTTCAAGTTAGTGGATCATGTCGAAATCGGCGAGAGCAATCCTTCTTCAAACCTCGTGGAATTGATATAGAATCACAAGCAAATCATTCTATCAAATAATAGAAATTGCATATAATTCTGAACTCACAACAACAGCAATGCTTAAAACGGATAGCACACGTAACCCAAAGACAAATAATACCACAATCAAAATGTTGACATTAGACACTAAGTCAATCGGTATATTATGAAGGAAGCTTTCTTCAATACTGGGAAGTATGACAACAGCCAGTGAATTTGTGGAAACTATTTTTCTGGGAAATTCTTTTCAGAAGAATATTTATTTAACCAAATGTAGCCCTGTTTGCTCATTCAATAAATGCCAAATCTACCCTTCTAAGGAATCGATTATTATTACCATTATTGTTTTGTCTATCCATAGATACTTTGAAATCAAATGTCCGCTAGAAGAAACGTTTGAAATCGCTAATTCTGCATCATCTGTGGAATCTGATCGGAAACTTACGTTTCATTCGTTGTGAATAAGCAGAAAGACCCCTTCTATATAATGTGTAACTATAAGACGTTGTAGATCATGGCTCTCCACGACTTCTTGACATAAATGTTGTCTTTGTGCGATCTCTATTGGGTCATATACTGGCATTCATTAATCATGCCCCTCTAGCTAGCTTGTGTGTTGTTTCCGTGTGTCCTGCTTCCTTCATTCTCTCCAGAGTAACAAATTTACCAAGTTTTCTTGCTCCATTATTTGCTTTAGAAATTTCAAGTGTCTCTTTTCAATTTTAAATATAAGTGTCCTTCTTGCTTCCACTTTCTCTAAAAAATCGTCGTTGCTCGGTCCATGTTATTCTCAGAATTCTTCTGTAGAATCATATTTATGCTGCTACAAGTCTCTTCTTCATCCGTGCTATATAGAAGGACTGATATTAGACATTATATCAGTCCTCTTTTCTTGTTTTATCCGATTTTGTTTTGTTCTGTTTCTTAATACATTACTTAGCTTTTGGAAAGCATCATTCGTTCTCTCAATGCGCCTTTAGAGTTCAAAATGGCACTTTTCGTACTATTTAAAACCCCTACCCAGATAATTAAATAGTTGTACTTGTTTGATTTCGAAATCTACAATTTGTCATTCGCACATTCGTCAGTTCGTTTTTCTAACAAACATCCATTCTGTTTTCTTAAAGAAATACTACCGACCACAGTATATGCGTATCTGTATAGCTTCACGGAAAGATTCTCTACATAGAATGGAATAGTCTCTACCGAAAAACTCATTTGTGGACGGCCAAAAGAGACAGAAAATTCATTTACACCTAGATCTTCATTACATAGTAAAGATTATAAAGTAACCGATATCGATGAGTAGATTTTGCCCATTTGGTAAACGATAAAGCTTTTGCCCATTTTATTATAGAATAAAGATTTGCACTATTAAATTTTCAGATAAATGTTCTGTTTTCCAACGAAATAACACATCTCATAATAGCATCTCTAAAGATGTTCATTCCTTATTAAAAATACATGTGAAGGTCAGTCACTGACATTACTTACCTACATTTTATTTTAGCTTCCATTACCCTGACCAAACCAATTTTACCCATTTGACTTCCTCGTGTCTATAGGTGATGTCCAATTTCGTAATCTCGGTATGCTGTGCCTCTTCTTCTTCCAGATTCTTATGATTGGTCCATGCCGATGTTTGGCATATTTTAACCTGTGGCTTGATTGAAGTTTTTCTTGTCCTTCTCAATCCCATCATTTTTAAACATTTCTTCTTCTAAAACAAATGCGAAGTTCTCTTTCGTTAAACTATACGATTATCTGGCTTGCATAATATGTGCCATTGAGTTACTAGTATCTAATACAGTGTTAATCCTTACGATAATTATAATACGATGTGAGACACATTCAATCATAATCAATAAATGTATTTCGAGCACGAATGCACCAAAATGCTGAAACTAAAAAAAGATTGAGAAACAGAAAGAGAGGGAGAATCTTTAATGACATATATATATATATATATATATATATATATATGCGCGCGCGTGTGTGTGTGTGCGTGTGTGTGTGTTTTAGTCTTATAAAGACGTTTTATTTTCCAAACCCAGCATATTGTGGCCGTGTTCGTAATTAACATTATTAACTGTTGGCTTTTTGTTTTTTATCGTTAGGGCTCGGTATTTTTGATAATTTTTACAGGTGGATGAGGTTATTATGTTTGTGTTTTCAAATAGTATGTTTCGAATGAAGTCTGTTAAATTTGTATGTATGTTTAAATGTGTTCTAATCGAGCTATAGTCGGATAGTTGTAAGGTCAGGCGTCTCGGTTGGCATGTAGCCGATGTAATTATTTTTGAATCCGATTTGATCAGGAACAGAGTTCCTTCAGTGCATTTGAACTCACACAAGATGTTCCTTCGTTGTAAGTTTGACTTTGCTAGTGTGTTGTTAATATTTAGCATAAGGTTATCTTTTATAAACTTGTTAGTAGATAATTTGATTTTTTTATTCGATTCAATTGGGGTAGTGTATATATATATATATATATATATATATATATATATATATGCATACACATATATATATATTTATATATATAATACGACTATAATAAATTAGTTTAAAAAGATATCACCAATTTTATAAAAGCAACCGCAACGATATAGAAAACAACATAAAAAGGAAGACAAAAATATAGCCTCCAAACTAACACCAGGCAACAGGATCAAACAACTACAAAATGTAGAGCCATTAATCAAATTAAAATATCACAAAGATAATTCTTGAACAAACCAACATTCAATCTAAAAAAAAACGAAAAATACAACACTTGAATTATAAGCAAAAAATCGTAGATGAAATATGTTGAAAAATGAGAAACAAACTAAAAATAAATCAGTGGAAAAGCGCAAGAAAAACTATTAATTGGCTCACCAACACCAACAACAAAGAAGAATGCTCCTTCGTACAAATGGACATAAAAGCCCTCTACCCTTCCATAAAAGAACATACATTGAATAACGCGCTAGATCTATCGAAACAACACATAAGCGTCCCTAACGGTGACCTACACACTATCAAACACTGTAAAAAGTGTATACTATACGATAAAAATAAAATATGGCTGAGAAAATGCAACACTAATAACGACACAAAGATTACAAATCTGACGTAAAAATGAGCAGCTATGACGGTGCTAAATATTCAAATTAATATATAAGAAAAAAGCTAGCAAACATTACCTTCAATGAATATATAGGCCTATACAGAGACAACTGACGTAAACGAAAAGAAACCGAACAAAAACAAAATAAAACATAATTTGGTTTAACCAACACTACAATAAAAATAAACATAGGAAAAATATTATTTAATATAATTGAAGAGAAAACTTTACCAAACACAACCAATTATGAAAATTCATAAACAAATACACAGTCAAAATTAGTTAGAGGTGCAAGAAGAACATGGAGAAAATAATAAGCAAACACAACAAAAAATACTCAACAAAACCAATGACAGCAACAACAATATATACCAACCATACAACATCAGTAAATGCAAATGTCGAAACAAAGACATCTTACCACTTATCAATAAATGTCTAGCCAACAATATAATATAGAAATCCATCGTAACAAAAAAACATCAACACAGAAATACATAGGTGCCACAGAAACAACTTTAAAATAAGGATTCAACAATCATAAAAGATTATTCAAAACAGAAAAATACAAAAACAACACTACGCCCTCAAAATATATAACACCGCTATCAAAATTAAATAGAAAATTATAAAAAGAGCCCCATAAAATAGCAATCGCACAAACTACAAATTATGCCGAGAAGAAAAATTAGTAATAGTTACGAAAGAAAATTATTAAATAAGAAAAAGGAAAAAATAGGGTAATCTAGGCACTCAAAGAAATACCTGCCGTGTCACTCAAATACGGTACAGAGATCTAAGGCTTATACTCACTCAGACAAAAGCGAGTTTAAAAAAAAACAAACAAAAAAAACAATAGACATATATACATAGACATGCCTACATTTCTAAGTGCACACATACACACACGCACATACACATAGAGAAACATCAAAACATACGCATACACACAATCCTAACAACTGTAGAAAAATCACGTGGTAGAGATAAACACTTAGTTGTGGAGCAAGCTAAGTGAACAATAATCCAACCTTTAGAAAGAGAGCTATTTATGTTGCCATAGAGCATCTCATTGTGCTAAAGTGGGATAGTCCATTGCTTGGGCTGTGATTGGCTGCTGGTACCTGAGTGGAGGTATTTCTATATAAATACCAGCTTGATTCATCTGATAGTTTGCAGGGTTTGTATTAAGTTACAACCTGCTTTATTTTTGTCTGCCAGCTGGACGCTAGCTGGGACCATTACACCGGTAAGTGCTGTTTATTATTGTTATTCTAAATCTCCTTCCCCCCCATCGCGTGTGGGTAGTGGCCTTTGGGGAGGGATGAGTTCCTTTAAACCTGGCTGGTTGTGCGGAAGTAGTCTGGACAATGCCCGAGGGGGTTTTGTCCGTGTACTGTTCTGTTGTATCGCTCTATGAGACGAGCGTTCCGCCGAGACAGACAGACTTATCTCGCGATTTTGGGCTGCGGTTATCCAATTCGCATGTGGCTTATAGAGTGTGGGGTGGATGTAAATAAATCATGACATATACATCAACAAGAAAAATGTTAACAACTAAATGTAATAAATTATCATTCCTATAAAAAGCTGTTAAGCAAATAGGGTCAAAATACGCTCAAATACTGTCAGCGTAATACAAAGAAAACAATCATCAAGAATCCCCACACTGCTAAGCCCCCATTAAGTGAAACATCACGCACTAACATAAAGATTTTAAATTGCATGTAACCATACATAAATACGACAAAGTTGAGAAGTAGCAGCAGAGAAAACAGCAGTTTCTTCTTAATGCGTGCGAACCTCTCGGCCCGGAAGCTGAAAGGAACCAAAACGATTGTATTCCGAAGGCCAAAGTCTCGTCTGGGCAGGTAGATAGCTGTCCGACCAAACTATGCGTTGTCTAGGGGAATTTTTGCCTGAGCGTACGCACTAAGAAAGTTCCACATTAAATACCGACCTTGTGCCTTATCCCTAATTGTGTTGACGTCTAGGGTAAACAGCCCTAAAGAGAGAAATCATTACTGCATGTATTCACGAAACTTCGAAGTCGGCATGAGTGAACCAAGACCATCCAATTAAGTCATAAATATTTTTTTCTAAAATCTTCTCATTATTATTTATTTGAAAATAAATTATGGCAGACATGAACTCCACAAATGTAAAAGCAGGCTGTAATCGTTTTCTTAATTGCCGAACCTAGTTATTTTCAGATACCCCGCTTCTTGTATTTTTGACAGTCGTTTGTTGTCAAAGATCACAAAGAGTTGGAAGGCGCTGAATGGGCAATTCACAGCAATAGCCTAACGTAGAATTAATGTGAACTGTCCTAAACCATCAGAACAGAAAAAGCTATAAGAAATCCATAGGAAAATATCGATGAGAAACCCAGAAAAAAAATTAACACTAGCACTAACGAGCTAAAGATTTCAAGGTACTCTATCGGAGGAATTGAGCAACAGGATCTTTAATACAAGCCATATGTGATGCAGAGAGTCCCATCCATGTCTGCAAAGACAAAAAGATTGATTTGAGCAAAGCTTTTCTTGAGCTCGGCTGAAATATGAATAAACGGAAATGCTTCGATTTTTCTGATGAGAAAAAGTTTCAATCAAGGCCAAAAGCTCAACTGAAGGAATAACTGATGTTTATTCACATACTCTGAGGACGTTCCAAACATTATGCACAGAAAATTTCCGGTGAATGACTTGGTTTGTGGAGTAGTGAACTATGAGGGAAACATCAAACCTCATCACATCTTTCCACAGGGCTTAAGGATCACTACGTCTCACTATAAGGAGGTGTCGAAAAGAGCTGTCAAGCCTTTAATAGAGAACGTGTGAAAAGGCAGACCCTAAACATGCCAACAAGACCTGGCGCCCTATCATAAGGCCAATCCGACCCAAGTTACAATCCCCACAATCACATCAACGTAAACATGTGTTCCTAGCTCTCCAGATCTGAATATTTTGAACTACAACGTAAGTGTCCTAATCGGAAGGGAAGTTAATGAACGTCCTCATGACACTATATATCGTTCAAGTGTGTCATAAGTAGCAGTATATCCGAAAGAGATAAATATCAAGGTGAAAATCGATGCTAACGGTTGACCCATTATGTAGATGTGCCAGGAAGTGTTTCAAGATTTCTCATGCCAATTTCTTCTCAGATAAATATCTCCTTTCATTATTTACACGTAGTATACTAAATCCAATCAAAAAGCATAGCAAATTTGTACACGCTTTTGATGAATTTAACCATCGCTTTAGAATGTAACAATCAGCTTAGCCATTTATGTCATAGAAATAAATTCTGTTTGCCTCACTCGCATAAAAGCCTTTAAGGAATTGTCCAAAATGTTTTAGTTGATAATATGTTAAGAAATACTACAGTAAAATCATATATTAAAAATTTGTGTATGCTAACACGTACAGCGCTAAAACGGTGTATGACGAATATGTGTATGATAATACGTATTACAGCAAAATCAATTATTATAAATTAATGTATGCTAATGAGTACTATAAAATAACTATGTATTTTAAATATATGCATACGAATATATACGAAAGTTATACTTAGTAAGGTAAATCTATATAAGCTAATACTACACCAACAATTTGTATGATAAATCTATGATAATAAAAACCACAGTGATACTGTTTATGGTAAATCTAAATATTTTAATCCATACAACAGCAAACCAGTTTATGATAAATCTATATATTTTAATACATACCATAGCAAGACTCCTTATGTGCTTATGATAAATCTATATGTTTTCATCGATACTACAGTAAAGCTGTTCATGGGGAATCTATATACTTTAATTCATGCCACAAAAAATTTGGTTATGATAAATCTATATATTTTAATATATTCCACAACAGAAATGTTTATTGAAAATCTATATATTTTAATACATGTCTCATAAAACTGTTTATAATAAATATGTATATACCAAATACTACAGAAGTACTATATAAGTTGATTCTATATATGATAAAACTTATTACAGCAAAACACGGTATGATAATTCTATATATGTTAATAATACTACAGCAAAGCTATGTACAAGAAATCTATGTTTGATAATATATCCGAGAATAGATGAATGTATAATAAATCTGTATATGATAATACATACTAAATCAAATCTGTCCATGTTAATTCTATAAGAATTAATACTACAGGAAAACTGTTAATTAAAAATATACTACAGCAGAGCTATATATGATAAGTCCATGTATTTTAATAAATTCTACAGAAAAAAAAACTGTGTATGACAAATCCAATTATGATAATATTGCCTACAGCAAAATTGTTTATGATAAATCGTTATATTATAATACTACAGAAATACTGTTCTATATGTGTTAATACATACTAGAGCGATTGCAATAAATGTGTGTATAATATATACTACAGGAGAAATATGTATGACAAATCTATGTAAGTTAAAACATATTACAGCAACACTCTGTAAGAGAAATATGCGTATAATACATACTAAAGACGAAGTATATATGATAAATATATGTGTGTATGCTAAATCTACATACGATATTATATATTACAGCAAATTTTTTTGATATATCTGTATGTGATAATGTATATTATAGTAAAACGCAACGAACAAACAATATGTATCCTTTTCTCTTATTGATTTTATTGTGGCGTTGTAGCATGTAATTATTGCATAATTTTTTTAAAACAGATTCACAGTAGATTTATGAATATAAATCTTGAATTTTCATAGTAGTATTCACATTAGTCATTTCACTGTAAGTGATATTTCGACATTCATTCACTGTGTAGTTTGTACTACTGTAAAATGAAGTTCATAAAATATTTCTCTTAAAAGCATCTTTGAATAAAATAAGTTTCTCTAGTTCAGTTACTTTCATACCACATTTCCAGTGGTGATGGGGGTTTCCTTCTTAAGAATTTTTTTTTCTAATTAGTGTGGAATGTTTACATCTTGATTATGATATTATATTGTCCTCGCTTTGCACATGATATTCATTCTAGATGGTGTTGTGGAAAATCTTTAAGTGCTATAGTTTCAATTATGCGGTACAGTTCTCTCCACACATTGCTGTACTAATAAGCTCTTAATAAGGCTGGTCTTTATGCTATCTCATTTCTGAAAACATAATACACAAGCTCGTTAGTTAAGATATCTGTTCCTTTTCCCTTGTTACTCTTGCCTTAAAGGTGTAATCCAACATGCGAATTATGAAATGGAGATACGAAATCAAGCCATTACGAAAGTCTAGGAAGTTTTTTTAACACAGGATCAAAAATGCGACACTGAAATCCGAAGGTACATAGCCGTAACGATAGCTACCTTCCAGAAGGTAAGAAAATTTTTTAGAAAAAGGATATTTTTTTAGTACTAAAGTAACGCGTACTTAAGTTTGTTAAGTAGGTTATTCGCCTCTTTCTTTTGCTCATCTTACCATTACATTTCCTCTATCTGACTCTATATACGAGTATGTTTTTTGTTTATATTTTAATTAAAACATCGGTAATCACATATTCAGTCCATGGATTTCTCAGTATCCTTCTTTAGAAAAAGTTACTCTGCTTTAAAATCTCTTTATCTGTAAAGAGATTATCCAGTATCCACTGCCATATCGGAAGACGTGGTTTATGTCGCATATGATATAACAGTTCAGCATTCATTACTTTGTTTCTAATTAATTAATAAATCGACAATTTTAAACCAAAAATTTTGTACATTGTGAACATGAAATCACTTTTTAGATCAATGGAGCAATTCTTCTTTTTTTCTTCTTCTATGTACTGTATTACTGCAACCTGTTATCTGTTTAATACGAAGTAAACTTATCCTCATTACGAGTCAAGTTATAGTTAAAAAAAAAAGAAGATTAGCCTACCGGTATAATATCAGAATGTGGAAATAAATACGAGAATTTAGAAATACAAGCTAGCAGATGCATAATTATCTGAACTGAGCTGCCTACAATACAAGTGAAAAATTTCCGCCCGAAATTTTAACAGAGAAACATAATTTATTGTTAAACTCTTCATAAGATGATCAGGGATACGCAGTAATAAAGCAAGCAATACAGCATCAAAGACTTCTACGTTTCATAGGAACGTTCGGCGGCACATATATAAATAGTGACATCCTTGGAAAACTATAAAAAAACTTACTTTCTGGAAGTTAAATGTAAGCGTAATAGATTCTTCTCGAATAGATACTTCAATCACAATTTCCTTAAGAATATCTTTGCTTAGGGCACACAGTACAGTGCATTTTCAATGATTATTTCCTCCCAATGGCAAGAATATGTATTTGTCTTCTCACTTCTATATATATATGCATATATATATATATATATATATATATATATATATATATATATATATATATATATATATATATATATATATGTATGTGTGTGTATGTTTCTGAGTGTGTGTGTGTTTCTGAGTGTGTGTGTGTTTCTGAGTGTGTGTGTGTGTGTGTGTGTGTGTGTGTGTGTGTGTGTGTGTGTGTCTGTATGTGTATGCCTTTGCACCTTTAATTAAAACTAAGTAATCATCTCCAAATATTTTAATGTATATACGCTTTGGTTGGCGCTATTTTTTTGAGTGTGCCTGTATAATTGTGTAACAAATAGCGAGACAGACTACGTGTTCGTTGGTGTGATTATGTTTGTGTGTATATATATATATATATATATATATATATATATATATATATATATATATATATATATATGTGTGGACAAGTAATTCTACAAATGCCAACACACGCACATTTTTTATAATATATAAAAACGTATACTAAATTCACACACACAGAAACACACACACACATATATATGTATATATATTTAATAGTTGTGCATATAATATGTCAGAATATATATGTGTGTGTGCGTATATATATATATATATATATATATATATATATATATATAGAGAGAGAGAGAGAGAGAGAGAGAGAGAGACCCATATACGCAAAATATCTCATATATGTATAGATACTTAAATAGATAGAACGTTAGATGTGTGTGTGTGTGTGTGTGTGTGTGTGTGTGTGTGTGTGTGTGTGTGTGTGTGTGTGTGTGTGTGTTAAAAGATCGCGTTGCTAGCATCCGCCGGGAGTGATGCACACATTACGAATACGGTTATGGACGTCAATATGCATATCAAAAACTCTGAGGTGATGCTTCTCCAGGGTCTCGTTTCAGTTGTAAAGCGAGCGATTTCACGTAGATTCAGCCAATTGTACATGTTTAGCATTGCCCCCCCCAGCAGGCACTTTGTCAGAATGGTCTGTTGAGAAGTTGCTGAGGTAATAAAACTCACGGGAAGTTAATCAGTTCCTACACATTATTCACTGTTGACGTCTGAGCTGTAATACTGTGAAAGTAACGAGAAAGCGAACGCCTTCAATCATATATTAATGTAGATTTGACTCATACATTATTACATAGCTATCCATATACACACAATGTGGCTGCTTCGTGGTTAACTGAGCAGTGCGTTTACTTCAGTGCTAATTGCCAATTTTAAGGCTGAAGCGAAAGAATGAATTTGTGAAAAAATATTTTCTAGATCTGTTGTTCATAATTGGATGCTTCATGTAATATATGTTTGTACATGGTATGATTTTATATAAAAGTATAATTACAAAGAACTTAATTTCATACGAGGATTATCTCGAACTGCCAGGTGCATTTGTAAAAAGATCCGGGTGATGGCTTGTTCTAACTTATTCCCTTTCATTCTACTTCCAATTTAACGTGCAATATAACTTGGAGACGCAGCCGATCGTTCGAAAACTTTCTAAATTTGAAATTCCTTCTAATGATAGTCTTTGTGCTATCTCTCAATACTACTATTCTATCATCCATTTGCCAAGCTCGCTAGGTAGGGCTGTCGTGTAAATTATTCTTTTGAGTGGTTTGTAACACTTCTATTTATCATCTCTCAGGTCTGTCTTTGGGCAGAACGCACTCAGGGGCAACTGCGTCAAAGGCAAGAATTGCAACAGAGGAAAATTATACTGAGAGGATCCCACCCCTGAAGAACAGCTGCCCGATGCCGCTTCCTCACATTGCACAAGAGAGATGGATCAGTACTCGCACTGAGGCTAGCGAAACCGACAGTTGAGGTGGCTGCACGCAACATATGTTCCTGTCCCGGGTGTACGCTCTCGGGTCACCACCTTAAAAAAAGACCTTGTGTCACAACTCGTCTTAGTGGCGATACAGAGTAAATAGCTATTTGTTGTTTCTCTCTGTCGTACTTGTCTGTAATATAGACAGTATGTACCAATTCCAAATTCTTATTCATTATGTGTCCCAGATATTTCATATCTCCCTTTCTGATTTGAAGTAGAGGAATCCTTTACGTTTAAAATTCCTTGAAACTTCCTTAATAGTGACATACCACGTCCTTTTGTAAGGCCACATTTTTTTTATTTCATTAAGTTTTACCAAATGCTTAGGAATAATCAAGCTGGAACCACCCATAAAATTCAGCCAGTCTTTGGAGAACAAGGAGCATTACAACCGCACCTCAGCGGCAATCGAGATACGTTCAAGGGAGCCATCTGCAAGCCGAAACGATGAGCCGACTGAGAAGGTCAAGCGAATAATCATGGAAGAACGTAATGTAACAATTCAGGAAGTTGTTACCGACGGTCGAATAAGTAGAGGATCAAGCGCACGCCATTTTAACGGAGGATTTGTTTATGCGGAGTGTGTAGGCGCAAATAACGCGGCCATTTCATATATATGACACATTCTTTCCTGGTCAACAAGAAAACGCAACTTGTTCGGTAGGCTCCTTTTTCTCCTCTCTTGTCACCGTGTGACTTCTTGGTGTTCTCCAATCTGGGAAAAAATCGGAAAAGCGAGCGATTTGGAAATTATGAGAAAAGTAACGGTGGAGCTCCAAAGAATCCCAGAGATGGCGTTCCTGAGGATATTTTCCAAAAATGGCGGAACCGATCGAATACACGTGTCAATCTGGAAGGTGAGTATTTTGAAAATGATAAAATAAAATTTGTGAAAAGTACAAAATATTTTGTTTTATGCCCAAAGCTCGGATACTTGTACGCAACTCGGATATAAAAGTCTAATACTTGTACGTCATCGAACAAACAAGATGGAATTTTAAAATTGTTTGGAATAATGTTTACGGCTGAGCCTTTCCAGAGTGTCTATAATGGAGGAGAAAATGAATGAATTCACTAATGTAATTTCAAATAAAGTAATATCTACCATGAATTTACAAAGTGTCCATTATATTTCAGTTGTTTCTCTTCTGTTGCATTAACATTGATGATTTTAAAGACGATGTATTGTTTGTTTAATGTTTTTCAAGTGTTTCTTTATAATCAACAGATGAAGTGAGTGAAATGTAATGAATTCTTATTAGGACAACTTATGACAGGCACTAATGAAATAAGCAAAATAAAATTGTTTAAAGCATAAAAAAAGTCGTTAGCTAATTCATTCATAATGTTAAGTAGTTAATTTTAAGAGTGCACGAACAACTTATTTATAGGCAACACTGAGCTGTTTGGCACATGTGATTCAATAATGAAAACAAAGCAACAGAAAAAAGGACGCTTGCATTGACAACTGTGCCATATAATTTCCTTTGTAATTTCTGCTAATCGAAACAAAATCTAATTAAGAAAATACAGAGGAAAATAGATTGGCAGACGTGTAAATTATGTTTGCCTTTTACAGCTAAAGCAATCTGTCGCATAACGTTTCGCTAATTCCTAAATTATTTGCAACTTGTTAGAAATCTTATTTGATAATCTCAAAGTATTTGAAGAATAAAAAATAAGGATGATTAACGTATATCGTTAAAAAACTTTACTCATGGATAATTACTATGAGTAATGAATTAATCGTGAAATATTTTGAGACTTATAACATAAAACAGTTATTAGCAATAGGGATTAATAATATATTGCCACGTCATGTATATATAAGTATTTAACCGTTAAATGTTTAGGATCTAGTAAAACACACAATGTATATAAATTTTCTATACACACAATATATATGTTCTGAAGGTTGTCATAACCGTCGGTGATAGTGGGGACAAGCATCCAGTGACTATAAAATGCTTCGGTGGCATTCATCTCAAATAGCCTGTGACAACTAAGTCCAGCTTAAAGCAGGAGAATGGAGCGAAAGAAAAAAAAATGGCGCTTATTAATTAACCGTTTTCTGTCGATGGAGATCGAAAGCTAAGAAGGTCCATCAAGGAAAGAAAAATCCTGATTTTAAAACTCGTTGCTGTAATACTCAAACACGGAAAAAGCTTTAGAAGTAAATCCAGACCGAAAACCCAGTATAGAGTCCCGAATCCCGATGTTGGTTAACTGTCAACACTGTTTCGTCGCCAAGTATAATACCCTTTAATGCCCTCTAATTCCTTCGGTTCGGCTGAAGAAGGGGCATGGTGTCTTGGTAGCGTACGAACTCCATATGCCATCGCGCAGGCCTGCATCCTAGATAGGACACACCATTTCCAACATCAAAATCTGAATTTGACCAAGCAGACTGCTTTCATAATTATGCAAGATAAACAAATGTATATTAGGTAAAGCATTTGATGGGTGAGCTGATATGGAAGAAAAGTTTATTTTCCCGTTTTCATTTCCTTTATTATTGGTATTATTATATCTATGATATAAAAACTCCCTATTTTACGGACTGAACCGAATATCTGAAAGAAAATAATGACCAACATGATTTGTTCACAGAGAATTTTATCCCGGTATATCTTGTTCAAACACACACACACACACACACACACACACACACACACACACACACACACACACACATATATATATATATATATATATATATATATATATATATATATATATATATATTATTTGCGTATGTGTGTGTCCCCTCAAAATTATAACTAGTATGCAACAACAAGCAGAGTGAAAAGATAACGGAAAAAGAGTCTTATGTACAGTAATTCTCAGTAGGAACATGAGCTGTAGAAGGTAATTCTTTGTTTTTAGAAAAGCCATATTTAGAGTTCCAAATCCCAGCGGGCCGGATTCATCTGTTGTATCACTTCTCAGAATATATTTAGCAAATGGGAAACATGAGATTGCGAACTGGATATATTTTATATATCTGGTGAAGGCATATTTCAATAGAAAAACAGCGCCCTTGACCTGTTAGCTACGCCAGGAAGCTGAATTAACCTGGGCTCGGTCCGAAGGGCACAGATAAAAAAAAATGCTCGGTATGACTCCTGGTAACTGACTGACTGACTTTAGTTTTTTTCCTTTTTCGTGATATTATGACGTTACAAGTTGTCGGTCGTCACGTGATCTATATCACTTCACGTCCACCAAAAGTAGATAATCACCTTTTGTATCCCTACATCCGTTTATATATTTGATAAAATTATATTATATATCTGATTCGGTGTTCGTTGAACATTGCATCTGACTTTAAATATGCCTATGTGATGTGTTGTCCCTGATTGAGTGACATATTCTTATGCCATTTAATGCACACACCGGTACATGCACACATATACATACACGAACACAATTTGACTGAATTTGAAAAAAGTCATTAGGGTAAAACAATATCTTATCACTTAATTTGGATATACGTCATCCTGGACTGACGAATAAAATCATAAATTTGGATAGAGAAATATATAACGTATCTTTTAAAGCTGAAAAACAGACGATTATAATATGTTATTTTACATTTCGGAAATTATTTAGAAACAAATAAAAATATGTTTTTAGAATGTTTATATTTTATAAAAATAGTTTGGGCCTCTCACTTAATTTAAATATACATTTACCATTTGAATAAAACTGAAATCAAAATCAGCGCTCCGAAAGCTAAATTGCCTTTCTATATAGTAATAAATGGAAAAAGTTTGTAAACCGGTCCTTTGAACGCATTTTAGTAAACTGAATATATTCTCTAATAAATGTATTAATGCAAATGGAGAAGGCTTATGGGCATATTACATTGAAACAACGGGTTTTTTTTTTCCGATCAACTAATTGGAAACTGGTCCAATGGCAGACCTACATTTTTAGGGTCCTGTAGCTTGAACAGATATGGGAGCCCACTTCGCAACAATTAATAACAGATTCAAGGAACCAACGCCCAACTGTAGGCAATCAATATATTCTGGTACGCTAATGAATTCATGCAGCTGTAGGATCGAGCGATGCAATGCACCAATGATTTTCTACGTTTGACCAAATACAGCCAATGATCATATCACTAAAATGACCTTATTTTAATAACAAACAGTTAAGAAAACAGTTTTTCTTGAAACATTCACTTATTTAAAAATGTCGCTTCAGGAATGATCTACGTTTAGAGTCATAAAGCTTAAGCTACATTAGTTTTATAGTAAATAGCTATGATGTACTTATTTAAGCAACTCCTACGAGTTAGTATACCATAGTCCTACCATATTTTGCGAGTAGGGGTGCATTCTTACCTTTCCAAAAGGCATTTGTGAGTTAGTAAACATAACAAAGTCGACAGGATTTAGTTCTTAGCAGAGCGATTTGCAATTTTGAGATGATATACTTTGCATCACATGCTCATCCAAGATTACAGCACCTGGTATTCTCAAGCAATCACCGTTCTAGGTACTGACCAGGCTCGATGTTGCTTAACTTTGGTAATACAACGTGATATGATAGTAATATCTATATTTCGTATATGAGGCACAGTGTTTACTACATTCGTTTTAAATAATGCAATGAGCATTGCTTGATAATTGAAAAGATTTAGAATTATTTGGAAATCGAAATAGATAATCAGAAAAAATATTCTTGGCTGTGATAGAAATAACTTTCAAACGGTAAGTTCGTAGAGTTCAATGAATCGTTATCGTTATCCACGTAAAAATTAATCACCGCAGGTGGGTTTCAAATTCCGACCATGTCTGTTGCATTCCGTTCGCAGTAATATCCTTAAGAAAATCCTTATTCTGTTATAACTCTTGCTAAAAAATTAGAAGATAATAAAGATCCTGTTTCTGCTATGTCCTTATATTTCTTTGAGTAACCAGTCTAGACGAAGAATTGTTTTAATATTCAATATGCCTTCAATATATGATCAGTGATAGCTCTCTACAGCTTCATGTATTTTGTAAATCTAAGAAGAATCTTTCCTCATTATTCCACACCATCCTCGTCTTTTATCTATTTACACAAAGTTATTAGGTAGGTTACCCGCTGTTTATATCTCCCCCTTTTTACCTGCACCATCATTTTAATGCTAACCTGTGAAAAAGGAAGACGAATCAGTAAAACATACGTAGTAATTCACTGTTTAGCTGATATTAAAGTGGAAACGTAAATTTGTGGGGAGCCATCATTATTTCCTGATTAGAGACTTATTTAAATTGTCATGGTTGTAATGTGAAAACTGAGAAGAAATGAAAGATGTAGAATAACACAATAAAACAATTTATTTGATGTTCCAATATATTTTTAGAAAAAATACTTAAAATTCATTCAATATTCAATTCCCTTGTCACCAGGAATATTTTTTTTCCAAATCCAATTTCGTTTAAAACAAGGAAAGAACCTTCATGGACAGTTTTCCTTCTGTTTTTACTTTTTCTACAACATAGAAATCATTCGCGTCAAACTTTAATTAAACATTCTTCTATTTTTTGGTTGTTTATTTTTTCAGTCTCAGAAAAGAATTCAATATTTTCCTTGTTGTTGACTGCAATTTAATTGTTCAGAAATGTGTTATTACTTAAATTTTCGACGTGAGATAATTTGCCGACTGTTGAGAAATTTAATGATAAAGTTCTCAAACTTGAAGAATCATATCAAGTTGTAAACTTAAGTAATGATTAAACACAAGCAAACTAATTCCGGCTAATTATGTAGTACCATATTTAGAATGTATGTCCGTTGTTTGTAGAAAAATAAACAGCTTTCCCAATGTTAGTTTCATTAAACGATAATAGATGTTATATAATTCCTTTCATATCAGAGCGTTGTTCACAAAAAATATATTAAAAATTAATGCATTTCTTTGTTAGGGAAACGAAAATAGACATATTAAGAAGCAATCCATATTTTCGAAAAATCATAACAAAAACGAAACAATCCATAAAAAAAAGATTGGAATCAAAATATATATTACTGTAAATTGTAATGTCGAAATACAGTGCTGTTCGATGAAAGTGACTCACCTGATATTTTTTACTTAACATTTTTTTCGCGTATTGTTTTTGGGGTCAAACTAATTTTTAATCTTACTAATATAAAGACCCCTTCCCAACAACTCTTTAAAAAAGTTTACTCACCCTAAGATATTCTATTGATAATATAATATCCTCCTTTATTTTGAATAAACTTTTCAACCATTCTTTGTAGCTCAACTGCTTCCTCGAGAGCTGTAATTTATAATGCTCCATAAGTTTTCTATAGGGTTAGATCATAAAACTCACCTGCTTATCATCAAACTATTCCTTCATCAAATTTGATTTGTGACAGGGAGAATTATCCTGCATAAAGATGAGCTTGGTGGGGTCGATTTGCACCCTTTCAGCAGAAGGGAGCAGACAAGACTCTAAAATTTTCTCATACTGCTCGCTCCTTTTCAATAGGATTTAAGAAAACATTTCCATGAAAAAAAATCAACCCCAGAACAGTATACTGAATGGATGTTTGACAGTACATACTGCTAAATTCAAAGAGCTTTCAAAGCTTCTTCTTCGGATTTTAGATCGCGTATCCTTTGAATTTAGCTCAACTTTCGTTTCATCGGAGAAGACAACATTTAGTAAAAAAAATCAGCTGAGTCTCTTTTATCGAACAGCACTGTATAACACCCATTAAGAAATCTACACCATTTTATCGGTTCTCTCTCATCATACTGTCAAAGAATGTCTACAGGGATTAAACATTTTACAAAATCAGATTAATATTATATGTAAGAAACTATAACATTAAAGGTTAATTACATTTAAGCCCGTCAAAGTCTCTTTCTGTTTACAAAGAGCTGGCTTTTAGGTCTAAATTTAAACTCATTCCAAACTTTAAGCGATGATCGATATTACCCCTACTCCGGGCTGAGACCATTTTCGGGCCATAAGACTGTGCAATCCGCTGGTTTTCAAGCAAATATTCAAGTATCATTGAACCTGATATATTAACGCATTTATGTAGGGAAGAATAGGGTTATATATTTGTAGCCTCTGTGCACATGGCTTTTCCCCCGCTTTTGCTCTGAATTGATCTTTGAAAGGATCGATGAACCCGTTTAGCTGTTTTCAATGCTTGTTATGATTCGGTATTACGATTTTATATTTATATATATATATATATTTCACACGCTTTTTTATCAATTGCTATAATATGTCAGCTTTTATTGCTCTAATAAAATGTTGAACCCTGAGAAAGTATTTCCTTATTTTTATATCGAAATATATTAAATAATAATAATAATAATAATAATAATAATAATAATAATAATTATAATAATAATAATAATACCACTAGTAAGATACAGCTTCAACATTATTAAATGGAAGTTGAATGACATTAAAAGATTGGACGCCAAGATCAGAAATATGCTTACTCAAATGAGGATGCACCACCTAAAATCAGATGTTGATAGGGTTTACGTACCAAGAGCTTTAGGAGGGCGAAGTCTAATCCAACTGTAACTATCTCTAAAATCTACAACAATCAGATTGGCAGTATGCCTCACAATAACCAATGACCCTCTTCTACAAACTGTAAAAGACCAAATCCACCCCATAATCAAAGAAGCTTCTCATTTCAAGAAAGAGCTTAATATAACTGAAAACCTACGAACAAAAAACGAAACGAATAACATCTACACCAAATCAGTAAAAGAGAAAGCAAAACATATTGACCAAATGACATTATAAAAAAAATGAGAGGACAAGGCGTTGCATGGCAAATAGCTAAAGAGAAAGAAACGGGCCGATATCATTGGCTGAAGAGAACCGGGTTGAAAGCTGAGACAGAAAGCCTAATTATCGCAGCTCAGGACCAAAGCCTCGAAGCCAGATCCTATCACTGTCACATAATCAAGGATGTAACAAACCCGAAATGCAGGGAAAATATAAACGAAACTGTCGACCATATTATCTCAGGATATCCGGAACTAGCAAACATGGTTATGCACATAGACATAAAAAGGTAGCGACATATGTATACTGGAGGATATGCAAGTAGCACAACATCGAAACTACTGAGACAGAGAGCATGAGCACCAACCAGACACAGTTACACAAAATAAGGATGTAACTATTCTCTGGGACGTGCCAATTCAAACTGACAGCGAAATAAATGCCAGTATGCATGTTATTATCTTTAAAGACAAGAAATTCCGGAAGTGTATCCTTACTGAAATAACAGTACCGTCTGAGAGAATCACCTCCATGAAAATTATCACGAAATTTTCCAATTTCAAGAACCTGGAGATGAGGATTAAGAGGATGTGAGGAATGAAGAATGGGGACTGTACCAATAGCAACCGGATCTCTTAGCCTCGTGAGAAAAGGAATGGACAGTAACAGGTATCATCCACATAGAAGTTGCTCAGAAGATCGTCCTACTAGGAATATCCTATATGATAAGAGAAGTGCTATCAGTTAAATAGTCATTTTCCTATAAGGCCTTAGTACCATAGTTTGGATCCAACTCTACAGGATGACAATCAGGAAACCTGACATACGCAAGGGATTCCTGGAAGTCCATGCCTCAAGGAGATACAAAAAATTGTTCTGACAAGTACAGCCCACACTTTACGAAAGGCTTTATCTATGGAATTTTTTTTTGTCATTGGAAAGTGCCATGATGCCATTTCTAACCTTATATCCCTGGGCGGGACCCGGAAAGAAATGTGTAAACGCCAGAAATCAAAGAAAATAATAATAATAATAATAATAATAATAATAATAATTTAGTTGTTATCTCTCTCATGTCCATGTTATGATTTGACATATAACTTAATATATCCAGTGTTTTCAAAAAAACTTACATTATGAGGCAAAGTATAATAAAAGTAAGAATAATTTCCAAAATAAAATCTGTATGAAATAACGCCTATCTGTACATTTACAATCAGCCATACTTTATTCATAGTCAGCATTAGGCTAGATCATGCGAAAGATAGAAATTATACCAGGACTTATTATTGTCAGGCGCATTTTTAACAACGTGAGATATGCCGGTGGCACTGCTTCGGTCAGTCACTGAATGAGAGCCGAAGGAAAAAAAACCGTGACAAGCATTGAAGGCATAATGAATGAAGGACTGCAATCAACTGTAAGAAGAGCGAATAGATGCTCATTAAATCGAGGTAAAACCCAAGATGCAGTCTACATAATTTACTCGTCATTCCATCTAGGAAATGTTATAACAGATGATATAAAATAACGCAGAAGTACCGATGTGCATAAAAATTGCTGATAATGCACCCACATCCAAAAAAATATAGCAAATATTGAGAAACGGAAAGAATATTATAACAAGGCTGGAAATGTCTATATAATTCTATATAATTTAAGTTATCATATTTGACACTCCGTCTATTAGGCACCCCGTAGCAGTGTAATGGTTAGCAAGCTTGCCTCGCTAGGACAATTACGACTGAGTAGTGAGTTCGATCCTCACTGGGTGCCCCTTCCTTTCGGCCTTGTGCCGAATCTAAGCCTCGCTTGGAAAATCACTATATAGCACTCCACGCTGGACAACTACCTCACAGTAGACGAGAAAAGCTGCGAAACCAGACAGTTGATTCTTTTTTACGACTTATGAAAGTTTTGCAAGTAATGTAAAGCAAGTTAATAATTTTAGGTTGTATGTATTTATTTTGATTTAGATAATAATAATTTATTTATAATGGTCCTCCTAATTAAACCCATATCTGGGGGGAGAATAGGTGAACTCAGACATTTCCCAATGTTATTTGCTTGGAAGTGAATATAACAAACTCGAAAGAAATTGGAAATCAGCTGTCCTATTTGCAATTTCGAATCGTTATAAATTATATTAGCCACACATCGTAGCTTACAGCACCTAGTATTCAAAAGCTGTCACCCAACTAGGAACTGAACAAGCTTGACTTTGATTAACTTCGGTGATTCTCGAATCGTTATAAATTATATTAGCCGCACATTCAAGCTAATAGTACCTAGTATTCAAAAACTGTCACCCTATATATAGTTTAGTAGCTGACCAAACTCGACATTGATTAACGTCGGTGATTCTCGAATCGTTATAAATTATATTATCGAAGATTACAGCACCTAGTATTCAAAAGCTTTCACCCATCTAGGAACTGACCAGGCTCGACTTTGATTAACTTCGGTGATTCTACGAGAACCGGTGTCTCGATGAGATAATGCTGTAAAGCAAAAGATTCCAGAGAATGAAGCTGAAAAATTCATGTAATCAATGAGGAAGTTCTGCAGAAAATGAAAATAAAATATAAGGTGAGAAAGAAAAAATCTCTAGTGGGGGAACAAAATGACAAATTTGAACTTGAAGAATTTGTACACTCACAAGCTACATTGGAGCAAAGACAGGGCGATGGAAGACGTCGACACCACTCACCTAGCGATTTTTTTTTTTTTTGGCGAACATCAGTAAGGGGATAAATATTGCTCCGAGGTAGAAATTTGTAAAGGGCCATTAATAGCCACGTCATGAAAGGACACGGAGAACAACATATCGTGAAAATAATGTCTGACTGATATCTTTCATAATAAGCAATTGATTTGTGCGTGAAGCTGAAAGAATAATGACTATTGGCTTTGAATATTCTCTGGTTGATAAATTTCGATTACATAATATACTCGCATATTTTGGAAGATATAACTTTGAAGCTAATGTTAAGAGTTTCATATCATACACGAGATATAAAATTTATGTACTGTTAGTCCTGGCTACGCTATTGATCAAACTATATATTAATTTACTGTAGTCAAATTAACTTCAAAATTAGTTATTCAAAGATCGCATGATACACGAGTATATATACGGTGATACTATTTTTCACTTGGTATATACTAATATAGACTATAAATACACTATATAATAGGTAATGTTGTTATAGGTCTTAAATACAGAGATATTTCCTTTATTTTCCCACTCGTTAATTTAATTGTGTACGCTAGGATTCTAAATTGATTTATAAGAAACCAACAAACATTAATAAAGAGAATCCTAATATTGTTTTTTTTTTTTTTAATTTGGATATTTTGCGAAGAGGCTTACAATTAATTGGCAACCTATTGGAAATCTCTCAAAAGAATTGATTTCTTTAGATTATTTTCTAATGAAGAGTTGAAAAATAACAGTGGTAAGAGAAAGAATGGAAAATTATTTTCTAATTTCTGATATGACTGTCAAATCCAAGCGTGCAAAATTTAGAAAATAAAATAACCAGTCACCGAACATGTATTCATAACGTTAATTTGAGCACAGGGATACAGCTATGGGTCACAAATGCAGGCAAACAATTGCTGAACAATAGTACTTAACTTACCTTTCATAACTACTGATTCAAAGACATGACTATCATCATAGTTGTACGCGCACACCCACCCACATACATACAAACACACAAACACGCATGTTTCTACCTTGACATTGAACACTTTTGTATTATATACGTTTTTAAACATCCCTTTTAGTGTTTTCTTGTGTGTGTTTTATTATATATATATATATATATATATATATATATATATATATATATATATATATATATATACACGAAAAATATATACGTTTAAGGTGTACTATATTTATGGGATAAATTTCTCAATGTCAGAGATAGAGTGTGTGTACATATAAAAGTGAAGTTGAATTCAATATTAACTTTTATATATATATATATATATATATATATATATATATATATATATATATATAGGAAAAAAGTTAATTCAGTTGAGCACTTTGGAGAGAAAGTGCGAATTTGTAACAGTGACTACTACTGCTGATAATGCAAGACTCTCCTAAAGATTTGAGTACTCTCTGTCACTGATGTGTTTATTTAAAAATAAATTTAAAAATAAATACGAAAAAACTAACCTTCCCCTCTAACAATGGCTGAGAGTTGAATCGAGAACTGATGCGAAATCAGCCAGGTTTCGATCCCGGATCGAAGCGATCGGATGTCTAGCAACACTGATGATCTCTGATACAGCCAAAGATTTATGGGGGACGATATATGTCCCCGTATAATTAATTAGATCGACCTCTTTGGAGAGAAAGCGCAAATTTGTAATCAGTGACGACTACTGGTGATAATGCAAGTCTCTCCTAACGCATTGTTTCTCTCGTTCACTGGCGTGTTTATGTAAAAAAAATAGTATGCAAAAAGCCATCTTCCTGTCTACCGTGCGCCAGTAGCTTAGGGGTAGAATCTCCGACTGATGCCAAAACCAGACTTGAAGAGATCGGATGTCTAGTCACACTGACGAGCTGCGATACAGTGAATGACGCTATATATATATATATATATATATATATATATATATATATATATATATATATATATATATATATATATCCAAGATTACCTCCGATTTCATTGTAGCAATGACATATGCCAGACTTCCTCAGCCCTAGACTGTCCTGGGATTGAAGTTTGGTTTATGTTAGTACTGATCAGATGTTTGCATCATTAACTTCAATATGTTCAAAAGTCCTGTCAAGTGTTATTATCAGATACCAATAAATATTTGTTCTTTGTCATGCCGGGCAGTGCAATCAGTTTACGCTCGATGTCGTTTAAGACTAATTTGTACATTGGACTAAAAATGTCAATAAAACTAACAACACCCAGTACTTGATAATGAGTGAAACGGGGTAAGGTATGTTTATGAAGAAGAATAAACATCAACTTCGCCAGTTTATCCACAATTCGGATTCCAATATTCGGATTATACAAAAATGAGAAAATAAAACTTTTCTTATTTGTTTAAATATCTATATATCATTATTTACTGTATTTATCGATTAATGTATTTAATATATATATTATTTCACTTTGATAAATTAATTATATATTTATTCATTTCTTGTTAAAGAAATAGAAATTGATTTTATCGTATTTTTTTTATTACGATTCTTTTGTCATTCATTTTGTTTTGGGAAACTTTGGTTGAACTTGTTCGCTGAAAAAACTGCATAAAATAATTAAAAAAAAAGGCCCCAAACTAAATAAAAATAATGTTTTATCGTTAAAATGTCTTTGTTATTATTAAGAGGATAGACTAAATTATTTTTTCTTAAATTTTTTAATCCTTTCTAGTAAATTCGATATTTTGGTTAAAAAACATTTTTTTTCATTTTTTTTTAAGTCAGCGGTCGACATAATATTTACGATTAGTTTTTTTTTTTTTTTTTTTTTGCGCCATTTCAGGGGAAAAACACATTAATTTGAAATTATTCCAAAAATCAAATAATTGTCGGATTCTAATGAATCTTTCAGGACTTATTCACAAATGAATTAAATTATTTGTGACTTTTTTTTCGTGGGTGGGGGTTGTTGGAAATTTTGGTAAAATTATTTTTTTTACATATATGAAAAAAATATTGTGTTTAAATGACTCTTATTGAAAAATCGTTTAAACACATTTTTTTTCTCAATTTTTTATGCATATAAAATACTCCGTAACTTGACCTTGAATTTGTTTGAAATCATGGTCGGCAATACGCGGCATAATTAGAAAATAAGAACGATGATCATGATATATTTAAATTCAACATTCCTGAACTTAGTTTACGGCGAATATTTTCCAACATTTTTAAGATCAATCAGTTCAGTTACGCTTAGGCGATCATATAACTTTCGATACATGACTGACGAGGCAGATTTTTTATTCCGCAGTAGGCTGCCATTTCTTTCTGCAGTAGACAGCTTGCCATCAAAGGCTATAGAATCATAGCTGGTGGGAAAAAGAGGATATATATACCTTTCTCATGGTTATTAGAACATAAGTGAATTTAATGGATTACGACTGGAATTCGAACTCGATTCTCCAGTTCCCCAATCCGAGCTGCTATCCATTTCTCCACCATACTTAACAGTTAACTCGCATTTTCTTATATTATTTATTAACAGATATATTTTCCGTAGAATAACAGAAAAGGAGTTTTTCAGATTTTATCATCACTTGTAGGAAATTTAAAGAAAGGAAGTATTTATAAAGAATCCGAGCTGCAAATTAAAATTTTACTAAAATATCCATCAAAAGACGAAACAAGTCTGCGAAAAAAAGTTTTCTTTTGTCTTTATTGATATTTTAATTACATCAGAGGGTGTGTGCGCACGCGCGTGTTGGTATATAAGTATATGAATTAAAAATGCAATTACAGTTTTTAAGAATATTTCTTTACAGTTTTATGATGTTCACATTTGCATAAAACCCAAAGAATTCACGAAAAATTCAGTTATAGGCGTGATATATTACATCATAGCCAGAACTCTCTCCATATCATTTTAACGTTTGAAAATCATATACGTGTGAAACTGGTAGACCTATTAAAAATAAAAATCGAACTGCAATTTTAAATTGTTTCTCTTATATTTTCCCAATGTGAGATACATAAAAATAATCTTAATTTCTCTCGTACACACACGCATATATATATATATATATATATATATATATATATATATATATATATATATATATATATATATAATGTGATCGGTGAATTGTCGCCTTTTTTATATTTTTTAATTTCCCACATGGGTGTTGTTTGTTTTTTTCATTTTGTCGCCTGCACAGTATAGTAGAGTCTTTTGAGTACCGCCAGTAATTTGGAAACACCATGCTATACTGCTTGAAATTCGCTCGAATTTGGTGTTGATTACCTCAGACTTCATACGGATTCCTACACCAAGTGCCTTGAGTTGCTAGTGCTGCCTTGTGTCATGAGGATTGCAACAAGACTCTACACTATGCCATACAATAAGTAGAAAACATTCATGGCAATTTCTGCAACCACATAACCCCTTGCATCTGACCACCTAACTCCGCAGATTGCAACCTGCTTAATTATTATGTATGGGGCGCAATTTGATCGAGAGACCACCAGAACTCTTTGTAACACCAAAGGAAGGATCATGGTAGCGTTCACCAACTTAACAAGTAGATTATCTAGAATATTTGGAGGAGATTCCAAAATTTTCTGGAGGCTGTTTTTGAATGGCAATGGGGATGTTATTGAATATATATACACATTATTCTTTTAAGATATATTTGTGTAATGTTGGTAAATATATCTGTTAAACTGTAATGTCAATGTTATTTTACTTTTTGCGTCATGGGGACAATTTATCCATCGCTCGCTGTATGTGATATCATCTCATATATTAAGAAAAATACGCAGTTACTGAAAATAAAACTCGTCTTTTTGAATGGAAAATCATAAGAGAATTCAGAGATTGATGCGCAGCGCTTTCCAAATTCATGAATACAAAGTATTCTATGATTTTAGAAGTAGAACGCCAATTGAAGAGTGGTATATGTAAATGCATGACAGAGTTGATCGTAAGTGCAAAAAAAAAAAAAAAACGTTTACTTGGTATTTACTTTTCATATTTATTATTGTTGCGACTGCCCATTAAAATGTCTGCCCTTGGGAACATGAGGATATAACCTCATTATTAGTAATGGATTCCAATCTATATTCTCTCTTGCGTTGACTTATTTATTATTGTACGGTCGCAGTACAAACGCATTGCACGTAAATAATTTAGACCCAAATAATGATGGTAAAAATAATTGCATTGTGGCTTCAACTGGGCGTGATAGGTATCGATATAGGTATATAGAAATGAAAGTCACACAGTTTTAAGTTATAATCGACTAAGTCCTGAAAAAAACAACAATAAATGGAAATCACACACAAGTATATATATATATATATATATAGATATATATATATATATATGCATACATACACACAAAAATATTTTATACATATAAGCATATATAAAAACACACATTTCATATATAATATGTATATATATATATATATATATATAAAATACATATACGCTTGTCACTATATATAATAGCCACACATACACATATATATATAATACCCACACAGACATATATATGATATACACATACATATATGATACACACATACATATATCTATATAATGCACACACATACATATATCTATAATGCACACACATACATATATATATATATAATTCACCCACATACATATATACATATAATAAACACGCATACATGCATATATATAATACTCACATACACACATGTGAATATCACTACACAATCGTGTTTCAACGCATAAAAGTTCGTCTCCTCATGCGAGTGTAAATTACTTGAGACTAAAACAATAATTTGGCTTCTAAAGTAAATATATATATACTCATTCTTTGAATGAATAAATAAATAAAAGATAGTAAAAACGAAGAAATAAATGCTTGGGAGCTTTACCCTAATCATAAATTCGAATATGATCTAAGTTAAATTCAAACTAAACGAAAATGAAAAAATAGAAATTATTATCGTACAAATGTCTCAAGACAAAGATTTGGCATCTAACAGCAGCCAGACATTAACTTAAGATTGATAGAAATTACAACAAGAAATGTATACATGTCAGACAGTCAACCCTCATAAGAATTATAAAGCCGGGTGTAAGAATTCCTACAAATTCATTATAATCCAGATTACTGGATTAGTTTAAAAATGAATTTAATGATCTGGATCATAATGCCGGTTCCAAGATAAATATTACTAATGATACTAGTCAGTGTAATTGCAGGAATTCAGGCCAATTCCCATTGCTAAACAAATGTTTAACTAAGTCTCTTGTTTACCTAAGTACTATCTCTACAATAGATATTCTGACGAGTGAAAAATTCTATATTGGTAGTACTAAGAATACATTTAAGACTATATCTTGTCCGTCACTTAAGAATATATCTTGTCCGTCACTTAAGAATACTTATAGAAATAATAAATCACTTTCTAAATATTTTTAGAGTTTATTAGATGATCCTAAAGCTCCTAAGTTGAAAAGGAAAAATTTTAAAATGACAAGGACATGTAGATCCTTATATGAACCTTGTTTCTTGTATTTACCTGAAAAATGGCAAATTATTAGGTTCGTTGATAAGAATGCTTTAAAAGCTAAATTGTAAACACAGTCTACCTTTTACCTTCCAATTCAGTTAGACTATGGAATTTAACAACCTTTTTTCTTAGATTTTATTTGAACTGTGTTGCACCATATATGGCTTATCTTTCTACTTGCATGATTAATCTTTAGTTTAATTGACTTCTGTCTTGATCTTCTGGTAGTATTATTAACATCTTATACGGATGTATTGGAATTTAGTTAGTATTGTTATCATTTTACATTGATTGTTTGATATTATTAATATCATATATGTATGATATTTATTTAAAGTTTGCATATTATATACTAAATAATTCCATATGTTTAGATTAATTACTAGTTTCTTAAAGAAGGCTCTTACTTATCAACTACAAAAATGCTTACGTAGGAAATCTACAATTACTTAGCAATCAGGACACATTTTAAATATTTTAATCTGAATGAATTTTTTTCTCTTTTGGTCAGTGTAGCAATTTTATATCAAAATTGTGGTCAATCCCGCTATGCTGTAAACCTAATGCATTTACTATGTCTCTTTTGTGTTCATCTACTATTTTTTAATTCTTTGATGTTTCCCCGATATATTTTTGTGACGATTATTACAGCCGATAGAGTAAATTCCGCCGTCAGTTTTTAGCTGATTGATTTGTTTTGTATTGATTAATTCTTTTATGGTTTCAGATGTAGTTGTTGCATATCTTAATTTATGTTTAGATTTTTTCTTTAATTCAATATCCTAGTTATTTTATATTCAATGCGAAATAAAAAAGGTCTTAAAATATTCCAAACTCCTCACAAAACCAATGAATCGAAAATATATTATCCTACAAACAATAGAAAATATAGACCTGGTAACAACTACATCTAAAACAATATAAGAATTAATCACTACAAGATGAAAAAAAATAAATTAGATTAAAACTTAAAGGAGAAATTTACCCAATCGAATATTATATGTTTTTTTTGTTTTGTTTTTTAATCGTTATTATCCCATGCAAGGCAGTAAAGCAACTAAGACACAAGGGTTTACAGGTTATGGAAGAATTGTAAACAGAAACATAACGAGCAGGAAGAGGAAAGAATAATCAGTTAAACAATAGATACCGATTGATATTCCATTTAATTTTTTGCAAATTAAATTTGGCTGAAGAGCATGGAGCCGTAACGAGAGGTACACAAACGAGAATTCGAGAGAAGTAACTGTTACTTAGAAATTCCGACTACATCTAGTGAGCTCATATAAATTCATAATATGTCGACGACATTCTAGTACTGCGGTTAAATTTAAATCTATCTAGGTACCATGGCGAAGAGCGATATTTATTGGTAAAAATACACAATGTGGCACAAAATGAGGAATGGGGAAAAGGAGGATCGTCATCAATTTTAATATCAAACTTAGCTAACCACGAAAACTGACTTAAACATAGAACAATATTCCTAACACCAAAACAACACATTTTTACTTCACTTTCTTACTACACCCACCATAATACCTCATTGTCTCTATGAAAATCTTAACTTAACCCTATATGTACAATTCCTGGTCTTTAGATCTAGGGGGGGGGGTAAACAATAATTTAAAAATTGAATATTTACAAAAATTAATATTTACAAAAGTGAACAAAACTATTTACAAGCAGCTAAAAAAATTAATTCAGTGATAAAAGCCCACAATCCTGAACTGTGGTAGAAACATCAGTTAACTGGACGAAATCAATGTGTGACTTTAATAATATAAAACATTCATTCATCCCAAGAACTCACTCAAACACACACTCATTCAGGTACAACAACAAAGGCGAGAATCACACCCGAAAATGAGGGCATCCACCAGAGAACTGACTTCACTGTTGTCCTAATGAGGGAAGTGATGGGGAATTAAGCCAAAGAAAAGTAGGGACAGACATAAAAGGGATCAATGAGCATACATATCCTCCAGCTAAGGTAAATGGAATGAAGAAACTAAAGACACAAAACAACCCTAAACTAAACTATCTTCGGGCAACAAAGTGCCATTTCAAGTCAGTTCTTTTCACTCGACTCAGACGCGCAAGGTTTATCCACATTCTGCCAAATTCTGATGAAGAAAGTCTCCACTTTTCCGACCTGATCTTGATTTTAAGCTGATGATTAAATGCAAGAACAGTTGGGAAGAACTTCTCGCCTCTATAGAATCTTTTCTAGTGTTCATCCAAATCACAACTCTCATAAATCCTAGCAAGGAAAAAAAGCACGTAGTGTTCAGCCATCGTCACCAGTAGTATTACATTGCTGCAGACAGCACTGGCCTCGAGGACGAAGAAGTTTCCGCACAGCATGCGAACCATGGGGCCTTCAACAAACTTGCACAACGTCAGTACGACACTGCAATGAAAGCAGGCGTGACCAATGTTCTCGGTCTCCCATCACAGCAAACGCAGTTTGGACATTTCTCCAGGCCCGACGAACAAAATCTTTTGGCAACCCAGAGGGACCCACGAATCATCAGCCAGGTGAGCGATGTTTCACAGTGATTGAGGCATTTCAATCCAGGCATCCAAGGTCATATTGAGCGAGCATTCTTCTTTGAAAGACCGAGCTTGTCAATCAGTTCATCATTGACCTCTGACTAGCCCATGATATAATGTCCTTCAAGACAACGCCTGGACGATGGAGAGGTCATCCGAAGCCTGCAAGAGGCGTGCCAGTGCAATAGAAGGAGCACTCGCCTCAAGATAAACGGCCGGCCTCCTCCTAGCACGAGTGCAAACCTCTCAGGGATGGACAGTTCTTACGGGCGTCTTCCTTCCAGAATCGCGACATATTCGATCTAAGAGTGCGATATATTCGATCTAAGAGTGCGAGGCAAAGCTTATGTTGACGAATCTCAATATTAGGCAAACCCAGACCGCCTTCAGAAGAGTGGAGGTAACAGATCTCCCGAGGTACATGAGTTGTCTTGCCTCCCAACAATTAGAGCCTTACTAATGACCTTAGAGTGATATACAGAAGTGGACGCATACTGAGTCGGTAAATGAGAATCGAGTAGTTCCGCCCTCCCATTTAAGGAGATTCCTCCGAGACCACAGACAATCTGCGACTTCGGCCTCACCTTGTCCTTCCGACCAATTCATTTCTAACTGGTTATCGGCACCGAACCAGACGCCGAATATCTTGACCGACGCGTCCGTCCAGAGGAAAGATCCGTGAAGAGGAACTACCTTCCATGCCCCCAACCGCAAGACAACAGACTTATCAAGGTTGATCTTCGCACCTGTTACCGCCTCGTACCCTCAGATTTTTTTGCTGCCTTAGTCAATCTCGGATCTGATCGATACAAGTACCGAAATGTTGTCAGCACAAGCAGAATACTTCGCCGAGTTGGTAACACAAACGGTCAGCTAAGACCTTGGCAAAATCTTCAACTCTGTATTTAACATAATTATGATCGAAAGTTACCTAACACATTCTCACTGTTTGTGTTCTTGCGTAACCACCTGATCACACGACTGGTAAAACGGTGAGAAATAGCCACCTGTTTCTACCTGTTGTTGAAAATCAACACCAGAAAAGGAACAAAAATTGGCGACTGCCTTAAGTACACTTCGTAAAGCAGGCCATCTAATCCCGGAGATTTGACCAGGCCAAACCGCTTTAGCGTTTCTCTGTAAAGAAACCCTCGCTCCTAGCCGCTTCAGCTCCTCAAGACAAGGAAATTCGGCTAAATAGGCGTCGAACTGAGCAGGGCTCAGACTGGGTTCCTTGGTGAAATGTTACTGAAAGTACTCTCGAAAAACATCATACATGCCCACGTTTGTAGTCACGATCCGATTATCCGGCAATGCGCACACGATATGTCGCTGAGATGCATATCAAACTTCCTCTGCACGCAATTCAGCGGTCATATTCGTCGCATCATAGGACATTATTTTACCCTATCCCTAACTACCAGATCAAGATCTTCTTGATTAGCAGGGAGGCCAGCTCTACTCTAGCTGTATCTAGGGATTTAATTCCCCGATCATCTCTCTGCTCACAAATCGTTTGCGCCGCTAATCTATCTAGATTGATACGACGAATAGAATCAGCAGCAAACGTTCTAATATGTTATTTTAATCTGTCCTACATAATGCCTTCATAATCGCGAGAAGAATATCAGGTTTCATGCAGACATCATATATTCATCCTGAGACAATGAAGAACACAAGAGAACTTCGCCCTGCGGGACTCCGATCTCGGTCCCGGGCATTAATACTAGACAACAAGGGAGACATTATCAAACTCATAAGAGTCGCTCTACTGCACTGAACACAGCCGGGGTGAAAACACCGACGGCTTGTCCCATTGATGCTGTGCTTGTTTCACCCTTGATGGTGTCATCAAGAGACTAGCCGCCAATGTCCCCAGGATGCGTTAATTTTAGGGATATATACAGGAATGGGTGAACGAAAACGGGGAGCCACCCTGTGCAATGTTATTGTTTTAATTCAGACATATTTGCGTCAAGCATTTATGGCGCTGGGGGCACCAATTTTGGGCCTCCTCTATCATGCCATAATTCTTCGGCGTACTAGAGTCGGATCACATCAAAGTCAATACCTTTTTGGCGTTCTTAAAATTTGGAGATACTTCAATGTCCTTTCCATTGATTTGTCGAAAATTACACAAATCATTTATGTCCTTTGTGTTTCGGGTTGGTTCAAAAATCCTTTCCGTCTGTTGCCGGGATACGCGGCTGATGTCTTCTCCAGGTAAATATTGAGGTTTTATTTTCGTTTTTCTTATATGACTGGTGCTTCTGAACTTCCGGTGTGTCTTTTGGAGTGATTGTGAAGGATTTAGCGGAGGTGTGTTTTGGGGTGTGAATATGGGTATATGGCCGGGGGTGCTTCTAAAAGGGGAAGGTTGAGGTAATGGATATCATGTACAGATCTTTTCTTTACTGTTGTATTAGACAGTGATTTGGGCGTAGGTGGCTGTATAAATGATTTTTTGATGAAAAGAGAGACGGGCAGATGATGTGGGATCAGGTACCCCCAGCTATTTTGGTTTAATCTAACGCTTAGCATAAAATCCTCCTTCAGATTCCGTAGTGTAAAAATTTTCTCTCAGCTGGGCTCCATTCTTTTTGAATTTCAGATGCAGTTACAGCATAAGACGCCGGAGCATCACCGTTACAGCTAATTGAGGGGATGGGGCTGTAATATTTTTTATCCCTGGGGACGGAGACGAAGCCGAAATGATCAAGCTTTACGTCAAAATTCCATCTTTTTGGTTTGAATTATTAGATAAAAAAAAAAAATTATAATTACTTGTTTAACAAATAGTCCAATCATCAGATTCATAGAAGGAATAATTAACTACAAACATGCATACAACATAACACCCTTCATAATCCATAGCCCAAAGTAGTAGTTTAAATACCTTACATAAAATATAATCCTTTATGAAGTCGTCAAAAAACAAACGTTACGAAAGTTTTTCTTTTTTATATGCACAATTCCCTTTCATAATAAAATAAAATAAAATAAAATATATCTCCATAGACAAGCAAACTAGACGAAGGTTAATACATCTTCCGTTTCATTTTAGACAACCCCACCTTTCCCCGACTTGACATCTTGAAAGTATCTCTATACCGCTACTTATTATTGACACCCTACACTCGCCTACCCAATTTAAACAATTCGCCCTAGCTGTTACCATGGAGATTTTGATTTCAATTTTTAAAACAATAAATTTCAGATATACGTTATTCCAACAAAAATTTCGCTTGAAGATGGAACGGAGCCCATTTTAATTTATACTCAATTTAATTTAAAGGATTATATTGAAGTTTTCGGCTCTTGTTTTGAAACATGAGACCTCTTATGTAGCGATTTGGAATCATATTTTTAAAATAAATAATTATATATATATATATATATATATATATATATATATATATATATATATATATATATATATATGTATATATAAATAAATAAAAGAAAGAACAGTAAGATATATATTCCGGTTTTCTTATAAATATTTTTTTATTTTTACAAAATAGTGCTCAATGTAAATTTACAGAGCATTAATATTATAAATTAATTGATTTAAAATATGTTTTTTCCGCTACACAGTTCTAACCATGTTTCAAAAATGGAAGCTAAAAGACCCGAATTTAATTTTGTAATTAAATTAAAGACATTAGTACCATTTTATCCTCAATCGAATTTTAGAGTAACTTTACTTAGTAAAGATACTCCAACATTATTCCATATACACCAGTCCTACACTTGAATGCGTGCGCGCGCGAACAAACACACACACACACACACACCCATATGTATATATATATATATATATATATATATATAGAGAGAGAGAGAGAGATAGTCTGTGTGTGTGTGTGTTTACTTAGGCAGCAATACTTACTTCATCCACGTCTAATTAAATTATACTGATATTTTGTATTTATCTTCCTATCCAATTTACAGTTTATACTTCAGAAACTGTAATTTCCAATTTTTCTCAAACGTTCACAGTGGCTATGTCCATGTTTTCGTCTCTCGTGAGTAATGCTCAGTAATATGAAATTAGTATCAAATCTAACAAACTGCAATATTAGTTAGTAGCGCACTTAGTGCAAGAAAAAACAT